>CAJHZI010000419.1:865000-1082352 GCA_905160935.1 Enchytraeus crypticus | reverse complement strand
GTGTAGTGTTTGGGGGGTATATAAGACCAGGCAATAGAGAGAGATGTATGTATGTATGTATGTATGTATGTATGTGTGTGTGTAGTGTTTGAGGGGTATACAAGACCAGGCAATAGAGAGAGATCTATGTATGTATGTATGTATGTATGTGTGTGTGTAGTGTTTGAGGGGTATACAAGACCAGGCTATAGAGAGAGATGTATGTATGTATGTATGTATGTATGTATGTGTGTGTTTAGTGTTTGAGGGGTATACAAGACCAGGCTATAGAGGGAGATGTATGTATGTATGTATGTATGTATGTATGTATGTGTGTGTGTAGTGTTTGAGGGGTATACAAGACCAGGCTATAGAGAGAGATGCATGTATGTATGTATGTATGTATGTATGTATGTGTGTGTGTAGTGTTTGAGGGGTATACAAGACCAGGCAATAGAGAGAGATGTATGTATGTATGTATGTATGTATGTGTGTGTTTAGTGTTTGAGGGGTATACAAGACCAGGCTATAGAGAGAGATGTATGTATGTATGTATGTATGTATGTATGTATGTGTGTGTGTAGTGTTTGAGGGGTATACAAGACCAGGCTATAGAGAGAGATGTATGTGTGTAGTGTTTGAGGTATACAAGACCAGCATCGAGAGAGATGTTGTAGTATGTATGTAGTATGTATTTGTATGTTAGTGTTTGAGGGGTATACCAAGAACCAGGCTATAGAGAGAGATGATGGAGTATGTCTGTATGTATGTATGTGTGTGTGTAGTGTTTGAGGGGTATACAAGACCAGGCTATAGAGAGAGATGTATGTATGTCTGTATGTATGTATGTATGTGTGTGTGTAGTGTTTGAGGGGTATACAAGACCAGGCTATAGAGAGAGATGTATGTATGTATGTATGTATGTATGTATGTGTGTGTGTAGTGTTTGAGGGGTATACAAGACCAGGCTATAGAGAGAGAGATGTATGTATGTATGTATTATGTATGTATGGGTGTGTGTAGTGTTTGAGGGGTATACAAGACCAGGCTATAGAGAGAGAGATGTATGTATGTATGTATTATGTATGTATGTGTGTGTGTAGTGTTTGAGGGGTATACAAGACCAGGCTATAGAGAGAGAGATGTATGTATGTATGTATGTATGTATGTGTGTGTTTAGTGTTTGAGGGGTATACAAGACCAGGCTATAGAGAGAGATGTATGTATGTATGTATGTATGTATGTATGTGTGTGTGTAGTGTTTGAGGGGTATACAAGACCAGGCTATAGAGAGAGAGATGTATGTATGTATGTATTATGTATGTATGTGTGTGTGTAGTGTTTGAGGGGTATACAAGACCAGGCTATAGAGAGAGAGATGTATGTATGTATGTATGTATGTATGTGTGTGTGTAGTGTTTGAGGGGTATACAAGACCAGGCTATAGAGAGAGATGTATGTATGTCTGTATGTATGTATGTATGTGTGTGTGTAGTGTTTGAGGGGTATACAAGACCAGGCTATAGAGAGAGATGTATGTATGTATGTATGTATGTATGTATGTGTGTGTGTAGTGTTTGAGGGGTATACAAGACCAGGCTATAGAGAGAGAGATGTATGTATGTATGTATTATGTATGTATGGGTGTGTGTAGTGTTTGAGGGGTATACAAGACCAGGCTATAGAGAGAGAGATGTATGTATGTATGTATTATGTATGTATGTGTGTGTGTAGTGTTTGAGGGGTATACAAGACCAGGCTATAGAGAGAGAGATGTATGTATGTATGTATGTATGTATGTGTGTGTTTAGTGTTTGAGGGGTATACAAGACCAGGCTATAGAGAGAGATGTAATGTATGTATGTATGTATGTATGTATGTGTGTGTGTAGTGTTTGAGGGGTATACAAGACCAGGCTATAGAGAGAGAGATGTATGTATGTATGTATGTATGTGTGTGTGTGTGTAGTGTGTGAGGGGTATACAAGACCAGGCTATAGAGAGAGATGTATGTATGTATGTATGTATGTATGTATGTGTGTGTGTAGTGTTTGAGGGGTATACAAGACCAGGCTATAGAGAGAGATGTATGTATGTATGTATGTATGTATGTATGTGTGTGTGTAGTTTTTGAGGGGTATACAAGACCAGGCTATAGAGAGAGATGTATGTATGTATGTATGTATGTATGTATGTGTGTGTGTAGTGTTTGAGGGGTATACAAGACCAGGCTATAGAGAGAGATGTATGTATGTATGTATGTATGTATGTGTGTGTGTGTGTAGTGTTTGAGGGGTATACAAGACCAGGCTATAGAGAGAGATGTATGTATGTATGTATGTATGTATGTATGTGTGTGTGTAGTGTTTGAGGGGTATACAAGACCAGGCAATAGAGAGAGATGTATGTATGTATGTATGTATGTATGTGTGTGTGTAGTGTTTGAGGGGTATACAAGACCAGGCAATAGGGAGAGATGTATGTATGTATGTATGTATGTATGTATGTGTGTGTGTAGTGTTTGAGGGGTATACAAGACCAGGCTATAGAGAGAGATGTATGTATGTATGTATGTATGTATGTATGTGTGTGTGTAGTGTTTGAGGGGTATACAAGACCAGGCTATAGAGAGAGATGTATGTATGTATGTATGTATGTATGTATGTATGTGTGTGTAGTGTTTGAGGGGTATACAAGACCAGGCTATAGAGAGAGATGTATGTATGTATGTATGTATGTATGTATGTATGTGTGTGTGTAGTGTTTGAGGGGTATACAAGACCAGGCTATAGAGAGAGATGTATGTATGTATGTATGTATGTATGTATGTGTGTGTGTAGTGTTTGAGGGCGGGTATACAAGCCCAGGCTATAGAGACGAGAGAGAGTGGTATGTATGTATGTATGTATGTATGTGTGTGTGTAGTGTTTGAGGGGATACAAGACCAGGCTATAGAGAGAGAGATGTATGTATGTATGTATGTATGTGGGTGTGTAGTGTTTGAAGGGGGTATACAAAGACCAGGCTATAGAGAGGATGTATGTATGTATGTATGTATTGGTGTTGTGGTGTGTAGTGTTTGAGGGGTTTATACAAGACAAGGCTTTATGAGAGAGAATGTATGTATGTAGGTATGTATGTATGTATGTGTGGTGTAGGGTTTTGAGGGGTATACGAAGAACAGGCTATAGAGAGAGATGTATGTATGGATGTATGTATATGTATGTGTGTTGTGTAGTGTTTGAGGGGTATACAAGACAGGCTATAGAGGAGAGAGTTATGTTGAGTATGTATTATGTATGTATGTCTGTGTGTGGTAGGGTTTGAGTGGTATACAAGACCAGGCTATAGAGAGAGATGATATGTATGATGCATTAGTATGTGGGTGTTGTGTTGAGGGGTAACAATACCAGGAGGCTTATAGAGAGAGAGGATGTATGTTTGTATTTGATGTATGATGTGTGGTGTAGTGTTGAGGGGTATACAGACCAGGCATAGAGAGAGATGTATGTATGTAATGTATGTATGTAGGTATGGGTGTGTGTAGGTTTGAGGGGTCTACAAGACAGGCTTAGAGAGAGATGTAGGTATGTATGTATGTTGATGTATGATGGTGTGTAGTGTTGGAGGGGGAACAAGGACGGCTATAGAGAGAGAGATGTATGTAGTATGTAGGTATGTTGTAGGGGTGGTGTTAGGTTTGAGGGGTATACAAGACCCCGCTATAGAGAGAGAGATTGAGTATGTATGTAGTATGTATGTGTGTGTGTAGTGTTTGAGGGGTATACAAGACCAGGCTATAGAGAGAGATGTATGTATGTATGTATGTATGTATGTATGTGTGTGTGTAGTGTTTGAGGGGTATACAAGACCAGGCTATAGAGAGAGATGTATGTATGTATGTATGTATGTATGTATGTGTGGGTGTAGTGTTTGAGGGGTATACAAGACCAGGCTATAGAGAGAGATGTATGTATGTATGTATGTATGTATGTATGTGTGTGTGTAGTGTTTGAGGGGTATACAAGACCAGGCTATAGAGAGAGAGATGTATGTATGTATGTGTGTATGTATGTATGTGTGTGTGTAGTGTTTGAGGGGTATACAAGACCAGGCTATAGAGAGAGAGATGGTGGAGAGGAGGGAGATTGTTATGCAGCCAGTGGTTCAATCAATGGAGGCAGACCTTGTGAGTTATCTCTAGTAATTAATTATAATCAAATATTAATATTCATGGATAAAATGTAAAAAACTGTTTAATAACATATATTCTTTTTTGTTAACTTTTACAAAACAAATTTATGTAGAATGTTAAGAAATTGGGAAAAGTTTTCATTAGAATAGAATTATAAGAAAAGTGTTTACGAGTGAATAAAATATAAGATATTTATTACACCCTGTACATCATCATCATCATCATCTTCCCTTAAATCCCGGTTTAACTGGGTTCAGAATACAAATGGACCTTCTCCAATCCTCTCTGTCCCACATCATATTATACCCTGTACGCTATTAATTTATTGATTGATTGATTGATTGTTTAGACGGAGGCTGCTAGAGATGTAGAGGCAAGCCAGAAGAAGACAATGAGCAATCTCCTCAGTACCGCAGATCTCAACCAGTATGCTATTAAAGGCACTGATCAGGCTTGGAGTGCAGCTTTGAAAGATGGAGCCACTGGATTAGTCAGCATCGCCGGGTAAACCACTTTGTATCAGCCTTTAGCAAGCCGTTACTTGTAGCACAGTGATTACTAATCACTCTGCCGTTCTTAAATGTACTATTTTATTATATTAATTATCAAGTCTCTATGAATATCTGACAAAGAAGTCGTTGACACGTATGAGACACGAGCATTTGCAGCTTATCTTTGTGTAGACCACTACAGGAGTCTGTTACTTATCATATCAAGTGAGTCACCAGTGGCGGATCCAGGGGGGGCTAGGGGGCCCGGGCCCCCCCTTCAACCCGTCGAAAAAGAAGTAAACTATATTTTCATTGTTTGTAGGACAATTTGTATGTGTAAATATGGGCAGTGGTTGGGGGGGGGGGGGGGGTACGAGAGGGAACTCAGTTCTACTATAGTCAAGTACTACTATAGTTCTACTATAGTTCACATTTTTTCAAATGTGGACTCCACTAGGGACCCATATATTTGGTATACTAGGAGGCCTGTATATATGGATGGGGGCGGCCAAAAGGGTTGACCGTTTCACTAGCTCTTAATTTTCATATAAGAGGAGAAAAGGGTTTGAGTAAAAAATGTGAACTCTATCCCGGAGCAGTGGTGCAAACAGCCATCGCTGGGAGGAGCCCCCCTACCGCCAAAATATGGTCACTTTTGCAATTCGTCCAGATGAGCTGAGTTTCTTCGAAGGTAAAGAAATTAACCTGTTTTTTTTTTTCATAACAAATGTAGGATTTTAGGCATTTTAGGTTTTCCTCAGACTTTAGTACGGGTAAGACTGAGAGGGGCGGTAAGAGCCGAGCGAAGTACTGAACAATTTTATTTTCCACCCCCCCCCCCCTCACAGAATTTTCTGGTTGCGTCATATGCCCCGAAGAAGGTGTGGCGTAAGCCAAAAGTGTGTACACTCTCAAAAAGAAAATGTTGGGCCCCCCCTTAATAAATTCCTGGATCCGCCCCTTGTGAATCACTCACCAGTCACTACTGTAACCTGCCTCATCGTTCACTTTACTGTAGCCACATGTCACTCATGTGAGTACTGTAGCCAGTGTTGGACAAAATACTTTACAAAACTTTTAGAAAATACTTTTTACAAGTATTTTGAAAATACTTTTAAAAATACTTTCGAAAAGTATTTTGAAAATTGAAAATAAAATAGTATTTTCTATTTTGAAAATACTTTTCGATTTTGAAAATACATAGAAGTACTACTACTGATAGAATAGACAAATTATTAATTATGTGCTGGTTATGTTTTTGACTGAAATATTTATTCTGATATGAATTCATGCTGTATATTATTTTGAACTTTTTATAACTTGTATGTAATATTGTAGTAGCGTGTGATTCTGAAATAAACTTAAACTCTCTCTCTGTCTGTTTACAGCGGCAAAGAAAAGAAGAGAAAGCTGCTGGACAAGATCAAGGAGGATAAATACAATGATGAAAGAAGAAATAAGAAATTCAAGAAGCATCATGGAGATAAAAAGAAGAAAAATCATTGAAATAATTAATTATGTTATAGACTCAGTGAATGACAGAGAGATTACAGTTTATTGTAGCAGCTGTTATAGCATTATGGCTCATTTATTTACCATTTGATATGAAATAAATGTGCTATAGCTGTTATAGTGTTTGTGTGCTCCAGATTTGATGTAAACATAAGAAATTAATAAGACTTGATATGGAAACGTTTACTATGTGAAGTTGAGCCGTTGATAATATAATTCAGACATTTAAAGAGATTTCTGTTTTTCACAACATAAATCACTCATCTCGTTCCACAATGGGTAAACTGAATAATTTATTAAATACTAGTTTAATCTGTTTTTTACCAGGAATTTCTATGAATATTACAAGAACATATAATTTCAGTTAAATTTACTTTATCATACCAGAATATAATAGTACTGACATCATCATCTTCCTTGAATACCAGAATACCAGTTCAACTAGGGTCTGGACTTGGAATACTTTGTAGAAATTTCTGGAGTCTTGGAGCTCTCCACCAAATTCCCATTTTTTACCAAATTCCTTCCTTTCTGATGTCGGTTTGGATCTTACTGCCTCGTTTCCTTTTACGACACGTGCAGTACACGCTTGATATATTCTTCAGCAACCCGGACACAACACGGGTAATATCATTACATAGCAGCAATGTCAGTGCTAATAAAATTTAAGCCTCCATTATTTTTCTTTCTCCACTAGGTAGCGTGTCACGGAGATGTTTATGTTCCTTATTGCTAATTTAGATTACATAATTAAGTGTAAGAAATTTATCATAATCACTCATTTATTTTAGAAGTAATTCCATAAAACATTGTATTAAACAATACACTGAGTAGCTAGTAGCAAGGATAAGAGATTAAGAATAAAGAATTAAGAATACACACACGCTACAGAACTTCTGAAACAAACATTCCTCGCTCATTGATGAAAATCTTTATTATTTTACATAGCTCTTTTAAATTATGTCGACATACAACAATTAAATTGCTACATTTATGAATGACAACACCGAGCAGTATTGGACACATCCAAGCCTGTGAGCAAAGAGATGGTCCAAAAAAGGTACAAATTCCAAAATCCATAATATAAAGATATATCTCAGTAAAGTTCATTACGATGAATCAATCAACAGGCGTCAAAATATTCCTATTATTTATTGCAAAGCTTACTACAGAATTTAACTAAATTTAATTATACTGGTTTAGGAAGCTAAGGATTCCTATATGTCCATGATCATGTGTTTTGATTTGATTTTGCGTTTTTAATAAACTTAAGACATTTTATCCTAACAACACATTCAGCTCTTGTTGTAGAGGAGAATCAGTATTAGCTAAGATATTATTGTCTCAAGATATACTGTCGTAATTGTGGGACTGATACAAATCCCATCTGTGGGAATGATGCAATCTGCTATACGTGCATCGGTAAGTGCTTTCTGGAGGTTAAGATATTAAATTCCTGTTTTTTAATAGAAATTCTTCACATCCTTTGAAACCGGCCTGAAGTTGGTGATGAACAAATGGTAACATTCAAGTACTATTTCTCAAATATGATTTTTTTTGACTGACTTATTCGCAATATCCCGTTTTAAGTCTCTCTCTTTGGAGTTTTTATTGCCTAGTGGCAGGTCCAAAGTTCATCTTAATACTCAGAGCCAGATTTCCCACTCCATAAACTACAAGCTAATCGCTTCGCAAAAGGCTATTTACATCTTTCCACATTTACCTACATTTTCCACATCTCGTGTAGCCTATAACTCGGGAAAAATGTAGCTGAGATGATTTCCAATTGCCTTTCTCAGCTGTTGCTTAGTTACCTTTTACAACATCTATAGATAAAGGTTAGTCTGTTCTTCAGTGTTATGAGCTTACATGAGAGCCATAAGCATAAACCTCTTTTATATTGCAATGGATAGTTTGAGAGTGTATGGAATGTGTTAAGATATTGGAATGTGTTAAGATATAAGTACACGCTATCTGTTCTTATTTGGAAAACTAACAAATGAGTATACTTTAAATGACTGGAAGATGTGGCGACATCTATAGATTTATTGATGTACTTGTTTCTAGTCGAGAATAATTCAGAGAGCGTCACGCTGTGGCGCCACTGTATTTCGTCGCATTGATGAGCGTTCACTTGTCACAAGTGAGTTACTTATGTCATATCTTTAGACAAACTTTTGCTACTTGTTCTCATATCTTTTGACTTATATCATATCTTATGTTAATTGTTCTCATCTGAAATTTATGTAATTTACTAGTAGAGATAATTTGTTGTCAGCTACTCATTCAAGCAACACCAGCTCTCTATCTTGCCAGAAAAGCTTAACATTTAGTAGTAGAACAACAGTTAAAGTTAGTTGTATCTAAATGTTGGACATTTATGTTTTATTTTTGCTTTGAAGTGGATATTATTCTGAACAACATGTTTACTTTTGCACATAGTTTAGGTTTCATAGTTTGCTGCAATAAACTGAGAGTTGTTTTCTGAAAGTGATGTAGAAAAATGAACTATCGAGGTGTAAACTATCGTAATTGGTAGAATATCACAGACTTGTGACCACTTTTAACCTTTGGGTATTTAACTTTTTGCCATGGACCTGATGCTCTCCTGTATAGTGTTCTGATGCTGTGTCTATATTCACCGAGCAGCTAGCCGACTGTTAGTCCCCAAGGTACAGGAGCCGGCTCCATCTTTCACTGGCACAGCCGTCGTGAACGGCTCATTCAAACAAGTCTCTCTGTCTGACTACAAGGGCAAATACCTCGTCGTCTTCTTCTACCCGCTGGACTTCACGTTTGTCTGCCCGACAGAGATCATCTCGTTTAGCGACCGCGTGGAAGAGTTCCGTTCTATTGGCTGTGAGGTAGTGGGCGTGTCCACGGACTCTCACTTCAGCCACCTGGCGTGGATCAACACCCCTCGCAAGCAGGGCGGTCTCGGTGGTCTCAACTACCCCTTGCTGTCTGACTTCAACAAGAATATCTCCCGCGACTATGGAGTGCTTGTGGAGAATGCTGGAGTGGCTCTCAGGTCTGTCTAGATGTGTCTCTATGTGTATGTCTCTGTCTGTCTAGATGTGTCTCTAAGTGTATGTCTCTGTCTGTCTGGCCTCTGCTAGGCTGCTGTGATCTATAACAAAGTGTTGTTGTTGCATCTGTCAATGTCCTAACTGTAGCAAATCCTTGCCTGTAAGAAGGTTCTGGACAATAAGAATTGCACCTACTGAAGTGGTGACAAACATGTGGGGATAAAACATAGCACATGATCGCAAGAGGTGAGTGATGCAGATGTGATAGTGAAGGGGCTTAGGAAAGAAATCACTACCACATGTCTGCGTGGTGATGATTTCTGTAATGGATTGACAGGGGTTTGTATCTGATAGACCCACAGGGCGTGGCCTATAGTGTTGTGTGTTTGATTGACAGGGATTTGTTTCTGATAGACCCTCAGGGCGTTGTCTATAGTGTTGTGTGTTTGATTGACAGGGGTTTGTTTCTGATCAATCCTCAGGGCCTATAGTGTTGTGTTTGATTGACAGGGGTTTGTTTCTGATAGACCCTCAGGGCGTGGTACGACAGATAACGGTCAACGACCTGCCTGTGGGACGCTCAGTGGATGAGACCCTGCGACTGGTCAAAGCTTTCCAGTTTGTTGAGAAACACGGAGAAGGTTTGTCGCCACTTGTTTGTCACCAATTGTTCGTCACCACTTGTTTGTCACCACTTGCTTGTCACCACTTGTTTTATCCCCACATGTTTGTCACCACTTGCTTGTCACCATTGTTTGTCACCACTTGTTTGTCACCACTTGTTTGTCGCCATTTGTTTATCTCTAATGTCCATACATTGGACCTTTAAAGGTCAAGTCTTAATAAAGCAGAGCTCAGATGCGTCCTGTAGACCGATACTAATTAAGAGCAAAGAAGTTTGCTAGTTTGCCTAGAAGCAATTTGCCTAGATAAGCCACTAATAATTTAATTTTTCTGTGTTTGCTTATACATGTATATATCGATTGATATTATCTCTTAAAAATGGCGTCAAATAATGTTGATAAAATTGAATTATGCTTCAGTTGAAACCAGAGTTTATCTATTAGCTCTACCAATAAATTAGATATTAATAAAATTGATGACTGTGTTGTTAATCTATGTGACTCTAGATATGTTACCCTGGATGAATGCAAGTCTTTTTTGCAATCTAAAGACCTATGTAATTTTATGCATATGAATGTCAGAAGTTTATCTAAAAATTATGATCATTTATGCACTTTAGTATCTCATTTAGACGCACAGTTTGTTGCGATTGGTCTTAGTGAAACTTGGTTAAAACCATTTAATTCTGATATTTTTGCTTTACCGGGCTATAATTTTATATCTTGTTCTCGCCCCATCAAGCCAGGTGGAGATGTTGGAATTTATGTTAATATGCATGAACAATTTAGTATCATTATTGATCTTACTATTATGAATGAAAATTGAAAGCATTTTTATCGAAGTTGCAAAGAGGGATTTAAGGAAAAGTTCGATACTTATTGGTTGTATTTATCGACCCCCACAATCTGTTGCAGTTAATTTTACTAATCAATTAACTGAATTTTTCAGACAAATATTTTTCAAAGAAGCAAGATATAATTATAATGGGTGACTTTAATTTTAATCTCTTAGCTAATGGTTCCATTAATCCTCAATCCACTTTTCTTAATACTATGCTATCTCATGGTATGCTACCTGCAATCAACAAGCCGAGCAGAGTTGCTAATACTTCTGCGACCTTAATTGACAATATTTTTACTAATGTTGATGTTAGCATCTATAAATCTGCAATACTTTATGATGATACAACAGACCATTATCCAATAATTTTCAGCCACCTCAGTAAATTTAGCGCTTCTAACCATCCAGCAACTAATTCGAACTACAAAAAAAGAATATTTAATTAAAAATCTACTAATAAATTTAAACTTTTTTGTGCTAATGATGCTAATTGGGCCCAAATTTATAAATATGAAAATATTAATACTGCAAACCCAAACATAGTATATAATGAATTTTTAGAAATATTTGAACATAGTTTTAATTTATGTTTCCCTAAAACTAAATCTGATAAAAGTAGAAATGCTCCTCGAAAAGAATGGATGACTCAAGGATTAGCAATATCATGTGAAACAAAATCTAAACTTTACAAAGTCTATAAGCAGTCAAATACATATGAAAATAAACTTAAGTTTAATGCGTATGGGAATAAATTAAACTTTCTCTTAACAATTGCGCAAAGGAAATTTTATTCTGATCAATTGCTTAAATATAAACATGACCCTAGAAAAACATGGCAGTGCATTAATAGCATTTTAAAACCAAATAAGTCCAAATCTATTCAGGAATGTTTTAATTTAAATAGTGAAATGGTATCTGATAAAAAAGTTATATCTGAGAGTTTTAATGACTATTTTATTGGAATGGGAAAATCCCTAGCTGATAAAATCCCTAAATCAAAAAAGTCTTTTTATGATTTCATTTCATACAAAAGTAAAATCTCCTACACATGTGCTCTCTATCTAACCAATCAATATGAAATCATTAACTTGGTCCAGTCTATAAAAAATACCTCAAGTTCAGGTTTCGATGAGGTATCGTCCATTCTTCTAAAAAATATAATCTATTACTTAGCCAAACCTTTAGCAATTGTACTAAATCTATGTATTATGAATGTTACATTTCCGAGTAACTTGAAAATTGCCAAAGTATGTCCGATTCATAAGTCAGGTCCTATTAACGAAATTTCAAATTATAGACCAATCAGTCTTAACTTGCTTCTCTAAAATATTTGAGAAAATTTTTGCCAATAGAATGCTCTCTTTTATTGACCATCACAAAATCATTACTTTCAGCCCAATATGGATTTAAGAAAAAGCACTCTACATATATGGCCCTATTAAACATGCATGATAGGGTGTCTAAAGCTATTGACAATAAAGAATTTTGTTTGGGTATTTTCATAGATCTCTCAAAAGCTTTTGACACTTTAAACCATGAAATATTACTTAAAAAACTAGAAATGTATGGTTTTAGGGGAGTATTTAATACACTTCTAAAAAGTTACTTAACCAATAGACAGCAATATGTGGTATATAATAATTCAGAATCAAATTATAGAACTATTCAATGTGGTGTCCCACAAGGTTCAATATTGGGACCTTTGTTGTTTCTGATTTATGTCAATGACATATCTGAGATTAGTAAAATTCTTACCTTCATATTATTTGCAGATGATACAAATATTATCTGCACAAACCCTGATATTTTGAAACTAATGAATTCAACTAATACTGAACTCCTAACACTCTCTGACTGGTTTAAAGCGAATAGATTATCCCTAAATATACAAAAAACCAATTGCATGCTATTTGGGTATAAATACAATATAACAATAATTCTGAAAATTTTCATATATACATAGATGATATCAACATTTCTAGAATAGATAAGACTAAATTTTTGGGAGTGATTCTTGATGAAAAATTATGATGGCAATATCATATTTCTTATACTGCACAAAAATTAGCCAAATCCATTGGATTACTCCATCGGGTTAAAACTAAGTTACCTAAACATTGTATGTTAAATTTATACTACAGTCTAATATATCCGCATCTAATTTATTGTAGTATTGTTTGGGGGAACGCTTCTAAAACCTTGCTCAACGAATTGATAGTACTCCAAAAACGAGCTATTAGAATAATTCAACATGCAGAGTTTCGTAGTCATACGAACAATATATTTAAAGAACTTAAAATTTTAAAGTTAAGTGATATTCATAAACATTGCTGTTGCGTATATCTGTATAAACTTATTCATAGTGATAGGCCTTCATGTTACAACTATTCGTTGCTATTAAATAAAGTTGTAAATTCTGTTTATAAATTTCGACAAGTTTCGGAATTTACTATACCATCGTTCAGAACCCCCTGTCGCGAAAAGTATATCGCTGTACAAGGCCCTAGATACTGGCTATAACCTAACTCACCTAACTTACGATCATCTCGTTCCGTTAACTGTTTCAATATTAATCTTCATCAGTACTTATTAAATAGTTATTAATGATACTGATCTTAAATGTATAATTATGCCTACCTATTATCATTAATTTTCTTTATTTTGAATTTCTTTATTTCAATTCCTTAATTTCTACTTTATATTTTCGTTTTAAGTTCACCATGGTTCACATTTAAATTGTGCTCACTTATTGCATTTACTTGTTTGTTTTCATTGCTTGTGAACTGTACAGGGTTGAATAACTCTTTTTGGTGATCTAAATAAATAAATAAATACGTTAGTATTTCAGTGATTTTGAACACCAAAGTATCATTTTGATAGTTCAGAGTTGTGCCGTGGATGTGCTGAAGACGGAACACTGAGAGGAAGAGAAGTTAGAATTGAATTCTCTCAGATTTGGGATGCTTCATTTATGAATTCTAAATTTCGCATGTTGTATGACTTCAATCTTTACTACTCAGAGACAATCTGATGTACATCTTTTATTGCTCAGCACAGAGCTGCTGCTTTATGCACGGCTGCCTCGTGCCATGTATTAGTATAGCATGGTAAATGTATCACAGTGTGTACAGTTAACTGTTGTACTATATCACACTGTACAGTAACCTGTTGTACTATATCACAGTATGTACAGTAACCTGTTGTACTATATCACACTGTACAGTAATCTGTTGTACTATATCACACTGTACAGTAACCTGTTGTACTATATCACAGTATGTACAGTAACCTGTTGTACTATATCACACTGTACAGTAACCTGTTGTACTATATCACAGTATGTACAGTTAACTGTTGTATTCTATCGCAGTGTGTCCTGCTAACTGGGAGCCAAACAGCGCTACTATTAAGCCGGACCCTCAAGGCTCTAAGGAGTATTTCTCTAAAGTCAAATGAAGCCCTCGACACTTACCTACAGCTTACACGCTCTGATACTACCTGCATCACGTGACTACCTGCATCACGTGACTACCTGCATATGTATACGTTTCTCACTCGTCTCTACAGCGGCTGAAGTTAATTGATGAGTGTTACTGTTAGTGTTTAGTAGATGTTCATTACACTTTAGTCACTGTCAATGTTGTAACTGCCTGTCATAGCGAGGGATAATTATAATTAATGTAATAAAATAGCTTAACTGGCAGGGTACAGATCACACATTGTCAATTAAATACACGTTAAGAAATGGGGGTGAAATGGTAATGCATAAAAATGTTAATATGAAATTTTTAGCAGTTGTTTCATCTCACTAAGATGCTGCTAAGGCCGACGACAATTAAAGACCAAGTGTTTATAACTCAGCTGTATGCTTGTGTATGCCATGCAGATCTCGTTGTTCCCACCTGACTGTCTGCTGTGATGTGTTTATTAAGACTCTTCCACTACTTCAAACTTCCGTTTACTATTATCAGAGTCATTCTTGTTTCTGCACATTTACATTCGCATGACCTGATTATTGTAGTCGCAGTCTGTGTTCATTGTAGTTCATGTAGAGACATCTAGTCAACGTTCATTATCTATTGACTTGTTGATCAGTTGTTTGTCAACATTCTTTGTCTATTGACTTGTTGATCAGTTTAAGTTGTTGGTCAGCTGACTTGTTATTACATTTAGTTTTACTGTATAAATCTGCCGTAACTCAGCTGTTATGCTATTCACGTGTTAGCCAGTGCTAACAGAGTGAGAGACAAGAAATATAATGAAATACTGTATATTATTAACATTAAAGTAGATAGTACAGGGTACAAGCAGTCGATGTGAAGCATTAATTACATGAATCAATCAATATGTAATTGTAAGTCATCCAGTATCTCATTGTTTCTCGTTTTCAGTTCGCTGCACTTTAGAGATGAGATTAATTTATAGAAATATTCATTAGAACGGTGAATTGTTTGTAAGCTAGTGCCACCTGTTGGTTGTAAATTAAACGGGTATTTATTGAGAGTTTATTCTCGCCGCTTCATTGTTATACGCAATCTATCAGTGAACACATAATCAACGGCCATTGCTCTATGGAGCACAAGACCTTCACTGTCCACTCAGCGCTACTGCAGCATTTTGCATAGAGCCGCGCTTTGTAAACATGCCTAGTATTACTATTATGGAGCGCACGATGGGCAGAGCTCTAAATGAGCAGAATCGTCAAGTCTCAGCTCAAGAGATTGAGTTCTATCTGTGTCAGCTTTAGCCTCTAATACACAACACACAAACCTTTACAATATGCTACCACTATCACATGGTTTAGTCTCCTCTTAAGCACTCGCAGTCAGTGCTGCCTGTAGACAATCCTGCACATAGTGATGCGTGTGTTTACACTAGACCGCAACACTCACTCGCTACTCCTCGTAAACTTATTCATCATTTAATCAGACAAACAGAAAATAAATCTGTTGACTTATAGAAGAAACACATCGATAACCAATGGCCTATTGCTCATCAAATGATACGATCAATCAATTAATCAATAGGATGAAGCATTTTGAAGCTGAGAGAATACATTGACACAGTCCTATCATTCCAGTCAGAATGCTTCAAGTGGAATGACTCAGCTCATCAACACCAATCACACCATCAGAACGACTATGAGATAGACAAACCTCCGCACAACAGTTAACAGCTTGGTTATTAACTCGCTGCTTTCAGTTCAATCAGTGATTTATCTAACAATTGCAGTCAGTACTAGTTAGCGATGCCAAGTAGCCTATTATCTTCATCTCAGTCAAAGCTTATGTCAATCAGTCTACAGCATTCAGAGGCCTAGAGAACACCTCGTATATAAAACTGCATAGTAAAATAGTTGTAAACGTCTCTGATGAGATCAACAGAGAGCTGGTTATACATGCAGCACATACGTCATTGTATTCATACAGCATTTCATACACACGCGTACATGCAGCACACATACGTCATTGTATTTATACAGCATTTCATACACACGCGTACATGCAGCACATACGTCATTGTATTTATACAGCATTTCATACACACGCGTACATGCAGCACATACGTCATTGTATTTATACAGCATTTCATACACACGCGTACATGCAGCACATACGTCATTGTATTTATACAGCATTTCATACACACGCGTACATGCAACACTAGTGCATATGTTAGGCGTAATCTATATTATATACAGTATCACTAGCCTATTTGATTGCAGTGTCACAATACACAAACACAGTTTGATACAGTTAGTGACAGAAAACATTGGTTCTCGTTACTTCCTATCTCTCTCTCTCTCTCTCTCGCTGTCTCTCTCTCTCACATACAGAAATAAACAGGAAGACTTACATACACAAATGTGCTCACACAAGCAGAGAAAAGAGAAAATTAAAAATACTGTGAAACACACATAGAAGTACATACACTGACTCACACATACATGCACAATGACTCACACATACGTGCACAGTGACTCACACATACACACACACACAGTGACTCACACATACATGCATAGACATGCAATCATTTTATACACAGATCAATGGATCTACTTGAGGAAGCACAACATACATGACACACTTGTATAATGTATAGGCAATGATACATGTACACAAGTACAAACACACATGCACAGAGAGAGAGGGAGAGATGTGTTGATTCACTTCAGACTTTCTTCGTTTCTGTAAATACAAACAGAAATAACACAGTCTTACATTCTAGTCATACATTCAGTCTTACTGGCAGAAACCAGTGGCGAAGTTGGTAAGATACTCTACCGGGGATCAATAGGTGGGGGTTCAAAATCCTGTGCTCGCATGTCACTGATATCGCTTTCGAGTGAGGAAATTGCCATTAACCTTAGCTTTACCAGATTTCTACATATCTTATCGTAACACAGTCTTGTTGCTAGGCAACACGCTAACTATCAACACGTTGCTTAGGAACAAGTGGATTATCAATCGTCACTTTCTGGTAGCTAGACTACAGATCATAATCACATTGTCTAACACATTGCATGACTTGAACCTAGAGCTTCTGCTTGAAGCAACAGACTACCACATTACCACCTAAGCCACCAACTCCGCTATAAACTGAGAAGATTGTAGAGGGCTCAAGAGTAAACAACTTACACTGTATATATATATATATATATATATATATATATATATCAGAGTTTAAAGAACAATAACGATAGTAAATACTAATTATAGTTATTAGAAGAATCCCGGCCGCGCTGATCTGAGAATAAAATCTCGGCTCGGACATTCACTGGACTGGTTACACGGAAAATGGACTAAATTGCCTAACGATTTAAACATGTGATATTAAAAGTGATAGATATCAACGTAGTTGATCATTTCACTATAATGCATGTTTACTTTTTTAATATAAAATTAGTTAATAAATAATGAACAGCTTCAACCTACGAGATAGTTTAGAGGTGAACTAGGCATCTCCAGCAGGTGATATAGTTGATGAAGTAACGTTATTAGGTGACGATGAGTGACCCTGTTCATTTACTATTATACCTGTACAATACAAACACACCAAATTGATACCATCAGCCATGACAACATCAGCGTCGTCCCCAACACTGTAAATATATTATTTGAAATGTTGAAAGATTTAAGTAGGGCTTATACAAGTATATAGTAGCATCTTATTACTTTTATTTATTATATCTCTAATCATCATCATCATCATCATCATCATCATATTCCTTTGAATCTAATTTCAATTATTATTATTATACATTATAAATTAATTTAATATTTACTAATATTTAATTTACAAGTATACCTTTGTGTCTTATTATTTTTATTTATTATCTATGATCATCATCATCATCATCTTCCCTTGAATAAAATTTCAACTATTATAATTATTATAAACTAATTTATTATTTACTAATCTTTAAAATCTAAATTATTTTTATAATATTATACGATATACAGCATTTAGAAGGAATTTAAATTAAACACTCTATCATATCTTCAACATACCAGCACTACAAACTTAAAAGTTTAAACTTTGAACTTTCACTCTATCATATATATATATATAAACTGAAAATATCAGACATCTGATATTTCAAGCGACTGTTATTAGAGAATGACACCCATGACAACATCAGGCACAACTAACTGAAATATGGATGGTCCATGACATCATCAAGCACTACTAACTGAAATAGGGATGATCTATGACAACATCAAGCACTACTAACTGAAGTAGGGATGGTCCATGGCCTCTCTGGCAGTCAGACGATCCATGTGATCATATCTGAGGAGTCTGTCGAGGAAGTCGAGAGCCTCAGGGTTGACGAGATGTTGATTCTCACTGTGAACAAACCTCTCCCAGCGCTTACGTGAGTGTCTGATCAATCAATCAATCAATCAATCAATCAATCATCCATCAATTAATCAATTCTCACTGTGCACGAATCTCTCCCAGCGCTTACGTGAGTGTCTGATCAATCAATTCTCACTGTGCACGAATCTATCCCAGCGCTTACAAGAGTGTCTGATCAATCAATCAATCAATCAATTCTCACTGTGCACGAACCTCTCCCAGCACTTACGTGAGTGTCTGATCAATCAATCAATCAATCAATCAATTCTCACTGCGCACAAACCTCTCAATGCTTACCTGTCTGATCAGTCAATCATTGATACTCATTTATGTGCACGGTGCGAACAAACCACTCTATTACCTTTGTTAATTCCTATTATTCACACCATTCACACCCGTATGTTAGTAATGGCACCACGAAGGAGTTAAGAATTCTTCTGTGATATGACATTAAGATAGTCAACAATACTGTATAACCTCATTTCACAAGTAAGTTATGTTACGTGTGAAAATTCTGTTTCTATCACAAAACACTTAGGAAACCAGTTTTTATTTCAGTGAATAGACATATCCACAGCACACATCACTACAGATCAATTCAGTCAAATCAATCTACAAAAGAAATGTGCTTACTCCTCTTCGTCCTAAAATAAAAGAATGGTCAGGATAGATAGAGTACGCCTATGGTGGGAAAAGATAAGTCTTAAGCTTGCCAAAGATAACAATTCATAATTAATTAATTAACTAATTAATTAATTAATAATTAACTAATTAATTAATTATGAACTAATGACAGAAACCTACCTGCCCAGTATACCGTTGAACCTGAGGTCAAGCTCAATCTCGTACTTAGCAATGTACTCATACAGCTCCTCAGTGCCCAAAACCTTCGCAATTCTCACCAGCTGCTCAACAGTCAATCAATCAATCGATCAATCAATTGATCAGTTAATCGATCGATCGACACACTATCAGCATAATACTATCAGTAATTTAAGTGAATCATTAGTATGTAAATTAAATGACAAATTCATAAGTTTAGAAGATTTCTTGCCTATAACTAAATGCTCCTTCAGTCTTTCAGGAGGATGTCTGACATCATTATCAAAACAAATACAGCACTATTCTCAAATGTCAAAACTTAGCACATAGCCTTATAGTGCTCGATGTTGTCATTGCTGACTGAAGCACTCTAATTGTCATTATTATTATTAGCCGAAGGTATTCAAAAGTTTTTTACAAACCGTTCATCACACGGTCACCAAGTTCTATCAACCAATATAGTAAACCATTAAGACAGCACAAACAACCACTGACTGATTTAACACATCAATATAATGAGACATTAGAGCTTGTTTTTACTAGGTCTGCCTTAAACTGCTGATCACTTACATCCCTGATGAGAGTTAAACCACAAGTCAGAAATTTCGGTATTCTCTAGAAAATACTGCCTGGTTATTAAATACACGCCAAAACTATATCGCTCAGTAAATGACAGCACTGTCCTTCAGGCATACCAGCCAATCAGCTTACTTCATAAACGAAACTAAAATATTACTTCTTAATCAGTGGTGCAACTAATCAGCAGTGTAACTAATCTGTGGTGTAACTAATCAGTGGTGCAACTAATCAGTGGTGTAAGCCTCCGAAAAGAGAGGCGCAGCTACACATCACTTTAAACCAAGCTTACAGAATACCAATTTGAGACTAATCAGTAGTTTACAATACCATGGAGGTTTAAACAGCGGTTTATCTCGCTAGTGAATACGACCATAAGAGAGCAGAAACGACTGACTCCACCCACCTGGTCGTAGTTGTCGTGCCCGTGAAAGAACGGTTCCTTCCTGAAGATCATACTGGCAAACATACAGCCCAAACTCCACATGTCTAGTGAGTAATCGTACATCTGCAATCAATCAGTTAATCAGTCAATCAATCAATCAATCAAATATACATCCTAGGCTCCACATGTCTAGTGAATAGTCGTACATATAAATCAATCAATCAATCTATCTATCAATCAATCAATCAATCAATCAAATCTATCTATCAATCAGTCAATCAAATCTATCATACTGGCAAACATACAGCCCAGGCTCCACATATCTAGAGAATAGTCGTACAACTGCAATAAATCAATCAATCTGTCAGTCAATCAATCAATCAATCTATCATCAAGCAAATGTACATCATGCTGTCCGCGTGTAACAAAGTACAATGAGTATCCATTAGTCATGTAGCACTATAGCCACGCCTAATTAAAAATCAAGTAGCACTATAACCACACCCACCTGGAAATCGAGTAGAAGCTCTGGACCCTTGAAGTAGCGGGAGGCTACCCGCACGTTGTACTCCTGACAGGGGTGGTAGAACTCAGCCAGGCCCCAATCTATCAGTCGCAGCTTACGAGTCTGGTGGTCTATCATGATGTTGTGTGGCTTTACGTCTCTGTGGATTATACCCATACTGTGACAGTAGTCCAGCGCCTGCAATCAATCAATCAATCAATCAGTCAATCAATCAGTCAATCAAGTGTGGCTTTACGTCTCTGTGGATTATACCCATGCTGTTACACTAGTCCAGCGCCTGCAATCAATCAATCAATCAATCAATCAGTCAATCAATCAATCAGTCAATCAATCAATCAGTCGATCAATCAATCAGTCAATCAATCAAGTGTGGCTTTACGTCTATGTGGATTATACCCATGCTGTTACACTAGTCCAGCGCCTGCAATCAGTCAATCAAGTATTATTTTCCAGCCTGATACATTATATTTCAAGGTAATTACTACACGAGTAAGCTGTTTAGACATCCGTTGTGGGCGTGGCTTAAATAGATTGAGAGTTCCTGATTGGTGGACCTGCCTGGACAGAGGAGGATTTGAGACGTCTGGGGTTGTTTACAAGGAAAAAGGTTTAGAGGAGATAACACGTGTTTAGAAAGATATTTAGAAAGATAGAGATCTTTCACATCTAAATGATACAGACGATAGTGGCTTACCTGTGAGCAGATAACACCATTGAGTAGACCCTAAGTGTGGTCAAAGGAAGACTTGAGAGAACAGAAATAGCGTTGTAAAAACTACTAAAGCAGATGCAAAGTATCCTAGAATACAAATGTTCTTATGGCAAAATTTCTAGAATAGTTCTGTGGTCAATATTTTAATTTTAAACGTTGGATTTTTAATATATGAATTTGTGCGTAGTCATAAATTAAGTTTGCGATAGAAATATTTAATTTAGGATTATATCATGAGTTACTGTATTTTGCGCATTATAGATAACGGATATTTTCGTTTCATTGTACACTGTCTGTAGGCCTAAGTATTATTTGATTCGCTTTTTATTCACTAAATTAAATATCATTTTAAAACACGTTTTCGTGATTGAAACCTTTATGATAAATTCAGAGAGCTAATCGAGGCCGGGGTCGAATGTTTATAAGATTATAATAATTGAATGAACATTAGAGACCTTGACATTGGTGCCCAGACCCAGACACGAACAAACGAACAACAGGATACAACAATCTACAGGCTACGTGTTGGTCCGACAACACAACCATATTCTTGTGTTCCTTTTGCAGATTATTCAGTATCTGTTAAAATTAGTGATATATTCCTATCAGTATTAATTAAGACTGTTTAGTGTAATTTCAATACCTTTAACGTTTCGTATGTGTAGTAACGAATGTCGTAGTCTGAGAATGCCTGAAACATCTGCAAGAACAAGCACAAGAATGGCTACTAGTAAACACTTATCAGAACCAACAAAAGCTGCGACACTGACAGCAAACATGAATAGTCACAAGTCAGCAACTCAAACAGAGGAGACAAACGAGATAATAGACTGCGAGTGAATGGAACTTACAATTAAACGCCCTGAATAATATCACAGTTTGATAAATCTACATTGATTTGTAAAACCATCATTCAAAACAACTTACCATCACAAACCATAATAATAATAACAATAATAAAGGTTTAATGCCCATTTCCTCATCCAAGGATGATGTCATGGATGTCCCCACAGCACACGCTACTACAGATCAACACAGTTAACATCACTACATCATACAATTTTACTTGCGACGCATGTAATTAAATTAGACTTTATTGATATTACCAACTGCTAACCTTGAATTAGCACATCAAAACATAAATCCTACGCCCTGTCAGTGAGGCGGATCATAAAATATCTGAGAGAATAACTGAGAAACGAAGTCATTGTCATAGCCGAGATATTCTACAAAAACTCTACAGCTAACAGCCTAGCCATACAAGATCTAACATCCATCAAAACACATCCATAACAAATAGTTAATAATAATAATAATATTATAATAGCTAATAATATTAATAATAATAATATTATAATAGCTAATAATAATAATAATAATAATATTATAATAGCTAATAATATTAATAATAATAATATTATAATAGCTAATAATATTAATAATAATAATATTATAATAGCTAATAATATTAATAATAATAATATTATAATAGCTAATAATATTAATAATAATAATATTATAATAGCTAATAATATTAATAATAATAATATTATAATAGATAATAATATTAATAATAATAATATTATAATAGCTAATAATATTAATAATAATAATATTATAATAGCTAATAATATTAATAATAATAATATTATAATAGCTAATAATATTAATAATAATAATATTATAATAGCTAATAATATTAATAATAATAATATTATAATAGCTAATAATATTAATAATAATAATATTATAATAGCTAATAATATTAATAATAATAATATTATAATAGCTAATAATATTAATGAACATTTTCATTTTGAAACATTTTAATTCTGCAGAAAATGTATCACAGCAAATTACATAAAAAATACTGGGAAATGAAAATACAATTAGGTACAATTAGAAAATTGTTTACAAGCATCAGCTTTGCAAAATAAAACACAACGAATCAATAGGAGATAAAAATGCGCTAGAGAACGGAATTGATGAATCTTAAATCTGCAAAACTGTATCTTTCTATTTTAAAAATAAAACAATACAAAGAAAAAGGCTAACATAAATGACAATGCACTAATCTACACACTCGCTTCAGGTATAAAATATCGTGCAGAGCAACAGCAAATATTCACGGCAGTCAGGGGGGGCTGCTCCCCCTAGAATAACTCATCTAACCAGGGGGGCAGAGGCCCCCAAACACATGGCTTACCTCATTTGTGCGTTCAGAATCAGGACCCTAGTAAAACAATGCCCATAAGTTATTACCACGCCACAGAAAATATTCATATTAAATTAAATCCTGAATGAAGGCCTAGATAGTTTCTACACAGTAACTCTAAGCATTTAAACATTTGTTTTTTAGTCAAAAACAAAACAAATTGGTCTGGAAGCAATACTCTTCCAGTCCTCAGTGTCGATAAGACTCAAAACGGAATTCTTTAACGTGCGCCTTCAGAAACGGTTCAAATATGGCTGGACCACCAATTTCCCGACATCACGTCAGCAACACTTCTGATAGTACAGGATAATTATTCTCCGCACTCTCTGAATATAATAGTTTGCAAAAAACAAACTTATTGGTTTAGCAAAGAAGCCATCTGTGATACACATTTGAGTATAAATCGTCAGTAATTTTGATAAAGTCATGAATCACCCTTACACTTTAAGAATCTACGAAACTCGCACACAAACCTTAAAATCTGTGTTGTTGACGTGTTCAAAAATAAGTGCCGGTGTTCTAGACTGAAAGAAAACAAATACAGGCACATCAGTTGTCACATGTTACAGTTACATACATACATATGTACATCACAGGCACATACACACGCACAAGCACACTTACACACACATAACAGGCACATACACACACACAAACATACTTACACTATCAGGCACATACACACACACAAGCACCCTTACACACACAGGCACATATACACACACAAGCACACTTACACACACAGACACATATACACACACAAGCACACTTACACACACACGCACATATACACACACAAGCATACTTACACATAACAGGCACATACACACACACAAGCATACTTACACACACAGGCACATACACACACACAAGCACACTTACACACACAGGCACATATACACACACAAGCACACTTACAAACTCAGGCACATCACACACACAAGCATACTTACACACACACAAGCATACTTACACACACAGGCACATATACACACACAAGCACACTTACACAATAATAAATAATAACAATTAGAGTGCTACAGTCATCATGACAACATCGAGCACTATTGAGACAAAATCAAGCCAGCGAGCAAAAAAAGAAGGTCCAAAAACGGTGCAAATTCCAAAATCCAGAAATTCAGTCCAAAGTAAAGGGAGTTAAAGAAAAGGTGGTTTAGGCGCAGGTCGCTGCTCATGGACACTGGATGGAAAAGAGAGATGGAAAGATAGGTCTTCAACTGCTTATGGAACTGCTCATAGGAAAGCAAAGGCTGATGTGATTCAAATGAAGATTTCCAAAGATTGGATGGAAGAGAATTCCAGATCTGAGGTGCAGCATGCTGGAAAGAACGATTAGATAGCTTAGAGCGTGAAGGTAAGCTAGTTCTCACAAGAGTAATTAACTTAGAAGACCGAGTAATAGCAGGCTGCATCACTTTAACCAAGTGAGACATACAAGTTTGTCCAGGGATGGTGATGGACTTATAGGTTAACGAAGCTGTTTTGTAAATGATACGCTCTTTAATCTTTAGCCAGTGCAAAAGACTTCAAAATAGGCGTAACATGTGAGTACAAATATGAACGTATTCGACGAAGATCACGGATATGAAAGAAACATGCTTGTGAAGTTTTAGTTATGTGTTAGTGGAAGGTTAGGTGTTTATCAAGGATAACACCAAGATTTCTCACAGAAGAAACAGGTGACATTTTAATACCCGAAGATAACGAAAGAGTTTTCTCATTCAGCTTCAGAAGCTGTTGAGGTGTCCCGACCAACAAGAATTCAGTCTTAGATGAATTAAGTGCCAAGAAATTAGCAGACATCCAAGAGGATATAGACTGAAAGCTTTGTTGCAGGAGGGTTCCAGCATTAGAATAAGAGTTAAGGGTGAAACAAGTGTACATTTGAGTGTCATCAGCATATAGTTCATGATCAAGAGAATGAGAAGAGATTAGAGTGCTTAGGGGTGTTGTATAGAGGTTAAAGAGGATAGGACCAAGAACGGAGCCTTGAGGCACACCATACTTTAAGTGAGAAGGTGAAGAGATGTACTCCATCACTTTCACACTAAAAGAACGATCCGTCAGATAGGAGGAAAACCAATCAAGAACAATTCCACGAACATCAAACCAGGTAGAAAGACGTTCCAGAAGAATATTGTGATCAATGGTATCAGAAGCGGCCGAAAGATCAAGCATACATAATTCAGTTAAGCGTTGTGTGCACATGGCATTAACAATAGAAATTGCACACAGATAGAAGCACCGTTTCAGTTGAACGATGCTTAGTATAAGCAGCTTGATGCTTATTAAATAGATCATTGTAAAAGAGATGAGTAGAAAGCCTCTGAAGAACAATTCTTTCAGTGAGCTTAGATATGTATGACAGATTAGATATAGGCCTGTAACTCGACAATAATTTCTTATCCAGTGTGGGCTTTTTAAGCAATGGAGTAATAGCTGCATGCTTAAAAGCGCGAGGAAATTTGCCAGTAGAGAGAGAGTTTAACAATCAATGTTAACACTGGAGCAAGTATGTGAATACACTTCTTTAAAAGAGAGGTTGGGATAGGATCCAAGTCACAATGTTTAGCTGGAGAGTCTAAACTAATTTAGTAATCTCATCAATTGTAACTGGAGTGAAATTAGAAAGCTCATCTTTGGAATGATTCTCTACTGGAGTATGAGGAGTAGAGTTAGGAGCTGGAGTGATAGATTCTCAAAGATTGCTTATCTTATCTGTAAAGTATTTGGAAAATTGTTCAGGCAGTGACTCCACAGGAGTAGAAGGAAGAGAAGGAGAAATAGATCTATGTAAAAGATCATTATCATTAACGGTTTTACATACACACAGGCACATATACACACACAAGCACACTTACACACACAGGCACATATACACACACAAGCACACTTACACACACAGGCACATATACACACACAAGCATACTTACACACACAGGCACATATACACACACAAGCATACTTACACACACAGGCACATATACACACACAAGCACACTTA
Organism: Enchytraeus crypticus; assembly: GCA_905160935.1. NCBI lineage: Eukaryota > Metazoa > Annelida > Clitellata > Enchytraeida > Enchytraeidae > Enchytraeus > Enchytraeus crypticus. The sequence continues at coordinate 1,055,559 of CAJHZI010000419.1, read as the reverse complement.
CACACACAGGCACATATACACACTCAAGCACACTTACACAAGCACACTTACACACACAGGCACATATACACAAACAAGCACACATACACACACAGGCACATACACACGCAGGCACATACACACATACTTACCACAGGATCTTTCACTACCCCTAGCAGGTTGATTATATTTGTGCCGCCTCGCAAGTTTTCCAGAATCTTAATTTCTCTTTGTATCTTCTTCTTCTTAACAGGCTAAAACACAACATAGACTGCTTATAAATCAGACGCTACAACACAACACAGATTGTTTATCAGACACTGATAAAATATTTACTACTCTCTTAATTCTGTATATATATATAACTTTTTTATTTTTTTATATCTTTTTTCATTATTCAATTACACAAAACATCATATCACTACGTTTCCACATCTCTACTACACTCTATGAGCCGCAGTTCATACGAATTGTACCCATAGATTACAAAACAAACTGATATATATCAGATATCATAAGTAGCCACCTATTTAATACTACAAAATAATCACATTTCAGCATGTGGACAGTAATTTGTATTAAAATTATGGCACAATAATAATATCTTAACGTGTGAAAAGTAATTACAGAGAGCGAAAGTCACCTTGAGAATCTTGACTACGCACTTCTCGTTGTTTTTTATGCAGATTGCTTCAAACACCTCACTGTACTTGCCTCGTCCCAACTTCTTCACCAGCTGATAGTCATCCTGCTTACTATCACAATAATAACAATAAGAGTTATAATAATAAAAACTACAGTATTAAATAATAGTGATAATAATAATAGTGATAATAATAATAGTGATAATAATAGTGATAATAATAATAGTGATAATAATAATAGTGATAATAATAACAGTGATAATAATAGTGATAATAATAATAGTGATAATAATAGTGATAATAACAATAGTGGTAATAATAATTGTGGTAATAATAATAGTGATAATAATAGTGATAATAATAATAGTGATAATAATAAGTGATAATAATAGCGATAATAATAATAGATAATAATAATAATAATAGTGATAATAATAATAGTGATAATAATAAGTGATAATAAAAGCGATAATAGTGATAGTAAATAATAATAGTGTAATAATAATAGTGATAATAATAATAGTGAATAATAATAGTGATAATAATAATAGTGATAATAATAATAGTGATAATAATACTAGTGAGTGATAATAATAATAGTGATAATAATAATAGTGATAATACTAATAGTGATAATATATAGTGATAATAATAATAGCGATAATAATAATATGATATCAGATAATAATAATAGTGATATAATAATAATAGTGATAATACTATAGTGATAATAATATGTGATAATAATAATAGTGAATAATAATAATAGTGATAATAATAATAGTGATAATAATAATAGTGGTAATAATAATAGTGATAATAATAGTGATAATAATAATAGTGATAATAATAATAGTGATAATACTAATAATAGTGATAATAATAATAGCGATAATAATAATAGTGATAATAATAGATAATATATATAATAAATAATATGAAAAATAATAGTGATAATAATATAGTGCTAATAAGTGATAATAATATATAGTGATAATAATAATAGTGTAATAATAGTAATAATGATAATAATAGTGATAATAGTGATAATAGTGCTAATAATAATAGTGATAATAATAATAGTGATAATAATAATAGTGATAATAATAATAGTGATAATAATAATAGTGATAATAATAATAGTGATAATAATAATAGTGATAATACTAATAGTGATAATAATAGTGATAATAATAATAGCGATAATAATAATAGCGATAATAATAATAGTGATAATACTAATAGTGATAATAATAGTGATAATAATAATAGTGGTAATAATAATAGTGATAATAATAATAGTGGTAATAATAATAGTGATAATAATACTAGTGATAATAATAATAGTGATAATAATAATAGTGATAATAATAATAGTGATAATAATAATAGTGATAATAATAATAGTGATAATAATAATAGTGATAATAATAACAGTGATAGTAATAGTGATAATAATAGTGATAATAATAATGATAATAATAATAGTGATAATAATAGTGATAATAATCATAGTGATAATAATAATAGTGATAATAATAATAGTGATAATAATAATAGTGATAATAATAATAGTGATAATAATAATAGTGCTAATAATAATAGTGATAATAATAATAGTGATAATAATAATAGTGATAATAATAATAGCGATAATAATAGCGATAATAATAATAGCGATAATAATAATAGCGATAATACTAATAGTGATAATAATAGTGATAATAATAATAGTGATAATAATAATAGTGATAATAATAATAGTGATAATAATAATAGTGATAATAATAATAGTGATAATAATAATAGTGATAATAATAATAGTGATAATAATAATAGTGATAATAATAATAGTGACAATAATAATAGTGATAATAATAACAGTGATAATAATAGTGATAATAATAGTGATAATAATAATGATAATAATAATAGTGATAATAATAATAGTGATAATAATAGTGATAATAATCATAGTGATAATAATAATAGTGATAATAATAATAGTGATAATAATAATAGTGATAATAATAATAGTGATAATAATAATAGTGGTAATAATAATCATCATATTAATAAGAAAAATCCAGTGTAAGTGTACAAGATTTATTTTATTAATCATAATAATATATTTTTAAAATCATAATAGTAGTAGTAGTAGTAGTAATAATCTCTCGGTGCTGTGTCAGCCTCCTCATCTCCTCTCTCAAACGCACACAACCATAGTACCCCAATAATAATAATAATAATAACAACATTAATAATAATCAAATAATAACATATGTTATAAAGTAATAATAAAGGCCTTCATTATAAAATAATAATAAAGGTCTTCATAAGTGCCATGGGCAGCTAATTGCAACCAACTGACTGGTAAAAAGCGAGAGAGTTCTTGGCAAAAATTATAATTAAGTTAAAGGTCAATGTGTCTACTTCGCTCACTGAAGGATCTTGAGTGACTGGGAGGCGATTTAGTGCTCTCTATTGCTAAGAAAACATTTTATATATATAATATTACATATTAATAATATTACTAAAGGTATATGTATATATTTATATATATATATATATATATATATATATATATATATATATATATATACACTATATATTAGGGTGCAGTGAAAATTTCGCTTTTCCAATTGCTATATATTGCTCTCAACCTACCCCCACTGTATGGCGAATGAATCATAGTCCCAGTATTCTTTAGGTTTGTGTGTGTTAACATCAGCGTAGACTCTCGCTCTGCTAGGTAGAGGCATTCTTAACGACTGCCTATGGATACAACTCAACGAAACCCCTTGTCTAAAATCTAACAGAAAGCTCTCAACAGGAATGTATAAATACTTGGATAGTGAAGTTGCTACAGTCTTTGAATTTATCAACAGAGAACCTATCTTTCACAAGTTCTAAAAGTTTCATCTATTTGCAGCAGAGTTTGACAATATATTTTTAAAGTTGGCAGAAGAATACATTTACTAGTGTCCCTGTACACATGCAAGCATATCAACAACATTTTAATAATTTCATAAATAAGACAAAATTTATTAGCTGTTCATACATTTACACACGAAATTTAAAGGATACAAAAGTCAAATTTCTTCGCCAAGAAGACAGAGAATTACGAGATAATTATTTTTATTAAACTTTGAACAGTATTGTAATTTACAGTAACTTTTAATGGATCCAACTTCTCTTTTTCTGTCCACGTGGATGATATAATTAGCAGTCGCTCTTCTAATCTTTTTGCCATTCACACTCTAAAATCAAAAGGTCTTAATTCTGACCTAATTGTCACAGTCTTTAAATATATTGTACTCTCCAAGTTAACATATGCATCGCAATTTTGGTGGGGTTATGTTGGTTCCACCGAGATTGAACGCCTTGAAGCCTTCCTCAGGAAGGCTACAAGATGTAATTTCTATGATGGAGTACGATCTTTTGCGGATATCGCTGCCGATGCAGATGAGAAATTGTTTAACGCTATCATCAGTAGCAAACAGCATGTCCTGCACCGGCTTCTTCCGCCGCTTAAAGATAATGTTAACTTTAATCTCAGGGAGAGGGCTCACCCTTTCTCTTTACCATCTAAGCGCACACCTTTGATGAATAAGAACTTTATCATTAGAATGCTATATAAAGACTCTTATTAAGTTTTTTTTAAACAATGTCTGCTTATGTTTATTACTTTCTATATTGCCATTTGTGTGTGTGTACGTTTTCTGCGGTATGTCAGATTTCATGTAATAAACGAATATAATATAGATTGTAAACAAGACTTTTCCTTTACTGACACATAATTACTCAAACTTAATTACCATTATCTCGATATATCGACTAATTTGTACATGTTTCAATAATTTCATCAAATCTTTTATTTTACTTGAAGTTTTTTATTAAGTTAGGCGAACCTCATTAATTGGCAAATAAGTGTAATAAAATAAAAAATAGAAAAACTCAAAATGTGTATCAAAATATCACATCGCCACATAAACAAAGCTCGGCACCAGTGTACACATGATAATACGTTTTCTCAACAATCTGACACACTTCCCATCAAATTTCTGAAACTAAAATCAAATTTTGTACAACTAATTTTGAAGTAAACGTAAATATCTGCATTTATTTGAACATTCAATAATTATTAAACCTTGAAATTTTTTAATATATTATAGATTTATTAATAATTTTATAATTTGTTAGCTAAATTTTCATCATAAGTTTAGAGAAACTTTCACAAAAAGTATTATTGGTTGCTTCCTGTTCGACACTGTGATCTTGCGGTCAAGAGGTACGGCGCAATCTTTTCTATAAACTAATCATTAGCAACAAAACAAGAGCTAATAGTATCTTTAACAGTTAAGTTGAATCCTTTAATTAATAGTTAAGTTAAATTAAGTTAACTTGATAAACTCAACTAAAAGTAGGAATATTTAACGGTTAGAAATAATACGCTTTCAACAATCAATCCAAGAGGAAATGAAAACAATTTAGTAGCTGCAAATAATTAATTATTATCTTCATTATTTATTATGGCCAATTTTGACACTTCGATAGTAAGCTATCGAAGGTTTTATCGAAGGGATAGTCACTTTTGGATTTTATGAACACTTGTTGGCTCGCTAAAGTCTGCTTAGCGACTGAACTATCGCCTCAAAGTTCACCGGATCGGCTCTGTGCAATGCTGCAGCGTCATTGCTCTCTCTCTCTCTCTCTCTCTCTCTCTCTCTCTCTCTCTCTTTCTATATATATATATATATATATATATATATATATATATATATATATATATATATATGTATATAAAATATATTCTGCGATTATGTTTGATTTATTAATAAGGCTAATGATGATGATGATGATGATGATGATGATGATGATGATGTTGATAATAATAAAAATAATAATAACAATAATAGTAGTAATAATAATAATAATAATGACGGCGGAATTTAGCGCACTAGGTTTAATTCCGCGTCCATAATCGAAGTTAAGCTACATCGGCCTCGGTTAGTACTTTGTGGGTGACCACCTTGGAAGACGGAGTCTTTGAAGGAAAAAATCCCAGGGCTATAGAAGAGAAACAAGAGATCCTAAAGGGTGCCAATCCAGTGATCAACAACAGTCAGGCATACGATTTAAATCTAAGGCTGAAAGATATATGTTTTCAACTATTTGGAGAGACTCTTAAATTTATTAATAAAATTAAATTATCAGAAATTATTAGAATATACGATTGCGTAATATCAATTTTATTCTAATAAATCAACGTTAATGAGAATAAATAAATACTAAATAAATAATTAATAAATAATACTACTAAAAATATTCTATATAGAAGTAGCTCTATCATAGTCATCATAAGTTTAGATTGAGGCCAATTGTGGATCAGATCAGTGTTGATATTGCAGTTGCGAGTCTTCCAGACTTTCTGAACCAGTATAATTAAGTTTTATTAAGGTCTTACGTGGATCGATTTAATAGTAGCAGTATTGAAATATATACGAAAATTGAAACACGTTATTTTATTTCTGCTATTAATTATATACTAGTTGAAAATCTATTCATTAAACTTGAAAAAGAATATCAATATAATTTTGGTTTCTTATATATTAAATATCTTAACTCATATAGTGGTAATTAATTAATTAATTTCACTAATTTTTTCCATGTACGGGAAACCATAAGAGCAAAATGATCGACAGTTGTAAATATTGATAATTCTCTCAGGAATATTATGTCAGCTGATGATAGCAGCCAACAGCACAGCGCAACTCTTTATCGCGCGAGCGGACCACCCAAGAACTTAACGCGCCTATCAGTTAGCGAGTCGACTTGAAGTGAGAGTCGTGAAAGGTTAAAAAAAATCCAACAAGCGAATATTAACTATTCGAGGCAATAAGTCACCTTTCCATAACTAGTAATCGGAAACGTCTATCGAAGTCCTATAAAACCGAGCATAATTAGTCAATAGCAAAGTTACAACTATGTTGATATCTATCATTTTTAATACGAGTTCATAATCTGTAAAACCAGTCTAGTGAATGTCCGAGATTTTACTTTCAGATCACCGCGGTCGGGATTCGAGTTTAATTCACTTAAAGATCTGTCATTTAAAACTTCGTGACGTTATCTACACCTCTAACCACTACGCTATTGAGACAGTCATATAGAATGTTTTTAGACATGTCATATGCTGAAGCTATCAATTAGCTTATACGTTTTGACCCGTGTTAGAATTAAGCTTTTCTGTAGTTCAGAAACCTAACCTCTAATATTTAAAAAGAATATGAATTTATATGTAGAATTCTCAAATGTTAATTTCATAATTATGTGACGAAAAAACTGACCGAGCTGGATTTGATTAAAATCAACAAAATAGCTGTAATCTCCAAAACACTTTTCTAGCTGAATAAATAGCGAGCTGGATGCTTTAGCAGTTTCACAGTGTTTTAATGCAGCATCGGACGCTCATTGACTTCATGTAGCTATTAGGACCAGGTAAACCTGATGAGCGCAGAGATATGTTCTTAACTTCTGATCTCTTATTACAAGCCTCACTCAACTCTGTCTGTCTGTCTCTCTCTCTCTCTCCTTCTCTCTCTCACACACACACACAATCTCTCTCTCTCCTTCCTTCTCTCACATACACGCACAATCTCTCACTTTCTCTCGTACACACCCTCTCTAATATAAACAGACAACAAAAGATCACAGTAAAACAGAGTTTATATATAACAAGCGAGTAGACAGCATGAGAAGCGAGAAACAGAATAGTTGATGTCTATATGAGAATATCATGCGTAATATCACATGGAACCGTTAAATGCTTACACCCCACTATATATACGGATATAAAACTCTCAATAAAATACTACTAGCATCCAGCAGACGCTATCTGTCCTGTGTTCAGGATATCCTTGTGCTATGTAGCAGCACATGATATCCACAGTGAGTCCAATCTGAGTCCATGAATCATGACAAACTGATTCCTCATTCGTAAGAGATTTCTCATAGCACATATTAGCACCTAATAATAATAATAACAATAATAATAATAACAATAATAATAATAACAATAATAATAATAGTAATAAAGTTTAGCGCCTAACGTCGGTTTGCTCATACAAGGATGATGTAAGGGACGTCCCCCCATCACATCTCACTACAAATCGACTCACCCCGAACGATTTGAACATTAGCACATCATAGCACTTTTGACAACGCAGCACAACACACTATGTGTAGTCAGATGTCACAGAGCCTGCATACTCATTAAAATTGGATAAGAGATTCATTGACAATAAATTAGAAAATCTAAATTCCACTAAACATTAATCACAGGCTGACCACTCTACAGACCTCATCAAATTCCCTCACTCATCCAGTGTCTCAAGACAAAATTCCCTCACTCATCCAGTGTCTCAAGACAAAATTCCCTCACTCATCCAGTGTCTCAAGACAAAATTCCCTCACTCATCCAGTGTCTCAAGACAACATTCTCTCATTCATCCAGTGTCTCAAGACAAAATTCCCTCACTCATCCAGTGTCTCAAGACAAAATTCCCTCACTCATCCAGTGTCTCAAGACAAAATTCCCTCACTCATCCAGTGTCTCAAGACAAAATTCCCTCACTCATCCAGTGTCTCAAGACAAAATTCCCTCACTCATCCAGTGTCTCAAGACAACATTCCTCATTCATCCAGTGTCTCAAGACAAAATTCCCTCACTCATCCAGTGTCTCAAGACAAAATTCCCTCACTCATCCAGTGTCTCAAGACAACATTCTCTCACTCATCCAGTGTCTCAAGACAACATTCTCTCATTCATCCAGTGTCTCAAGACAAAATTCCCTCACTCATCTAGTGTCCCACGACAAAATTCCCTCAATCACCCACGACAAAATTCCCTCACTCACCCACGACAAAATTCCCTCAGTCATCTAGTGTCCCACGACAAAATTCCCTCACTCATCTAGTGTCCCACGACAAAATTCCCTCACTCATCTAGTGTCCCACGACAAAATTCCCTGACCTTTTCCTTACGCAAAGAGAAAGCTAAATTAATTACGTGAAGAGAAAGTTAAATGACATAAAGTAGAAAGAATCTGCTGGCAACACTGTCGTTACCTGTCAGACAACCAATGGCAAACACGTCATATCAAATTAACAACTAGCTGAATAGCCAACAACTGCATTACAAAGCAACCAACAATGAGGCAACAACTTATACCTTCTCTTCTATGCTGGCCTCGATTTCAATAACATTAAAAAAAGAAATAAATTATGTGTAAAGTTGCTTCACCAAATAGCTTCATCAGTGGCTGCTGCATCAATTTCAACCAAAAATAGATTTATTAGAGCTTAGACTTAGAAAAAAGAGACAAGAGAGAAAAAGCTAGAAATACGCAGAACTGTAAGTCTTGTCATTTAGCGAATACATCATTTCACTACGCGAGATAAGATATATGAGTAAGCACTGTCATATGTAAACACATTGGATCTCTCTAACACATTCCACTGGCACATCATAGATAAGAGATAGGAGCAAGCACAGTCATATGTAAGCACATTGGATCTATAGGCACTGTAAAACAACAACTACATTTAACATTTAAGCAGTTGTGTAAGCAATAAAACGTCAAATTCTGACGCAGTAACATTCATATAAACATATTCTAACAACAGCCTTGATTACAATAAGCTAAAAGCTACAAAGTATCTGAGCAGCTCAGTCAAACAGTAATGTACTAACCAGCACAGCACAGGCAGCACAGCACAGGCAGCGCAACACAGCACAGGCAGCACAGCACAGGCAGCACAGCACAGGCAGCACAACACAGGCAGCACAACACAGGCAGCACAGCACAGGCAGCACAGCACAGGCAGGACAGCACAGCACAGTCAGCACAGCACAAAACAGGCAGCACTACACAGGCAGCACTACACAGGCAGCACAACACAGGCAGCACAGCACAACACTGGCATCACTACACAGGCAGCACTACACAGGCAGCACAACACAGGCAGCACAGCACAGGCAGCACAGCACAGGCAGCACAACACAGGCAGCACAGAACAGGCAGCACGTGAGGCATGGGTGAAGCGGTACTATATATTACATGAACATTACTTTAACACAGAACGCTAATTAAAATAAATCATGTAAAGAAATAAATGCACATATTAAATGCTCGGCTACCACATTACAATAGCAAAAACAATATTAGTTGCAGTATAATCATCATCCACAACAATATCTAGCACTTCATTGGTAAGTTCAAATCATATCACAAAGTATCACAATCCCTAAAGGCACTGACACACGTTAGACGTTATGCTCCGTTTGTTCTCAAGACATCTTAGTTTTACATCTCTACATCTACAGGGTGAGGCAAAAATAAAAGAACTCATATAAAATATGTTCTTAATATTTAAATCACTCAATATAAACTTCAGTCTTGGACTGCATACAATCAGTAAATCCAGTTGGAGGTCAATTTTATGTCGCATTTATATTTCATTGAAATCTTTGCCATGTATAATACACACTCAATCCAAGCACACAATACATCAGTACACATGCCCTTTCTAAATGGAATGAATTTATATTTGACCCCACAATACATAAAAGTCCATCGTTGATCAATTAATTATCTATCATCATCTAAAAGCGCCTAGGATGTCAATCAGTATCATTGCTGCAGATGTTACTTATTAGTCTCACAATAGATAGCGGGCAGCACATAGAGCTGAGCTGAGTGCTTGAAACGTTAATTCTACAATAGTTACACAGGTCCTATACTTACACAAGTCCTATGGGACCCACTAGACACTCAACACTGGCTTGAAGTGGAGTTTCGCTCACTGGAATTCCTTCCACCCTCATCGACACAATTCTCACCGTCTGAGACACCACCCTCCTTTTTCTCATCCTCCACACCACAACTCTTATTGACTGGAGAATCTTGAGGCAGCCGAGAGCTCTCTTCTAGATCAGCAGCGTGTTCCAGTTCTTGGCTATCTCGCATACTCTGCGACTCCGGAGAGAGCGGAGGTGACATCTGGTGGAATAGAGAGTCGCTTCCAACTGTTACCTCATCCACCGCTGAGAGTGGTTCTGATGGGTGGGGCTCTGAGGACTGGGCGGAGTCAGGGAGGGGTTCCGAGGAGTGGGCGGAATCAGGGTGGGGGTCTGAGGAGTGGGCGGAGTCAGGGTGGAGCTTTGAGGAGTGGGCGGAGGCAGGGTGGGGGTCGGAGGAGTGGGCGGAGTCACACAGCTCAGCCGATGTGGGGGAGAGAGATTCAGTGGGAGAGGTAGTATGACATGTAGCAGTACTTTCAGTGGGACAAGTAAAGGAACATGTGGTGAGAGAATCAGAGAGATAGTTAGTGCTGAGAGCAGCAACAGTATCAGCAGAGTGAGGGGTGGAGTCAGCTGTGACATCAACAGAGTGAGGGGTGGAGTCAGCTGTGACGTCAGCAGAGTGAGGGGTGGAGTCAGCTGTGACATCAACAGAGTGAGGGGTGGAGTCAGCTGTGACGTCAGCAGAGTGAGGGGTGGAGTCAGCTGTGACATCAACAGAGTGAGGGGTGGAGTCAGCTGTGACGTCAGCAGAGTGAGGGGTGGAGTCAGCTGTGACGTCAGAAGAGTGAGGGGAGGAGTCAGCTGTGACGTCAGCAGAGTGAGGGGAGGAGTCAGTTGTGACGTCAGCAGAGTGAAGGGTGGAGTCAGCTGTGACATCAGCAGCTGTGATATCAGCAGCTGTGACATCAGAAGCTGTGACATCAGCAGCTGAGACATCAGCAGTTGTAGACGCTTTACTATCAATACTATCCAGTAGCGTATGTCTCTCATTAGATTCACCCATAGGATAGGAAGCAACAGATTCTCTCTCCTCACGTTCTACAACACTCCCACTCTCCATATCACCACCAGGACCTCTTCCAGCTTCATTATCCACTACATCAACTCTCTCAGTTTCCAATCCTTTATCTTCTTGCACCTCATTGGTTGGCACACTAGTATCCTTTGCTACACCTGGCATGACTGATTGTTCCTCAGCTCTCTTCTCATTGGTCTCCACAGCTGCCTCCACAGCTCTCTTTTCATTGGTCACAGCTGCCTCCACAGCTGCCTCTTGTCGACAGGCAGCTGTTGACTGAGGCAGCACTACGTGAGAGAGGTGTAACCCAGAGGCATCCGAGGCAGAGTCTTCCACAGGACTGGCTGGCACCTCACTCACCGCTGTGTCACTCTGCTCGTCTGTCTTTATGTTATCTTTGTTCTCACTCTGCTTGTCTGTCTTGATGTTATCTTTGCTCTCACTCGCTGTGTCTCTGAACATCTCCTCGTCAGGTGTCTCTCTGGATTTACCAGAACTTTCTGCATTAACTTCCTGTCTAGATTCTCCACTCGCTGACTCCGCCCCCTCTCCAGATACCGGTTGATCCAGATCATCATCGAGCAGATCAAAGGCTTCTTCCATCGCCTCACCAGCTGTGTCCCCCTCATCATCATCATCAGACAGACTCACCGCATCATCAGCCGCTCCGATGATATCAGGCGTAGCGGAGGATTTACCCATCAGCGGTCCAGCCTCCAACATAACAAAACTTTTACACTCCTCTGTACCACCAGGTGTCAGAGCGTTATTATCATTATTATTGTTACCCAGAGTGCTTACTTCTTGCTCAGAAGATCCGTGAACTTCGTGAGCACTCTTTTTCTCTTCCCTCTGAGCCTCAGTGTTGTCCACTGGGAGCTCCGTGGCGTCATCCAGCTGTGCCCTATCAACCTCAGGTGATGAGACAGGCTGTCCCACAGAGACGTCTCCATCAGGTCTAGACGTGCTGCCTGTTGTGATAGTGACTGACGTGGCTGCAGGGGTTTTAGTTAAACCAGTGGCAGCACTGGCAGTGGTAGCACTGACAGTGGCAGCAATGACAGTGGTAGCACTGACAGTGGCAGCACTGACAGAGGCAGCACTTTCAGTGGTAGAACTGGTAGTGGCAGCACTGTCAGTGGCAGCACTGACAGTGGCAGCACTGACAGTGGCAGCACTGACAGTGGCAGCACTGACAGTGGCAGCACTGACAGTGGTAGCACTGACAGTGGTAGCACTGACAGTGGTAGCACTGACAGTGGTAGCACTGGCAGTGGTAGCACTGACAGTGTTACCAGAATCTGAGGCTTTGCCATCACGCACAGCAACAGCGGTAGCTGCTACGCCGGCAGGAGCTAAGCCGGTGGCGGCTACGCCGGCAGGAGCTAAGCCGTTGGCCGATGTGGCGGTGGAGGGCTCAGAGAGAACTGTCTTAGCGCTGAGCACGAGTGTAGCGAGGCAGGACTGACTGCCTGACTTGTTGTAAAACCTCTCCTGCTCCTCTCTCTGATGTGTGAACGTCGTCTCCAGCGTCTGTCAGCATCAATCAATCAATCAATCAATCAGTCAGTCAATCAATCAATCAATCAATCAGTCAGTCAATCAATCAAATCAATCAACCAATCAATCAATCAATCACTTAATCAATCAATCAATCAAGCAGTAAGTATTGAGATTATCAATGATTTAATCACTAAAATACCTAAATGATAAAATCTGGTTAAGCTAATGTTAACGTCAGTTTCCTCACTCGAAAGCGATGTTAGTGACATGTGAACCCAGGATTTGAACCCCGCACGTACTGATCCGCGGTCGAGTACCTTACCGACATCGCCACTGCCACATTACAGAATACTCTTGCCTTTTGAGGGTTAATGAAGTCAACAGAAACCGAAAACTTAAGAATTGTAGTACCAGCCATTGTGTTTGTAACGTTGTCTCAAAGATCCGTTAACATCATTACCATAAAACGCACTCCTTTCGTGGATAAGATTTTACCTTTAGAATATTAAATAGTGACCGTTATGAAACTCATATCTTGGACTTAATGGCATTATTGAACTTTCCATTTGCGTTTTGTTCCATGTATGTACGTTTTCTGCGGTATGTCAGATTTCATGTAATAAACGAATATATATATATCACAATACTGCTGTGGTATATTTCAGTAATATTAGAAATCGTAATATCTAGAACATCAGTTAAACTTCAGGCGAGAGAGAGAGAGGGAGAGAGGAATGACCTCTTTCCTGATGGCAAGCTGAGCTCTCCAGGCTTCCAGCTCTTCTTTCTGATGACTCTTCAACTCTTCCATCCTCACAGCCTCGTTATCCAACAACATCTTCTTCTTATCCGCCTAACAATAAATTAATTAATCAATCAGTCAATCAATCGATTAATCAATCAATAAATCAATAAATCGATTAATCAATCAGTCAATCAATTAATCAATCAATCAATCAAACTATAAATCATCACTTAATAAATAGCACAATCTCTTCAACATTTCATCCGTCAACTATCAAACAAATCACACAGCAAGTCACTCAAAGAGTCATCTAGACATACAAACAAAGAAAAGAGTAGAATGGGCCGAGCAGTCGTTTTAATTAGCAACCACCACAACCACAGCTCTAACAACCACATGTCTAACAACCACAGCTCTAACAACCACAGCTCTAACAACCACATGTTTAACAACCACAGCTCTAACAACCACATGTCTAACAACCACAGCTCAACAACAACAGAACATGAGCAGCAGACCTGAACTTGTTCAAGTTCTTTCATGAGCAGCGTGTTCTTGCTCTTCAGCTCATCCCACTGTCGCCTCAGCTTTGTCTCTAGTCTCAGAGTCTCCTGCTTCTCTCTCTCCTTCTCCATCTTCTCAAACTATCAACCAATCAATCAATCAATCAGTAAATCAATCAGTCAATTAATCAATCAATTAATCAGTAAATCAAGCAATCAACCAATCAGTCAATCAATCAACCAGTAAATCAATCAATCAACCAATCAATCAACCAATTAATAAATCAGTCATTCAAACAGTAAATAAATCAATCACTCAAACAGTAAATCAGCAAATCAACCAGTCAGTAAGTAAATCAATCATCAAACAATCAGTAAATCAATCAATCATTCAATCAGTAAATAAATCAATCAACCAATCAGTAAATCAATCAATCAACCAATCAGTAAATCAATCAATCAGTAAATTTTGGTATAGATAACAAATTTATCTGAGCATAAAATTTGATCACATCTAAATATCTGCAAAAATAATAAAAAGTTGAGCTCCACATTACATGTTCAACAGTAAGAATATGTTTTTTTTATCAGAATCTACTTCAATTCTTTCCAAAGTAAAAAAACTGAAAAAACTGTGTAAAAACTGAACTTGTAAGTTTATACTGATTGATTGATTGATTGAACAGTTTAACTTTCTCTCATTCTCTACCACGACCACACTATTGATTGATTGATTGATTCACCTGTTTAACTTTCTCTCTCTCATCTTCCACCACGACCACACTATTGATTGATTGATTGATTCACCTGTTTAACTTTCTCTCTCTCATCCTCCACCACGGCCACACTGATGCGCAGACTCTCTTTGAACATGAGGGTTCTGGTCTTGGCGTCAGACTTGAGGATCTTGGGCAGCCTCTTCCTCTCCAACTGATGACACTGAGCCAACTCGTCCTCCTTAGCAGTGTTCACCCGCTGTACCTGCTCCAGCTCCTGCCGTCATTCAATCAATCAATCAGTTAATCAATCAATCAGTTAATCCGTCAGTCAGTAATTCAATCAGTCGATGAATCAGTCGACCAGTCAGTAAATCAATCAGTCAATAATCAATCAATCAGCCAATCAATCAATCAGTATCAATCAATCAGTCAATCAATCAGTCAATCAATCAATCAGTCAATCAATCAGTATCAATCAATCAGTCAATCAATCAGTAAATCAATCAATCAGTATCAATCAATCAGTCAATCAATCAGTATCAATCAATCAGTCAATCAATCAATCAGTATCAATCAATCAGTCAATCAATCAGTCAATCAATCAATCAATCAGTTAATCAATCAATCACTCAATCAATCAGTCAATCAATCAATCAGTCAATCAATCAATCAGTTAATCAATCAATCAGTCAATCAATCAGTCAATCAATCAATCAGTCAATCAATCAATCAGCCTCAATATATCAGACAAATAGTCACACAATAAATGAATGACATAATCGCTTCATCATCATCATCATCATCTTCCCTTGACTTTAACACTTAATCAATAATAATCAGTTATATCAGAATAGAAATCTATTTAAAAAAATTAATCAGTGACTGAATGCAACAAGTTGAGTGAGAGAATAGAAACATTCTTGATTGAGAAAAGAAACAAGATGGCGGAGGATAAACCTTGATATGTCTAGTCATCATGTGCTGACGCTTGAGGATGAACTTTTCTTTGAGGGCAGACTCTGAGAGCTGATGCTTCTCATACAGGTGTCTCTCCTCCAGATCCCACGTGGCCTGGTCCCTCACTGCAGCAATCAATCAATCAATCAACCAGTGAATTTATCGATCGATCAATCAATCAACTAAAAAATCAACCAGTCAATAAAACAGTCAAAAACAATGAATTGAAAAATTCCCTAGATTTATCACTCTCATTCTCTTTCTCTCTCTTCCTCGCTCTCTCTCTCTATTTCATTCTATACTGATTGATTGATCTCACCTCTGATGAGTTGTTGCTTTGTTTGAAGGAACTGTTTCTCTGCCAGTATGTTTCTCTCTCTGTGCTGCTCTGTCATTCTCTTCACCGCTCTCTCCATGCACTCCTCCTGCTCTCCCAGAATCTTCTTCGTCTATCAGTCAATCAATCGATCAATCAAGCGAATAATCAATCAACAAATCAATCAATCAGTCGATCAATCAATCAATCCATCATTCAATTAATCAATATATCAATCAATCAATCGATCAATCAGTCAATCAATCATTAAATCTATCGATCGATCATCCAATCAATCAATCAATCGATCAATCAATCAATCGACTAATCAATCAAGCAATCAATCTATCAATCGATCGATCAATCAATCAATCAACCAATCAATCCATCAATCAATCAATCAATCGATCAATCAATCAACCAATCAATCCATCAATCAATCGATCAATCAATCAATCAATCTATCAAACAATCAATCAATCAATCGATCAATCAATCTATCAAAATAATCAATCAGTTAGCCAACCAAACAATGACCTAACCGTTCGAGCAATCAATCGAATGATAAAGATATAAGTAATTAATTAGTTAAAATTAACAATTAATGTAACTCCCATTCTGCAACAAAACAATAGTTTCATAGAATATTCATAAATCTGACGTAATCAGAGATTTGTGACAATTTAGAAAAATGATACTGAAAATAATAGGAGAACTTTGAAACACACACACAAGACAATGCACACACTCCAGGTACAAACACACACCCACACATATATACACACCCACACACACACACCCACACACACACAACGCACCCTGTCGGCATGGTCTAGCTCTTTCTCAGCTCTTCGTTTCTCCAAGGCTTCTTTCCTCTGATCTTTAGGCAACAGATCTACTTGCTGCTTGAGCAGCTTCAACTCTTGCCTTAACCCTTCCTGAAACGACTTGAACTCCCTCTCCTAACAACATCAATCAATCAATCAATCAATCAATCAAACAATCGATCAATCAATCGATCGATCAATCGCAGTTATCTACCCAATGGTTATTCACTATTTAATCACTGCGACAGAGCAGTAATAGTTTCTGTAAATTCTTTACATATGAAGTAATTATCGTTTTATCGTATCAAATGAGATAATTCTACTTAGATGATCTTATAGAAGGGGAAGGTCTATTAAAAGAGGTCATAGAAGGTAGAAAAGAAGGAAAAAGAGGCAGGGGCAGGCCGACATTAGGTATGTTAGATGATTTAAAGACCCACTCATATGTGGAAATGAAGAGGAAAGCGGAAGACAGAGAAGAGCGGAGGCGTTATATACCATGGACCTGCCAGTAGGCAGTGCACTAAGAGAGAGATCTTATAGAGACAGTTGAAGACGTGACGTCACAAGCTTGCTGACATGATCAAACGCTGTACCTGTTCAGATTTGAGTTTCTTCTGCATCGACTTGAGTTCATTCTGCTGCCCAGTGCTGTTCTTATCCACCTGCTGCCTGTGCTGCCTCGTCAGCTGCTCCAGATCTGAGTCATACGTGCGTTGTATCGTCTGCATCAATCAATCAATCAATCAATCAATCAATCAGTTAATCACTTATGATGGACCACGCATATGATCAACAGCACTGAATCAGAACCCACTATTAAATGAACCACTGGAACAGAGTACAGTGTGTGACAGAATTAAATGATCTCAATATAGTGTATCATGCGAATAGAGTACATATTGTGCTACACAATTAAATTATTTCAATAAATGGAACCATGAAAAAATGGAATCAATCAAATGGAACCATGCGAATAGAGTACCGTGTGTGACACAATTAAATGATCTCAATAAATGGAACCATACGAATAGAGTACAGTGTGTGACAATTAAATGATCTCAATATAATGAACAACTGGAACAGAGTACAGTGTGTGACACAATTAAATGATCCCATTATAATGAACCATGCGAATAGAGTACAGAGTGTGACACAATTAAATGGTCTCATTTTACTGAAGCAGTGCAGTACCTGTAGATTAGCATCATATCTCCTCATCTGCTCCTCCAGTGTCTGAGCAGCCTTAGAGTCCATCAACTGCAGCTCCCTGTTCTCTCTCTTGTGCAACACCTTCAGCTCCCTCAGATCTGCCTTCCTGTACATACATGCGAGCACACATATATACACATACACTTAGAGTCCATCAACTGAAGCTCTCTGTTCTCTCTCTTGTGCAGCACCTTCAGCTCCCTCAGATCTGCCTTCCTGTACACACATACCAGCACACATACACATACACCAGCACAAATATGTACACCAACACACACACACGTGCATACATATGTAACCATACATACACATACGAGCACACATATCTACACATATACACACATACCAGCACACATATATACACATATACACACATACCAGCACACATATCTACACATATACACACATACGAGCACACATATGTACGCATACACTCAGATACATGCGTACACACATATGGACACATACACTCAGATACATGCGTACACACATATGTACACCTACACTCAGATACATGCGTACACACATATCTACACATACACACAGCTAAATATGAGCATACATATGTACAGATACACACATGCTACACCCATACATACACACAGATAAATACGTGCACACATATGTACACATATACACAGATACATGCATGCACACATCAACAGACATATACACATAATTGCACGATAGATTTACTAAACAGCTATTTACCACAGCTGATACTCCTGCTGCTTCTTGTCCTCAGCTCCGGTCAGTACGACCTTTGAGACCTTGGAGATGAACTCTGACCCGTTGACCATGTACTTGCGAGTCTTTGTTAGTGTTCTCTTCTTAGCTTCCTACGCTCAACAGAACAACACGCGAGATAAACACAGAGAAGAGATAAAATACAAAGAGATAAGGTGAGAGCAGATTTTATAAGATGACTGGCTGGAGCCAGTGGCGATGTCGGTAAGTTATTGGATCGCGGATCAGTATGTGCGGGATACAAATCCTGGGCTAGCCCGAAACTGATATGGCTTTCGAGTGAGGAAACTGACTTTAAAATTAGCTTTACTAGCTTTTACTAAATTACTAATTTATCAGACACGGCGCTGTCGCAGATCATCTCGTATTCAAACACGTCAACAAAGTCCAAGCAGAGGCAGCCACAGTCAAACATTCTAGAAACTATTAACACCTCTATCTCGAGCTGATATAAATAGAGACCAGACAAAATTTATAGATTTAATAGATTTAAATAGATTTATTAGATTTAAATGGATTTAATAGATTTAAATAGATTTAATAGATTTAAATAGATTTAAATAGATTTACTAGATTTAATAGATTTAATTTATTTAAATATATTTAATAGATTTAATAGATTTAAATAGATTTATTAGATTTATTTCATAGATTTAATACATTTAATTATATTTAAATAGATTCATTTCATAGATTTAACTTCAAGTCACTGGAGAGAAGAAAACTCAGAGATTGAATAAGACGGATAGAGGAAGACAGGAGACAGAATGATGAAGACACGGACCGATATGGGTGTTCTAGCAGGCTGAGGATCTTGTTCCACGTTCTTCTTCCTCAATACTACCCCCTGAAACTGCTCCTTACCTCCCTCCACCTCCTTCTTACCATCTGCCTCTTTATCCTTCTCCTTCTCTACGTCTGTCAATGTGCCTCTAGCTGGCTCTTTGTTGTCCTTACTCTCTTTCTCTGCCTCTCTCTCTATGCTTGCCTCTCTTGCTGCGGCAGTGTCTGTCTTGTAGTCCACTTCTTTGCTGGTGTTTTGTTCTGAACTCAACTTTATATCATTTTCTACATTAGATTTGTTCTCATGATCAACGAGTGGCTTTACCACATCATCTTTCGTCGTCTTTCCATCATCTTTCACTCCATGCATCATTGCTCCATCATCTTTCACTCCATGCATCACTGCTCCATCATCTTTCACTCCATGAATCACTGCTCCATCATCTTTCACTCCATGCATCATTGCTCCATCATCTTTCACTCCATGCATCATTGCTCCATCACCTTTCACTCCAGGCATCATTGATCCAGCATCTTTCACTCCATGCATCATTGCTCCATCATCTGGAGGCTTGACCTCAGAGATCTTGTCTTTACTGTCCACAGCATCATTCTTCTGTTCCACCTTGGGCTCATCCTTAGTCGAGTCACCTTTCATCTCAGCGCTACCATCAGTCATGACATCAGTCACAGTGCTGGGCTCCTACACACAATACATGGAAACAATGACAATCAAAAATGCAGTAAACTGAAGAAGACAATGAGAAACCACTACAGAAGCCGTATATTTCAAGATAAAAGTCTATGTAAAGGACTAGTCTTTGTGGCTGGAGATCTCAGTCAAAGAACTGCTCCTAACTGAGTGCAATAGCAGAGTGTGCGTAGCAATATTTACCCTGGACTTGCCAATTGATAGAACATGAGAGAATGTACAAATAGAATACATAGAAAACCCCAATAACATCCGCGGTCGGTAAGGTATTCGACTGAGGATCAGTAGGTGCAGGGTTCAAATCCTGGGCTCGCCTGTCACTGACATCGCCTTCGAGTAAGAAAACTGACATTAACACTAGCTTTACCAGCTTTTACAATAATGATACATAAACCGTTATCACTGGAAAGCTAAAACAGTTAAACCCAGGGATACTAAGTCATCCATGGACTGTGCTTAAAAGAAACAAGACTAAGTCACCTTGCGGTACCTGATAAAAGAACTTAGCAAGAGAGAGAGATAATAATAATACAATCAATACAGGCCACAGTGATGACATATAATAGAATAAATCAATCAATCAATAAAAAAACCACAGTAATGACAGGTAATTATAATAGAATCAATCAATCAATCAATACAAAAACCACAGTAATGACAGGTAATTATAATAGAATCAATCAATCAATCCATACAAATCACAGTGATGACAGGTAATTATAATAGAATCAATCGATCAATGAAAACAAATCACAGTGAAGACAGATAATAGAATCAATCAATCAATCAACACAAATCACAGTGATGACAGGCAATTATAATAGAATCAATCGATCAATCAATACAAACCACAATGACGACAGATAATAGAATCAATCAATCAATCAATCCATCAATACAAACCACAGCGATGACAGATAACAGAATCAATCAATCAATCAATCAATCAATACAAACCACAATGATGGCGGGAAGACTGAGCTTGTTGACACTGTCAGTGTCTGTATCTATTGTGGTACGACTCACTGTGTCCCCTGTGCTCTCGTCCTGATCAATCAATCAATCAATCAATCATTCGATTAATCAATCGATCAATCAATCAATCAAACAATCAATCAATTAATTAAACAATTGATCGATCGATCAATCAATTAATCAAATAATCAATCAATCTATCAAAGCAATGTTTCAATTAATCAATTAGTAACAGTAATATCAATAAAATGTTAGTATATAACAAATAAATCAATTAACGTTAATTACTCATAAGCAGATAACTATGATA
The DNA here is from genome assembly GCA_905160935.1 of Enchytraeus crypticus. NCBI lineage: Eukaryota > Metazoa > Annelida > Clitellata > Enchytraeida > Enchytraeidae > Enchytraeus > Enchytraeus crypticus. The sequence goes on along the minus strand of CAJHZI010000419.1, from coordinate 1,033,741 downwards.
ACACCTAACAGCATCTACTGCTCGTAGTTCTTCTAGATCAAAGGTCATCATTGCAGAGGTCAGAGAGTTCAGTATAGGCTTCATAAAAACTCCATTCAATCTAATATTTCTATGAAACTCATATCAATGTCTGCATCATTAAAGAAACTAGTAAAAGCTGGTAAGCCAATGTTAACTTCAGTTTCATCTTTCGAAAGAGATTTCAGTGACGGGCGAGCCTAGGATTTGAACCTACACATACTGATCCGAGATCTATTAAATGGCCTGATAGAGAAATATCGGCAGAATTCACTGTAGAAGTAAACAGAAAGGTACCTCAGTGCTGTCTACAGTGTCCTCAGCATCTTTCTCCTCAAGTATCACCTCTGCCTTAGCCTCACACAGCAGCTCTATCACTGGCTGGTTGCCTGTCACACCCCTCAAGAATGGGTGCTAGACAAGTAGACATATAGACACATACAAACGCACATACACACAGCCTCACACAGCAGCTCTATCACTGGTGCTAGACAAATAGACATACAGATACATACGAACACACATACACACAGGGGCTAAAGTAAGATATACTATAGTAAATCCTTATCACTTCCCTTGACCACGGATCAACTAAAGATCTCTAAGTGAATGAACTAGATGTGACTACTGTAACTTACCTCCAGTAATTCACCCGCTGTAGATCGACTAAAGATCTCTATGAACTAGATGTGACTACTGTAACTTACCTCCAGTAGTTCACCCGCTGTAGATCAACTAAAGATCTCTATGAACTAGATGTGACTACTATAACTTACCTCCAGTAGTTCACCCGCTGTAGGTCTCTGCTCCGGATCTTTTATCAAACACTTGGCTAGGAAATCATGAAAAGCCTTCGACCTAATACACAGCCAATGCATGATAGACAAAGATAAGCTCAACTTCTTCCATAGAAATAAACAACACGAGTTATAAGAATTATAGCAAGAATCTGCCGATAAATTTGTCTTTAATTCATCATCATCATCTTCCCTTGAATCCCAGTTTAACTAGGGTCGGGATATGAATAGTCTGTCTCACATCCTCTCTTTAATTAAGCTTTTTAAATCAATGAAATCAATCAATTAATCCGTGCATTAAATGCATCGTTCTGGATAAACTAAAGTATGACTTTAAACATTCAGAGAACAACAGTGGCATCTCTGAGGAGAGCTTCAGTTCATCATGTCGTCCCTGACATCATCCTTGGGTGAGGAACCGGACATTAAAACTTTATTATTATTATCATGGTGAGAGTCAGCTGAATGCTAGTGAATTCTCGCTTAGGACCCGCACTGAGCTATAGAGAGAGCCAGTAGAGACAATAGATAATAGTATATTCATTTAATACTTGAAATCTGATATACCGCAGAAAACATACAGACATGGAACAAAAAGCAAATAGAAAGTTCAATAATACCATTAAGTCCAAGATATGAGTTTCATAACGGTCATTATATAATATTTTAATGATAAAATCACAGCAGTGCTCCTACCACTTCTTGGGTTGCTGCAGCCTGGGAGGATCAGACTTACAGATCTTGATGAGAACCCTGACAGGATTGAGCTCATTGTTGGGTGGGTCTATCTCTGCAAACTCTATCAGAGTTATACCTGCAGCAATAAATCAATCAATCAATCAATCAATAAATAAATCAATCAATGAGCTCATTGTTAGGTGGGTCTATCTCTGCAAACTCTATCAGCGTTATACCTGCAGCGATCAATCAATCAATCAATGAGCTCATTGTTGGGCAGGTCTCTCTCTTATAGAAATGCCGCCCTACGCTGTTACCACCGCGTGGTGTCTGCAAGCAGAACAATCGTAACTCCTTCTCAGACTTCTGCTCAGCTAAGAACAGAGAAATCTATCCACACATCAACACGACTGAAAGACTTGCAGAGCCTTCTGTTTCTTTCTCTTTTTGATTGATTTATTGATTGATTGATGCAGGGAGCAGAGTATTGATAGAGTATAGAACATACCCAGCGACCAGATGTCAGCCTTGAAGTCATAGGGGCTGTCCTTTACTGTCTCACAACATATCACCTCAGGAGCCATCCTACATATAACATCACATCATATCACAGCATCCTACACATCATATCACATCATCCTACACATCATATCACATCATATCACAGCATCCTACACATCATATCACATCATCCTACACATCATATCACATCATCCTACACATCATCCTACACATCATATCACATCATCCTACACATTATATCACATCATCCTACACAACATATCACATCATCCTACACATCATATCACATCATCCTACACATCATATCACATCATACTATACACATAAACCACACATCATATCACATCATATATCATCAATCTACACACACATTAACTACTGGAGCTACCTCCTACACTTCAATGGACACGTTAAGTTCTAAAAGGCTCTCAATTTAAAATAGAAATTTTGTGGCCAGTAACAATTCTATAGTTCCAAAAAACTATAACTAACAGCTACTAACAGCTACAAAAAACTGATCTACAAAAAAACTGGCACGTTATTTGTAAATGTCTGCACAATATGAAGATTTATAAACTGCTTATTTAGTTTACAAATTCATGTCACTGCCTTAACAATCAATAAAAATATTCAAGTAAATAACAATCCTACCAGTAGTGAATAGCAATCCTACCAGTAGTGAATAACAATCCTACCAGTAGTGAATAACAATCCTACCAGTAGTGAATAACAATCCTACCAGTAGTGAATAACAATCCTACCAGTAGTAAATAACAATCCTACCAGTAGGGAATAGCAATCCTACCAGTAGTGAATAGCAATCCTACCAGTAGTGAATAACAATCCTACCAGTAGTAAATAACAATCCTACCAGTAGTAAATAACAAACCTACCAGTAGGGGGTTCCAATGAAGGAGTCTCTCTTTTGTCGGTAGCTTGTGTTTAGAGCGGATACTCCAAAGTCAGCTGAGCAAACGACACATCAAGAAATTCAATACTAGAGTCAAAATAACACAAGAAGAAGAAAATTAAATGTCTGAACATCCACGATGGGCTGGTTTCAAGAATCCAGAACTGACGATTGAAGATAAGTCGAAATTACTTTCCAATAAACTCTCAAAAATCTGCATTTGCTTAAGTCAGCATTTAGTTAAATCAGTATTTAGCTAATTCGGCATTTAGTTAAATCAGTATTTAGCTAATTCGGCATTTAGTTAAATCAGTATTTAGCTAAATCAACATTTAACTATATCAGCATTTCACTAAATCAACATTTAGTTAAATCAGCATTTAGCTAATTCGGTATTTAGTTAAATCAGTATTTAGCTAATTCGGCATTTAGTTAAATCAGTATTTAGCTAATTCGGCATTTAGTTAAATCAGTATTTAGCTAATTCGGCATTTAGTTAAATCAGTATTTAGCTAATTCGGCATTTAGTTAAATCAGTATTTAGCTAAATCAACATTTAACTATATCAGCATTTCGCTAAATCAACATTTAGTTAAATCAACATTTAGCTACATGAGTATTTAGTCAGTGTTTAGTTATCAACATCTTGTTAAATAAGTCTCGTTACTGAAATCATGTTCACGATTGAAGATGGTACAGGATTAATTTCAGAATTAAAACCTATTGGAGAAAGTGATTCAACAAAGAGTATATAACTTCATAAATTCTAACTAAATTCTAATAATACACTGTCACTACAATAACAGCTGAGCAGTATCAAAGCTTACTCCCTACAAATCTTCTTGCAACCAATTTCATACAATAGCTAACAAATACAACACATTCTCTACGTGATGTCAGGTTGAGATGAGGAACAATGAACATCTCTGAGACAAAGAGAGTGAGAGATAAGTGAGGAGAGAGAAATGAGAGCAAGTACTGAGGAAAACCGAAAACTACCCAGTTTAACGGCGCCATCCAGAGTTAGAAGGACATTGCCAGCCTTGAGATCTCTGTGTATGACGAAGTGCTGGTGGAGGTGTTCAAGTGCCTCACACATCTCCCTACAGATAAACTTTATCTGAGCCTCCGTCAACGGTTTCTCCAGGTCCACCATTATACCATCCACAGCACCTCCTCCACAGAACTCTATGTACATCTATCAATGCACCAATGTATCAATCAATCAATCAATCAATCAATCAATCAGTCTATCCACTAAACTACTTAACAATCAATTTATTTACCTACCTACTCTCATCTACTCTAATACAATCCAGTCCAGTCAATCTATCCATTAATCAATTCTATTGTAATCAATCAATACATCAATCATCATAATCATCATCATCATCTTCCTTTAACTTCCAGTTGTACTACTATCAGGATACAAATAGACCTTCATTTGAAGTTTTTCCATTTGTTTAATTTTTTGCAACAATATCTGGAGCCTAGGCACTCATCAACCGAATGCCCTTTTTGCCTTTGGCAATCAATAAATCATTAACGTGGTTAAAATGCACAGTATATTAATAGGACATTACTCAGTATTATATTTACTATTCCACACACTATACAAGCGTCAGTCCACTACACTTAAAGATTAAAAGAATTTACTACATCTAAGATAATCCCCGTGTTGTGTCCTGCTTGTTTGAAGAATTGACTAACCGGTGACTGCATGTGTCGCAAAAGGCGACTGAAGCACTAAGATCCATACCAACTTCAGAAAGGGCATTCAGTTGGTGAGCGCCTAGGCTCTAGAAATTGCTACAAAAATTTTAACTAATGGAAAAGTCTCAAATATGGGATTGACTGATGATATGATGTAGGACAGAGAGGATTTGAGACAGTCCAGTTGTATCCCGACCCTGGTTGATCTGAGATTCTAGGGAAGATGATGATGATGATGAAGATAAATATAGCGTTCAGCTCACCCACAGCTTTCCGTCGTAGAAGTACGCCTCGTGCATGCCTACGATGTTCTTGTGAGGACACTGCTTGAGGATGTCTATCTCCACAGAGTACTCCTCAAGCTCTGACTCGTCGTTGATGTCCACCTGCTTGAGAGCTGCTATCAGCGCGGGGTTCTCTTTGTTCTGAGCCTGTCAATCAATCAATCAATCAATCAATCAATCAATCAATCAATCAATCACTCACTCTGTTTATATTTCAATGTTCAATAAATCAAGTATTAATGCTAATGTTAACTTCAGTTTCCTCACTCGAAAGTGATGTCAGTGACGGGCGAGCCCAGGATTTGAACCTCGCACATACTGTTCCGTGGTCGAGTATCTTCTCGACTTCCACTGGCTCCAACCAATTAAATGAAGACAGATCAGAAATGCCTACAGAAAGACTAAAATAAATTAATAAAGAAAAAGAAAATAAAATATTTTATAGACATTTGTTATATAGTCTCGCTCTCTAACTCTCTCTAGGGGAAGGTCCAAGATAGATATTTCCACTCAGTCTGCAGTCGCACTCCATTAAGATTATTTCATAGATCAGAATAGTATCCCGTCACACAAGGCTACATGTCCTATCCACACTTTAATGCAGCCCAAAGTGTAAGACTGGGGGCTTATGAGGTGGTTTTTGTCAATTTAACCCAGGAGCCAATTAAAAAATTTAAATGAGTTTCATTGTATTTACTTTTACAAAAAACCATTTTAATATTATCAAGTAATATTACAGAGATTTTCAGAAAAAAAATTCTTAAAATACTTTTCCTGGAATTTATACTTAAATGAAATTATTTAGAAGTCAAATTAGGCAAACATTACCTTGTAGACTTTGCCGAAGGCACCATCGCCCAGCTCTCCAGTGATGTCCCAAAGTTGACTGGGATCGACATCCCTCGTGATATAGGGGTAGTGCTTGAGCTTGCCCTTCTTACCCCCTGAGCCTCCTCCACTGCCCGCACTGGTGTTGCCAAATATGTTCTTGATCTTCTCAAGGATAGGCATCTCTCAGTCATCCACTCACAGCCCTACTAATAACAATAATAAATAATAATAAATAATAATAAATAATAATAAATAATAATAAATAATAATAAATAATAATAAATAATAATAAGTAATAATAAGTAATAATAAGTAATAATAAGTAATAATAAGTAATAATAAGTAATAATAAGTAATAATAAGTAATAATAAGTAATAATAAGTAATACTAAGTAATAATAAGTAATAATAAGTAATAATAAGTAATAATAAATAATAATAAATAATAATAAATAATAATAAATAATAATAAATAATAATAAATAATAATAAATAATAATAAATAATAATAAATAATAATAAATAATAATAAATGATAATAAATAATAATAAATAATAATAAATAATAATAAATAATAATAAATAATAATAAATAATAATAAATAAAATTCATACTCTTCATACCCATATGTCGAAAAGAAGTGGAAAGCGGAAGACAGAGAAGAGTGGAGGCTTTATATACGATGGACCTGCCAGTAGGCAGTGCACTATGAGAGAGAGAGAGAGAGAGAGAGAGATTAAAGATGGCCAATCTTATCCTAGCCACAAGTTACAAATTTAAATCATCTAAACTGAGCCAGTAAGCAGTTTCATGACTTGATAGATAATTAGACCTATAGTAACTCAATAGCTTGATACACAGTAAATATAAACAAGTGACTCATTGGGCTGCTTCAGTGAAGTAATACACACCAGGACCTTTACTAATTGAATTCAATTAATAACCAGTTAGACCTACACAACCAACACAGTGGATAGAAAATAGTTCAGAAACCAAATGTCGTACACTTCTTTATTTTGATTTCAAAATACAAGTATACTAGTACTTAATAGGCTAATCAAAAACCAGCACCGTCAAAATCAACGTACTGTCGTCCATGACAACAATGAACTTTATGGAAACAAATCCACACCGATGAGCAGAGTGTATGATCTAGTAAATGGTGCATATCAAAATCCGTAAATTCAGTTAAGAGAAGGGTATTAGCCAAATGTAGGTTTACCAACACCACTAATAAAATATTGCTAACGCTAATTAGTATTAGAAATTTCTAACACTGTAACATTTCTAACACCGTTAACAGTGCTCACAAGGCAAACACTGTTAATGCAGTTAAAACAGCAAACACTGCAAACACCGTTAATACTATTAACACTGTTAACACTGCTAATACTGCAAACACTGCTAATATTGTTAACACTGTTAACAATACTAGTACAGTCAGCACTTCAAACTTTGTAAATACAATTAATACTGCTAATTGTGTTAACACTGTTAATACTCTTACCAATGTTACTACCATTAACTAATTTAATCAGGCCTGCTCCACCCCTCCCCTTCATCTAATAATTTGGATGATCACATAATTTATGAAATGAGGAAAGCTGCTTAATTGCTAGCTAACCCATATACTTATCAGGATGAACAAACTTTGCGTCCGAGTAAGACCAGTAAAATATTGATATATTATGTAGAAAAGTCAGTTCTGTAATTAATAAAGCAGCTCCTTACTTTTTGCTTCTGTAAATAACCTGTCAAGCGTTAAACCCTAACTAGTGATGAGATAGTTATTGCAAATAGCAGAAATAAATAATAGAAACTGAAAGTTTGTGGCTCAAATTTAGTTTTCAAAAAAATAAAAATCGACGAATAATGACTTCCACGCTTTCAACTGTGAGTCACTGAGTCACTAATGTTAGATAAAACTAAATTACAAACTAAATACCAACATTCGCTAAGTTATAAATCGTAAATGCCAAGTAAATCTGAATCACCACTAACCTGAGGCTATTTTTTAAAACTTTAGCCTAGATTTCGCAGTATATCCGACGTGGAAGTAGATCGAATGTGTCGATCATTCAAATCCCTACTTTGTTAATTAAAGGCTAAAAATCTACTAATTTTTCGCCTAACAATTTTTTTAGGATTTTAAATCAAAACAAATAAAAGTAAATAAAAATATTTTAGTCATCTGTCCTTCGCTACTTCCGTACAGGTATTTCATTTTGTGATATATAATTACAACTATTTAGCAGAGGCAAGACTGCGCCAGTGTATGCAAAGCTTTACTACCAAGTGAACAGTCAAGTTGTAAGACTTCAATGTTAAATCTTTCGTGATTGGTTATCTTAAAATAAATGATCTTAAAATAACATATATGTTATCGAGCTAATCATTGGATGGGTGTAAGGCAACACAATTAGAACTTTAATTATTAAATCGCGACACTTTCAAACTCGTCTTACTTGGCATCAGTAATACTATAATATTAACTACAGTTTAAATATTTACACTTATCGATACATATCTTGTAAGCTGAATAAAACAAAAAAATTTGCAAAATTCAATCAATGATTTCTACATGTTCGGTGCCAAGATTTAATCATATCTACCCTATTGTTTGTATCCATCAGCTGATTTTGTTGCGGGCATTTTAAACTTTCATGCAATTTCGTCTAATTTTTTATTTTGTGTTTCTTTAATTGAGTAAATGTAATTTTGACAAGTCTAAATATTATCTGAACCATCTAAGTCTGCGCCTTATTTAGTCTAGACCGCTGACATTTAGTGCCTAGGTATAGGTTCTAGGGAGTAAAGTGACTTGCGCGGTATAAATACATAGGAGGCATTACAGAATTCTAATGAAGAGGAAACACAAAATTAAAAGCCGACACGGGGCTCATAAAACCTTCAAATCTGATGACAAATCGCCCTTGAAACCGCAAGAATTGCAAGGACCTTCTCTCAGTGATAGTGTCGTTCATACTTCGACCTTGGAGATGCCAAAACGTAAAGTAAAACAGGTTAGTTTTATGTACAGCATAATTATACCCTAGGCTGTTCAGTTTAATTAGTGGGAAACTAACCGTTTAAATTTAAACTTTTAAAGTTGTAAATTTCTGGAGCCTAGACGCTCACAAACTGAATGCCACTTCTGAAGTTGGTTTGAATCTTAGCGCTCTATCACCTTTTACGACACATGCAGCCCACGATTGGTCTATTTCTTCAGCAACCTGGACACAACACAGGTATAACTATAAGTAAACGTAAAATGTTAATTACTATATTAACATTTAAACATTAACAAACATTTACATTATTAAACATTTACAATTGTAATTGTAAATGTTTACAATGATTCAGACTCTCGATGAAACGCTGTCTCAGTGGACATTTACAATTGTAATTGTAAATGTTTACAATGATTCAGACTCTCGATGAAACGCTGTCTCAGTGGAAGGTCAGCAGACCGGATTTTGTTGTGTTCAACAACAGCAACTGTGCAGACCCTCGTTGTCTCAACGCCACGGATAACTATGTCTGCAGGGGCTGCGTGCGTAAGGTAACACGTCTCCAGGGAGCACAGCCTTACTGCCCCCCTCCTCAGCAAAAAGATGTTGCAGTAATTATCGGTGAGTACCTGAATGGACTGGAAAGTCAAAAGAATGCTGATATATATGACCCTGTCAAAGCTCGCCAAGTAGACGTTGCTAAATTAACTTCGGAGTCCAATGAATTTCTGAAATCGGACCAACGGCAGTCTTCTGCGGTCACAGTGAAAGATGATTCTGTGGTACAGCTCAGTGAAGGTAACATCCCTCTGATGCAGCAGAGCATTGAAGGAGTCGACTCTCGGATTCATAGAGGAACACCAGCGGCTGCAGCATTTAGTGACGCTGGCGGTGGAATTGAAGGATTGATGACGTCACTGCTGGACAGGATGAGAGAGGCGGAGTTACTGCTGGGAGGCCACACCTCTCAGCGGTCTCGTTCAGTCATGTGTGACCTAGAGGATATGATCTGCTCCGTGATGCCCAGTGATGAGTCACATGCTCTGAGCAACGTGGTAACACCAGCACTGAGCAGTGTGGTAACACCAGCACTGAACAGTTTGGTAACACCAGCACTGAACAGTGTGGTAACACCAGCACTGAGCAGTGTGGTAACATCCTCTACCACTTCTGAGAAACATCTCGGTAGTAGAGTGAACTTCTCATCACAAAGCAGTCCTCAGTTGGGCTTTTCCTTTGCGGAGACTGGTGGAAATTTTGTTATGTTAGGGAGAAGCTTAACTGCTGCTTCATCCATGAAACCTGGAGGAACAGCCTCATCCATGGTGGAGAATCCTGGAGGAATAGCCTCATCCATGGTGGAGAAATCTGGAGGAGTAGTCTCATCCATGGTGGAGAAATCTGGAGGAGTAGTCTCATCCATGGTGGAGAATCCTGGAGCAACAGCCTCATCCATGGTGGGGAATCCTGGAGGAATAGCCTCATCCATGGTGGGGAATCGTGGAGCAACAGCCTCATCCATGATGGAGAATCCTGGAGGAATAGCCTCATCCATGGTGGAGAATCCTGGAGGAATAGCCTCATCCATGGTGGAGAAATCTGGAGGAATAGTCTCATCCATGGTGGAGAATCCTGGAGCAACAGCCTCATCCATGGTGGGGAATCCTGGAGGAATAGCCTCATCCATGGTGGGGAATCCTGGAGCAACAGCCTCATCCATGGTGGAGAATCCTGGAGGAACAGCCTCTTCCATGTTGGATAATCCTGGAGGAACAGCCTCATCCATGGTGGAGAATCCTGGAGGAACAGAATCATTCATGGTGGAGAATCCTGGAGGAACTGCCTCATCCATGGTGGAGAATCCTGGAGGAACAGCCTCTTCCTTGTTGGATAATCCTGGAGGAACAGAATCATTCATGGTGGAGAATCTTGGAGGAACAGCCTCATCCATGGTGGAGAATCCTGGAGGATCAGCTTCATCCGTGGTGGAGTATTCTGTAAGCGACACTCCGATTACGATGAAAAGCAAGTACTCCGATCTTCCTTGGTATCCTCTGATTGTAGACTGGGAGTCGTTTAGGACTTCCTGTGAATCGACATCTCCAGAGCCTCAGTGCAGCAACGAGTCACGTGCTGTCACCCCAGACAGTAGTGGATCAAGTACAGCAGGTACTGTCCTCTGCCAACTCCAGCCTATGATATCAACCACCTCTCAGGATGATAGTCTAGACAATTCTTCGTCAAAGGAAACAGTTTGCTATAAACTTGTGCTAATCTCTCGCACATTAGCAACTGTTACAGAAGAGAGTGCCTGTGATGTTGATAGTCTATCAGTGTCTAATAAGAGTGGAGAGATCAAGACAAGTGACGCAGCTGTTACAGAACAAAGTGTCTGTGATGTTGATAGTCTATCAGTGTCTAATAAGAGTGGAGAGATCAAGACAAGTGACGCAGCTGTTACAGAACAAAGTGTCTGTGATGTTGATAGACTATCAGTGCCTAATAATAGTGGAGAGATCAAGACAAGTGAGACAGCTGCTACAGAACAAAGTGTCTGTGATGTTGATAGCCTATCAGTGTCTAATAAGAGTGGAGTGATCAAGTCAACTGAGACAGTTGTTATAGGTGCAGCGAACAAACAGCCTACAGCTGATGAGGTGTGTGACCGAGAGAATATCTCTTTACATTGAATTATAATAAATACAATGTATCTGTATTATCTTTAGAAGTATTATATTGAATTGCGTGAACGATGATACAGTGTAGGATAGAGGAGTGGAGACGGGCTATTCGTATTCCGAATCAATAGCTAAACTGGGATTCAGGGGAAGATGATGATGATAAATTGAGGATGATGATGATTATATTGAATTACCTGACTGATTACTTTTCTTCTAGTTCAATATTAAATATTTAAAAGATGGTCTTGCAGTTTTTATATAGATGTTCTTCTTCTAAGAGGCGTGGAAGCTAACAGTTCTTGTCTACATAAAGAAAATTTTTACAATTTAAAAGATTCAAAATGATTCAACAAAACTTTTTAATCTAGTTCTCTCTTTTGTCATATAATCGTGTTGCTCAAGTTATCTACAATCGCACATTGATACTAGAATCTCTTTAATATCAATTGCTAAACGTACTTTCAAAATTAATATTGTTCCTGATTTACACATTCATATTGCAGCCTTTCTTAAAATTGCAGGTAATTTATGGCAAGAGCACTATGGATAGACTAAAGAAAGTGACGGCAAGATTACGAAAGTCTTTTGAGAAAGTTGGTTTGAGTATTTCTCTCTCTCTCTCTCTGTATTTCTTTTTTCTTTTAATGCACTGTCTAGTTGCCGGTCCATGGCATAATCTCTACAACATAGTGTCTTTGCTTATCATATCTAAATTCGTTCTCAAATCTTCTAACACTTCCAGCCTTAGTCTTTTTGTAACTCTCCCCAGCTCAATTCTTGCTTCAGTCACCTCTTAGAACATGTCCCGTCACTTCTAGCTTTCTCTTTTTTTCCTAACCTGTTACTGTTGTCGTCTACATCAGGTCTGTTTACTTCTTCATTTGCAATATTGTTTATTTCAATTTAGTTTTTAATTTACCGCAAGAACTGTTTTATTGCCACTCAATCTTATATAATATATTAACAACAATTAAAGTGCTACAGTCGTCAATGACAACAGCAAGCACTATTGAGACAAAATCAAGCCGGCGAGCAACAAGAAGGTCCAAAATGGTGCAAATTCCAGTATCCAGATCAGTCCAAAGATTAAAAATTCATAATTACCTTTAAGTGTTTTACAGATCTAATAACTTTTAGTTATGCTATAGCTAACAGTTGGAAATTGGAATTAAAATAATAAGTAGCAATAGGTTTAATTTAACTCAATCAATTATAATTAATTATAGTATAATAATATAATTATAATAATTTCTGTGGCAGCGACTGTCTATTGCTCTCCAGCGATTCAATGCAGTCTGCTTCAGTGGCACTTTGGCTAAAGCGGCTTCCCAGAGTGCAGAGGAATTATTTTAATCGCTTTTTTAAAACTTTTAAGTAAAGTCTCTTTTATCTTATTTTTTAGCCCAGGGACCTTTACAGCCCAGGGCATTAAAAAAAAAAAAAAAATTATAATATAATTATTATAATTATATAATTAATTACGTGTAATTATATTTATAGAATCTTCCATATGTATCTGATCATAGCCTAAGCGACAAAATCACATCTAAATCATTGCAAGCAGAATTATTTGAAAAATAAAGTTTAAAATGCCTCAGACATAATCTGCTACATATTTAATGTTGCCATATTAAATTAAGTTACATTTTTCTTTAGATGGCCTCACCACATTTAAATAAACAATATTGCAAATGAAGAAGTGAACATGTCAGATGAAGACGACAACAGTAAATAGGTTAGGATATAGAGGGAAAGCCAGAAGAGACGGGACGTGTTCTAAGAGGTGACTGAAGCAAGAATTGAGCTGGGGAGAGTTAGGAAAAAACTAAGGCTGAAAGTGTTTGAAGATTTGAGAACGCATTTAGATATGATAATCAAAGTGGATGTTTGACAGTATGTTATAGAGATTATGCTGTAGACCGGCGACTTACCATCAGCTCTAGTTCTTTTCTTATCGTTGCTACGGTTGATGCAATCAAAATCTTGATGAATCTTTTATCACTAGATTATTGTACATTTTTGAATTCACGTAATTCGTGTAATAGATTGTCAAACTGCTGACTCATTGATTAAACATATTATTATACTCTACTGCGCGCACAGAAGTCTGCAGCAAACGTTGTGGCAGGTTTTATATCGTCTGTGTCATCTATCCAGCCTGCCGACCTGTCTATAGAAGTGTACGACGAGTCGTCTGCTGTGAACACCACGTCATCATCACGCGGTGATGTGTCTCCTGCTGTAGAAACCATGATCTTCTGCTCGTCGATGATTCCAGGCTCGGCTGACGTGGGCGACTGTCAGTCTGGGACTGATGATCAGTGGAGAGAAGAGACTGACTGGGAGGGCTTCGAGATGAGCAAGAAAGCTTTGAAATCACAAGCCAAACGTGAAAGGCGAAAATTGTGCAAGGTAAATTTATATGTTTGTTATTGAGCTATCTTGCTAGTGACTACCTGACACAGTTTTCATTTGGTGGCTCGTCCGGTTCTGTAGCTGTAACCTGATGCTATGTATAACTGGAAACAATTAAGTATTGTGAGTCTGTGGGTAATAAAAATAGACGACAGAGTTCAAGTAGAGACGCTATACTTCGTAGAACAGGTTTTTAAGAATATGTATTTATGTAGGCCTATCAATTTTATAACTTTGAGTATCTGCTAAGATTTCAACTGCTCTGACTTTGACCTATTTGTTGCTCTACTGTTGACCTATTTGTTGCTATGATGTTGACCCATTTGTTGCTCACATGATGAACTATTTGTTGCTCTGATGTTAACCTATTTGTTGCTCACATGTTGACCTATTTATTGCTCTAATGTTGACCTATTTGTTGCCCTGATGTTGACCTATTTTTTGCTCCGATGTTGACCTATTTGTTGCTCATATGTTGACCTATTTGTTACTCTAATTTTGACGTATTTATTGCACTGATGTTGACCTATTTATTGATGTTGTCTGTTTATTGCAGAACATGCAGAAGCTTGGTTTAAGTGAAGCGAGTAGCATGACGATGCCACAATCTGTTGACACTACTGTACCAGATTCCTTGAACATCACGGAGCATCAGCTTGGCTCAAAGTCTCCCTCTAGCCAAAATGTTTCATCAGACAACAAGGTTGATCAACAGGATGCTAGTGTTGCTTCATCAGACAACAAGGTTGAACAAAAGGATGCTAGTGTTGCTTCATCAGACAACAAGGTTGAACAACGGGATGCTATTGTTGTTTCATCTGACAACCAGGTTGAACAACAGGATGCTAATGTTGCTTCATCAGACAACAAGGTTGAACAAAAGGATGCTAGTGTTGCTTCATCAGACAACAAGGTTGATCAACAGGATGCTAGTGTTGCATCGTCAGACAACAAGGTTGATCAACAGGATGCTAGTGTTGCTTCATCAGACAACAAGGTTGAACAAAAGGATGCTAGTGTTGCTTCATCAGACAACAAGGTTGAACAATGGGATGCTAGTGTTGTTTCATCTGACAACCAGGTTGAACAACAGGATGCTAATGTTGCTTCATCAGATAACAAGGTTGAACAAAAGGATGCTAGTGTTGCTTCATCAGACAACAAGGTTGATCAACAGGATGCTAGTGTTGCATCGTCAGACAATAAGGTTGATCAACAGGATGCTAGTGTTGCTTCATCAGACAACATGATTGAACAACCGGATGCTAGTGTTGCTTCATCAGACAACATGATTGAACAACCGGATGCTAGTGTTGCTTCATCAGACAACAAGGTTGATCAGCAGGATGCTAGTGTTGCTTCATCAGACAACATGGTTGATCAACAGGATGCTAGTGTTGTTTCATCAGACAATAAGGTTGAGCAACCAGATGCTAATGTTGCTTCATTATATAACAAGGTTGAACAACAGGATGCTAGTGTTGCTTCAGATAACAATAATTTTATTTTTCAAAAGACAACTAATGTGACTAAATCGCAGACAACAGCGGATGCTACTGCGGGTGTCATTGACTTAAATGTGAGGGCGTCTCATGGTTTAAATGTGAGCTCTGAGAGTAAAGTCAGTGATGGAGGAAAATGTTTAGAAAGATCTGTAGATATTACCCCCGTTGCAGTCGAAACATGTCTTGCAGCTGGAGGTCATAATGCTAGAGGTCATGTCACTAGAGGTCGTGATACTAGAGGTCACGATACCAAAGGTCATAGTGCTAGAGGTCATGATACTAGAGGTCATGATACTAGAGGTCGTGTCACTAGAGGTCAAGATGATAGAGGTCAAGATGCTAGAGGTCAAGATACTAGAGGTCAAGATACTAGAGGTCAAGATTCTAGAGGTCGTGTCACTAGAGGTCAAGATACTAGAGGTCATTACACTAGAGGTCCCTATACTAGAGGTCATGACCCTAGAGGTCATGGTTATGTTCAGTCTAATGTACAAGATGAGATTCAATGTACACCATGTGTTGTTACTACAGAACATCTTACAAAAAATCTAACAACTAAATCTGATGCGCTGACAGTGTCTCATGGTACTGATAGGGGTAAAATACCAACCACTGGTAACCCTGCACCTGTTGGGCCCCATGGTACTGAACGGGATAAAACCGCCGCCATTGGTAACCCTGCTCCTGGTGTTGTTAGAAGGTCTAGTCACGATACTCTGTTTCCTGATGGTGCTTATTTGAAGCTGAAGGAAATGGTGACTGAAGTGACAGATAAGACGTTGAAGTCGTTTGACTATGATGGCACGTTACGCGCCTGTGGAAACACTGGCGCACATCTACTGTTCATACAGTATGTGTCAGTTAAAGGGCAGCCATTGATTGTAGAACCTGTGCTCATTAGTGCTATGTTCTTTTGGTACAATGTAAATGACTTTCTGAGGCTTATACTGCATTACGAAAACAACTGCCATCAGTTCTTTAGAACGATTCTTCCGCGTCAGGTCTGGATCGATCATCTCGATCAATTCATTCCTATGGCTGAAAAGCTAATGAACCATTTCAGTGAAACAGGTAGGCCAGATGCGGTGCAAATATTTGAAAAAATTCTGCTCGTTTTGAATAAAGAACGAAGGGACTATGCTATCGGGAAGCGAGACCAGCTACAGCTGTTTCAGGAAAGAGAGCAGGGGCAAGAAGAAAATGCTGATATTCAGCTACCGCCGTCGCAAGCATCGAGTAGTATTCAGCAGGATCAGTGTGAATTGCTGTTTTCTTTTATTATCGATGGAAAGCCTATTTCTCAAAAGCTGAGGAAGTTTGATGTGGAGTATTTCTGGCTTCACACAGAGCCGCTATTAAAGCAGAGACTCGTTACTGAAGCAGGCCGTGCCCTATTCGTACATGCTGACTCCGAGAAGGAAAAGAAGGATTATGAAAAGATGTATGGAAATCTGTGTGACTTTTTACGACGATACAATCAATTGAGCTTCAGTGAAATTAGACTTAAAGTCGAGAAAGAAGTAGAAGTACAGTCGAAACAACAGAACTGTGACGACCCTGTAGAAGCGGTAAAACAAGGGCTTATGCTTCAGCTACTAGAGCTTGAAAAAAAGTACGAACATGTTTCTCCAAAATCGATCATTTGCGCAGAACAATTGAAAAGAAACAGGATGTTAGAGGAGCTTAAGCGGGAGTATGTAGAAAGGACATTGGAATTGCATTCGATATTGAAGCAAGGACAACAGCGAACTTCAGTTCAACCCATAGCAACTGCTTACCCTGCGCCATCTAATAGCTCTGGTAGTAGTAATGTACCTACAGCTAATGATATTTGTTCAGAAGCTGGGCAGCAGCAACTAGGCGATGTGCAGCTGCAATCTGATGCCGTGCTTCTGCAGTCTACAGCTGTGCAGCTGCCTCCAGCAGTGGAGCATGTAGAAGAAGCTGGTGAGTTCTGCTCTGTCATGTCATGTGAGGAGGAGAAAGAAGTCGGTGATATGACTACGAGACAAGACAATGCTCGTGTCACTGCTGCTAACAGCTCCGTCACAGCCAAGTATCTATCACCACCAGGTCAATCTCTATCACAACCTGCTCAATCTCTATCACCACCTGCTCAATCTCTATCACCACCAGCTCAATCTCTATCACCACCCGTTCAATCTCTTTCACAATCTGCTCAATCTCTATCACTATCTACTCATTCTCTATCACCACCAGCTCAATCTCTATCACAACCTACTCAATCTCTGTCACAACCTGCTCAATCTCTATCACAACCTGCTCAATCTCTATCACAACCTGTTCAGTCTATATCTCAACCTGCTCAATCTTTATCACAACCTGCTCAATCTCTATCACAACCTGCTCAATCTCTATTACAACCTGCTCAATCTCTATCACAACCTGCTCAATCTCTATCACAGGCTGTAGGAGACGCCACAATGATAGATATGGATTTTGATATAAGTGCATCTTTTGGATTATATCAAAACTCACAGAATCAAGAGATTGATAAAGCTATGTCTTTAGGTGGATGTTTAGAATGTTTCACAGATATTCCATCAGCTTCAGATGAAAATGAAATTTCTTTTGAAATGGCGTCAGTACCTGTTACCATACTTCAGTATACTGATGCTGATAAATCACCTGACAATGGTAACAATACATCAGTAGCTAGTACCATACTTCAGTATACTGAAGCTGATAAATCACCTGACACTGATAACAATACATCAGTACCTAGTACCATACTTCAGTCTACTGATGCTGATAAATCAGCTGACAATGGTAACTGTATTGCTTCAGTACATTCTGGCGATGTGGCTCAACCAGGTGGTAGTGTAAAGTCTGTGGAACGTGAATATTTTGTGTCATCAGCTGATACGCCTCTAAATCCTGAGGACCTGCTGAGCTACTGCAAGATCCCTGGATCACACGTGCTGCTTATAGTTTGTGTGTCAGAAAAAGGGAAGCCTCTGACTAGAGAACATTTGCTGATGAATGCACTTTTCTTTTGGAATAATGTAAAAGAGTATATGAAATTATTACTACGTATGGATAACAGGTTTTTTCATTTTTTTAAGAGCCTCTTCACTCATGAGCACTATCTCAAGGAACTCGATCAACTCATCGGTATGACGACAAATTACAGAAAATCATATGAAGGTAAACAACATCCAAAGGCCCAAACGATGCTCGAGTTTCTCAATGAAGCTCAGCTGGTTTTAGAAAGAGAAAGGGAAATGTATGATTTGGTTAAACAAAACCCGATGACCATGTATGAGCTAAGTTCACCGCAAACAGAAATTGCAGTTAGTAAACATCCACTCAACGTCAAGGAAATGCAACGAGATTCGAGCGATAGTGATCATTATTCGTTTGAATTGCTTTTAACTTGTATTACTAATGGAAAGCCCCTTACTGGTAATCCCCTTAAAATTGATATTTGGTTTTTCTGGTTTTGTGCAACATCATTGTTAAAGATTAGACTCATCGCTGCGAGAGAGTTGGTAATATACAGTTTTGCTGCGACAGTTAATGATTTTGCCATGGAACAAAGGAAATTGCGCGAATACTTACGACGCTATAATCCACTCGTCGGCCGTGAAGCGAGATCTAGAGTCGAGAAAAAAATAAAAGCGCAATCGGAACAACAAAATCCAGACGACGCTCTGATAACAGTAGAACGAGGGCTTGTGCTTCACCTGTTGGAGCTGGAAAAGATGTTCGTACAACTTACCGAACATAGAGAGCAACCAGAAGAGCAGAGAACAGTCGAGGAAGAAAAGGAGAAGCTATCACACATGTATATTGATGTATGTGCAGAACTCGTGAAGCTCAAAAAAATATATTCTCAGCAGAGAGTGGCTCAACCAGCTCAATCTCTATCACAACCTGCTCAATCTCTATCACAACCTGCTCAATCTCTATCACAACCTGCTCAATTTCTATCACAACCTGTTCAGTCTATATCACTATCTACTCATTCTCCATTACCACCAGCTCAATCTCTATCACAACCTGCTCAGTCTGTAGCACAACCTGCTCAATCTCTATCAGAACCTGCTCAATCTCTATTGCAACCTGCTCAATCTCTATCACAACCTGCTCAATCTCTATCGCAACCTGCTCAATCTCTATCACAACCTGCTCAATCTCTATCACAACCTGCTCAATCTCTATCACAACCTGTTCAGTCTATATCACTATCTACTCATTCTCCATCACCACCAGCTCAATCTCTATCACAACCTGCTCAGTCTCTAGCACAACCTGCTCAATCTCTATCAGAACCTTCTCAATCTCTATCACAACCTGCTCAATCTCTATCACAACATGCTCAATCTCTATCACAACCTGCTCAATCTCTATCACCACTAGCTGAATCTCTATCACAATCTGCTCAATCTCTATCAGAACCTGCTCAATCTCTATTACAACCTGCTCAATCTCTATCACAACCTGCTCAATCTCTATCACAACCCGCTCAATCTCTATCAGAACCTGCTCAATCTCTATCACCGGCTGATATGACCTTACCACTTGATGAATCCACACCGGACGAGCTCTACTCACCCCGTGCTGTGGAAGAGTACAAGCAATACGAAGCTTCAGAAGACGCTTCGCTGATCAGATACACTACATTTGTCACTGAGGCGACCAACAAGATTTTCCCGGCTTTCCGCTACGAGATGAGCACTGGGTCCCACGTGTCCTTTATGTTCTCTCGCTCGGGCGACGAGAGAACGATGATCAGAGAGCCTCTTCTGATGAGTGCGCGGTTTCTGTGGGAGTACGTGGACATCTACATGAAGCTGTCCATGTACCTGGACGAGACTTCCCGAGACTTCTTCAGGACTGTCGTAGCGGTGGACGACTGGATGCTGGTCGTGCGTGCGATTAAAAAAATGGTTGTGAGGCGATTTAGGCGTAATCTTTCCATGGAAAATGGTCTCGGGGTAGATCTGTGTCGTCTGCTGCTCAATGATTTGGAAATGGAATATGATCTGGTGAAACAGAGTCGATTAAACAGAAAGTCTGCTCAGTGGCAGTCAGGCGGTGATAGGAAAGCTGAAAGAAGACTTTTGAAGAAAAGAAAGGGTAACAGCAATGCTGATATGGTGTCGTGTGGTGACCAGGGTATAGATGAATTATTAGTGTCGTACATTGCCGATGGAAGACCAGTGACATCTAAGCTGATCAAGATTGACGCCGAATATTTATGGTATCACTCGAGCCCGTTGGTAAAGATAAGACTTTGCTGTGAGGCATCAGGGCAGCTGTTCAGAGCTGCCTTCACTCAGAAGCAGTTCTCTGCGGGGCTGGCTGAGCTCCAGTCATACGTGGAGAAGTACAGAGAGCAGTACCTTCAGGAACAGCAAAAAGAGCAGCAAACTTTGACGTTACATCAACGGCGGCAGAAGAATCGAGAAGAGGGATCAGTGCAGTCGTTGAGCAACAGGTTGTTTGAGGTAGAGGGGAAGCTGGTGGAATGCACAAGGGAAATGTATGAGATGCATTATAAGGTACCTCTGCAGTACGCTCATCACTACAACAGTCTAAAGAGTCAGTACGCCATGACGGCGCGGCAGTTGATCATGTTGCAGCACAAGAATCGACAGCAACAACAACAACAGCAGCCGGTTGTTGAGCACAAAGAGTTGTTGTGCTTCTACTCGTGCTCCTGCACTGGTGCCGCCTCTCAAGGCTCTAGTGCCGATGATGATGACGACGATGATGATGATGAAGACGACGATGAAGAGGATTTCTCTTGGGAGAAGTTGTCTCAGGTCTTCGTAGTCGCTGATCCTAATCCTCAAAACTTTGAGGCATCCGGTGACGAGTCAGGCTTGTGGCATTTCTCTGACAATAACGACCCTGACAACAACCACCCTGACAGCAACCACCCTGACAACAACGACCCTGATAACAACCACCCTGACAACAACGACCCTGACAACAACCACCCTGTCAACAACCACCCTGACAACAGCGAACTTGACAGCAACGACCCTGACAACAACCACCCTGATAACAACCACCCTGACAACAACCACCCTGACAACAACGACCCAGACAACAGCGACCATGACAACAACGACCCTGACAACAGCGACCATGACAACAGCGACCCTGACAACAGCCAGCACGGCGATGTTACCAAAACAGATGACGACGATGACACGGAAAGTGACAGCAGCGACGAAGATGTAGCTGGTAACTCTGGTGGCATTGGAGCGGCGAATGCTTACAGAACTGAAGAGAGTGAGAGAGATAGGATATTTCGCTACTTTGGAGTGGACCTCTCAATGTCCAGCGACGACGAGGATGATATTGCTGAAGCACAGAGGTGGTCTGTTACAGACAGTGTGGCAGAAGATAAACGAATACGTATCGTGTTAACTAGGACCTCCGGGTCTTCTCCATCCCCCCACCTCTCGTCTTCTCTTCAGTCACCTTATCGCTCCTCCCCTTCTGTTGCCGAGCAACGGGGTCAAAGAACAACAAAAACAACAACTAATGAAACCAAGCAGATGGAAAGGAATGCTTGTCAGCTGGAGCGAGAAAATCCCACTAGACCTGAAGTGAAGCAGCCAGAAAGTACAACTGGTTCATATTCCACTTCCTGTGTGGAGAGAGGGAGATATAAAACTGCTTCGCGTGGGGACAAAAACTCTTCCAGATTGTCTAGGACTGCAGCCTCTTTCAACCCCTATTCCAGTTCATCTTCGGCTAGCTCGACCACTTCAGAGTCGTGTGAGAGAATTCATGATGACGTCAGTGGTGGGAGCAGTTATGGGGCGGCTGTCAGGGGTCCAAAGTCTGCCTCACGTAATACAAAGAAATCATCTGGAGCTGCCTCCTACCCTCTTCCAGCTGCTGACTCACCTCTGCGTGACGTCAAAGGTCAAGCAGGTAGAATAACTGAGGTCAGAGGTCAAGCAGGTGGAATGTCAAAAGGTTCACAAGCTTGCTCCAGTGCTTCCTCTAAGTCGTCGGCTCTGCCTAGTGGCACAGCTCTGTCTGTTACTCCTGCATCAACTAAACAGCGTGGAGGCAGTACTGCGAGTAATGATTCAGCATCTTCTGTAGCAGTCAACCGTACTCTGAGCTCCGGCTCCTCTAAAACAAGAAAATCTAAAGCTAAGAAATCGAAAGCCACGGCATGTGGAGGGGTGAGCTGAACCGTTCTACTAAACTAAATAAGAAAAAACTATAAATTTCTTATTATTATATTAGTTTATTACATAAAGTCTGACATACCGCAGAAAACGTCCATACATGGAACAAAACGCAAATGGAAAGTTCAATAATACATAAAGTCCAAGATATGAGTTTCATAACGGTCACTATTTAATATTCTAATTATAAAATCTTATCCACGAAAGGAGTGCGTTTAAATGGTAATGAAAATGAATGAGCCCTCCCATTGAGCTTGATGTTAGAATTGCTGCATCTTGCCGAGTAGCATCGTTGAAGTGTAGCAATGTGTTAGTCTCGTTGTGTTTATATGATCAGTGTGAAGCAGATCCTCCAATTCTTTTAACCGACTGAGACTACTGTTAAAATTCCGAGTTAGAGTTCGCCTTTAACTTAAAATAACATATAATGCTGTAAATACACCCATATAACATATCATCAACATCATCATCGTCCTCCCTTGAATCCCAGTTTAACTAGGGTCTGGATATGAATAGACTGTCTCAAATCCTCTCTATCCTACACCATACCACCAGCCAATCCCCTATTAGAAACTTTTTCCTTTGGTTTAAATTTTTTGTAGCAATTTCTGGAACCTAGGCGCTTACCAACCAAATGCCCTTTCTGACCATACAACATATAATGCTGTAAATAATAGCCTACCATATAACATACAATGCAGTGGAATACAATACCGTATAATGAAGATTTTCTGACAATTTGGCGCTAAGAACATGAGGGTTAAAAAAAGTTAACACGCATTATAGTGAAATGATCAACTGCGTTGATATCTATCACTTTTAATACCACATGTTTAAATCGTTAGGCAATTTAGACCATTTTCCGTGTAACCAGTCCAGTGAATGTCCGAGATTTTACTCTCAGATCAGCGCGGCTGAGAGAGTTGTAGGGAGTAGACGCTCGGGCACCAGGCCATGAGTGACCTGGTAGAGTGAAAGCCACACTCGTTTTTGAATCTCGATCACTGAGGAGTCTTATGTGAGAGCTATACATTTCTTTCATCTTATTCTTGCTGCTGCTTATGTTATTGTTGTTATTATTGTTGTTGTTGTTGTTGTTATTGTTGTTGTTTTTGTTAGGGAACCGAGTGTCAACCAGACGAGAAGAAAGGGACAGAAGAATTAAAGGAAAGTGAATTCGTGGGTGAGTAGTGAAACTTTAAGTTATATAAAGTAATCTAGAAATCAACTTGCTGTCAGGTAGCTGTCCGTTGACTTCCTTTACCTTAGATACTGTATATGCACGAAATGTAAATGATATTGATATATCATAGCCTAGTGTAATATGATTAATAGTATCAGTAGATGTAAAATTATAATAGACTATAATTTAAAATTGTATCTTTTAATATAGTATCAATACGGCATATGGTCCAATTTAGTAATGTAATATATAGGAGCATAAAGATAAAGTCGAGACACAAAAATATAACAACTGAAATTCAAAATACTGGACCACCAAACTATCGTTTTATAGTGTATCGTTTTACTCGCATTATAGTGAATTGATCAACTACGTTGATATATCTTAGTTTTAATACCACTTGTTTAAACTTTTAGACATTGTAGAACGTTTTACGTATAACCAGTCCTGTGAATGTCCGAGATTTACTATTAGTAGTGTTAATGTTGTCACTGACGATTTTGAGCCATATTTTATATTGTAGGTTTCTCATTTTCTTTAGCTTGGCGTCAATTCACCGTTTTCGTATTGTGTTCGATTTTGTCGTTGATTAAAGCTCCGCTATGATTGTTGTAGACGACGTGTTTTATCCTAAAGAATTGAGTGAGAAGACGAGTGACAAGAATGAACTGGTCGTTGAGAGCTTTAAAAAGTTTGTCTTTCACTTGAATAGATTATTGCCTAATGCCATATTCGAGTATTTATTTGCAAAATCTCGGTCAAATTTCATTGCCTATTGTTCTATTCTAATGTATTTTATTTCAGCTGATAACTTTTAAAGTAGGGCTTGCGAACAATTGTATGATGACGATGGAAAAGCAGATATGGCTTTAGTACTGACACTGATTTCTAAATAAAAGAATTCCTGGAATTTGTGTAGACTACGAATTGTACATGTTAATTGTACATATTAATTAAAATAAACAAGCATTATAGTGAAATGATCAACTGTGTTGATATCTATCACTTTTTAATACCACATGTTTAAAGCGTTAGGCAATTTAGACCATTTTCCGTGTAACCAGTCCAGTGAATGTCCGAGATTTTACTCTCAGATCAGCGCGGCCGGGATTCGAACCCACGAGGGTTCAATTCACCTCAGGGTCTGTCATTTAAAATTTCATGACGTTACCCCTACGCTATTAAGACATTCTAATTGTACGTGTTAACTGCACTGTATGTTGTTGTGTGACGATCTATAGCGTCATCTTACTTAATTTATAAATACTACTTTTATTGAATTATTTGTAATTGTTCTAAATTTAAACGAATGGAAAAGTTTCAAATAGGGATTAGCTGGTGGTGTGGTGTAGGACAGAGAGGATTTGAGACAGTCTGTTTGTATTCCGACCCTAGTTAAACTGGGATTTAAGGGAGGATGATGATGATGATTTGTAGTTGTTCTAAGAATTTCCTTTAATCATGTGTTAATAGAACAAGCGCGTTCCAGTGAGATTCGCTGATGCTGTGAATGCTTGTTACAGGTTCTGTATGGAGTCGTCAGTGGTTAAAGAGCGCGCCAAGCTAGGTGTCACGCTGAATGTCAAAGACATCTTTGCGAAGAAGAAGTAAAGAACTTGTGTGAAGTCGACAAATAAACAAAACTGCTGCCCCCGCGTCTCCGCTGCCTATATTGATGATTTTATTAAATTCTTAATTTCTATTAAGTTCTTAATTTCTATTAAATTCTTAATTTCTATTAAATTCTTAATTTCTATTAAATTCTTAATTTCTATTAAACTCTTAATTTCTATTAAATTCTTAATTTCTATTAAACTCTTAATTTCTATTAAATTCATTTCTATTAAATTTATCATTTCTATTAAATTCTTCATTTCTATTAAATTCTTCATTTCTATTAAATTCTAAATGTTAATTAAGAATTGAACTATGTAACTGTTTCCATTGTGTCTGTGCCTCACATATACTGTCAGATACGATCCTGGTTGAGATTTGAGCCCTTTGCCTTCTGTTTATAGAGAAATTGCGTACAGACCTACGTTAATGTTAGGATATATTAAGTTTCAATACCTGGAATATTAGTTAACAAGGGACCTGACGGATGAAACAGACGTTAAATGTCTCTTATAACTGACGATATTGCTAATCATGGATGACGTGTTCTATGGTTTAAAGGTTTTAACATAAATACTGTGAATTATCTCATATATCGTGTGCATTATACATACCGTCTCGTGCATATATGTATATTATGTGATTAATTGCTCTGTGATATACAGGCGTTATATTTGCTGCCTTCTTTCTGTGATATTTTGTGAAAATAATCTTTTATATGAACAGTATAGTGAGTCAATTGCTTTTATTAAAAACCGCTTTTTATTTGAATTAGGCCTAGATATATATCAAGTACTTTTACTATGATCCGCATTTATCTGAATATGTTCCTTTCTATGAACTATTTCATTCCAAATTGTTTTATGTGAACTTCGTTTGTTTGAAGCATTTTTATTACGAGCCACTTTTATGTAAATTATTTTTCATGTAAACTATGTATACACATGTGCAAACAATTTTTGTATCTACACAAAGTTTTGAAGAAGATCGTCTTGTACAACAATACTATTCAACCGAGGTGCAGTATACTGTACAAACTCTATGCAATCAGTTTCTGTGATATTTTATACCTGAAAATAAAGTGACTGATAGATTTTATGTGTAACAATTAATTGACTAATTGATTTTGTGTGACATAAATTGACTGATAGATTTTATGTGACATAAATTGACTGATTGATTTGATGTATTATATCTCAGCTGAGTTTAACGTCCATTTCAGTTGTTTGAAATTTACCAATGAGGCATTGTCTAACATACTATCTTAATCTCTTTCTCTCTCTCGCACTCTCTGTCTTTCTCTCTCTCTCTCTCTCTCTTCATCTATTTATCTATCTATCTAGCTAGCCCTGATTGAGTAACAGGATACCGAAGTATCTGCCAGTTAAACCAATTACCTCTAATATAGAAGAAAGAGTGATAGAGATTTAAAGAGAGAGAGAGAGAGAGAGAGAGACAGCGACAGAAAGAGAGAGACCACGCATTATGAAATAATCAAGATTAACAGTATTATCACTTGATCATACAGTTCTTCTTGTAGAGAACATGATGCATATAAAATATAGTTGAATAAATCAAACAAAGGACATATTGTGTCATTTAACGATTAAATTAACACAATCGTTGTTAAAGTAGGCCTACTTCATTCAGTTTTATATTATATATGAACTCTATTGACAACCTATCATAAGTTGCATATTTAACGCCTGTTCTTTAAGTAAAATGATCTTCTGCAAGTTGATATTAATTAACACTTATAACACTTATAAAGTTGTGAAGTGAGCCGTGCAAACAGGATAAGTGAATTACTGAGTAGGCCCATCTACTAGGCCTATCTGCGAGACAGTGGCCTGCATCGTTAACATTGCACTTAGACACGTCAGGTTGCAGGCCTATTATTTATAATTAGGCCTGCGGGCCTGCCTGATCCGGGTTATAATTGTTTATTGGCCATCAGTCGTGGTAATAGGACAAATAATCAAGTAATAAACTGAAAACCTTCAGACGCACAGTAGAGTACAGGGCAACTACGCAGTAAATTTTTGAATGTCTCAATGGTGCAACGGTTAACGTCTTGAAATTTTAAATGACAGATCCTGAGGTGAATTGAACCCTTGTGGTTTCGAATTCCAGTCGCGCTGATCTGAAAATAAAATCTTAGAAATGCATTGGACTGGTTAAACGAAAAATGGATTAAATTGCCTAACGGATTGAACATGTGGTGTTACAAAGTGATAGATATCAACATAGTTGATCGTTTCACTATAATGCGTGTTAACCTTTGCATTCACTATTCTTATTTGAGAATCAGCTCATTGCAATCATCTGCTAACTGAATAGTTGTATGACATCTTGATGGCGCAGTTGTCTGCACGCTTGTTTGAGAGTAAAGGCGTGGGTTGTTCCTCTCTACGTGATAATTATTATGGGCGACGTCCTTGACATCATCCTTGTATTCAGAAACTGACATTAAACCATTATTATCACGGACAACATACTGGCGATTCTTAAAGAGACTATTATTAATCCACACAGTTACGTCCACAAAAGGAAAGAGATTTATCCAGTGCTACAATTCCCGGGGACGTTAAATGAGAGGGCGATCGGACCGTCTATTCCCTTTAAGTCACGCTTTATAAAATACGTAATAATGTATAATGTAGAATGTAATGATATTAAAATACACTGCAGTTGAGGTCCTACGAATCCCCAATCTCCCACGTTATCTTTTGGTGAATTCGATCACTTGTTTTTATCAATTATATATGTCTGCCATAGATAGAAAGCAACAGATCAAATATCTTAGTCTCTCCTACACTAGGCTGCACTAGGAGGGGTCTAGCTTTCACTTCCCCCTACTCTTTCTCTTCTTCATTAATGTAGAGAGGACATAGAGCAACTAAAGATATAGAGACGCACGGCTAAGCCTAGAAGAGAAAGTATTAAGAAAACAGATGATGCTAAAGAGATTGAGTGATAGAGAAACTAGAGATTGAGTGATAGAGAAACTAAAGAGATTGAGTGATAGAGAAACTAAAGAGATTGAGTGATAGAGAAACTAAAGAGATTGAGTGATAGAGAAACTAAAGAGATTGAGTGATAGAGAAACTAAAGAGATTGAGTGATAGATAAACTAAAGAGATTGAGTCATAGAGAAACTAAAGAGATTGAGTCATAGAGAAACTAAAGAGATTGAGTCATAGAGAAACTAAAGAGATTGAGTCATAGAGAAACTAAAGAGATTGAGTCATAGAGAAACTATTGAAAGTCTAGCAGACTTTGTCTCTTAAGAAGTTTTACTTTCGATTAGTCTCCAGGCAGCATGCCTATTAGCTATAGCAGTGCTGCAGCTGCTGCTGGGGTATAATTAGTCTCAGCAGCTGCAGCTGCTTCTGCTGCTGCTACAGTATTAGCTACAGCAGCTGCTTCTGCTGCTGCTACTGTATTAGATACAGCTGTTGCAGCTGCTGCTGCTGCCGCTACAGCATTAGTCTCAGCAACTTTTTTTTGTTCCTTTAGTTACACACATGACATACCACATGTGCTACATGGTTTCCTTTCTTGGTTTCTGTTTTTGTAGTTTTCAGTATTTCCTCCATTCCTTTCCATGGTTATTAGTAATCGTTGCCTTTTGTTGGCGCATCAATTGCAGCCAGCGCGGATTTAAGAATAACCTTCCAACACCCTCGGGATTTTTTTCTTTCAAAGCTGTCAACACTCGGTCTTCCATGGTGGTCACCCACAAAGTACTAACCGGCGCGATGGAGCTTAACTTGTGACGCGCAGCTTAACCGACTGCGCTAATCCCGCCCCCCAAACTGCAGCTGCTTCTGCTGCTGTTACAGTAGATTATTAGTCACAGCTGCTGCAGCTGCTGCAGCTGCTTCTGCTACAGTATTTGCCACAGCTGCTGCATCTGCTTCTGCTGCAGCTACAGCATTAGCTACAGCCACTGCAGCTGCTTCTGCTGCAGCATTAGCCACAGCTACAGCAGCTGCTTCTGTTGCCGCTACAGTAGCAGCAGCTGCAGCAGCTGTAACTAATACTGTAGCGGCAACAGAAGCAGCTGCAGTAGCTGTGGCTAATGGTACAACTGCTGCGGCTACAGCTGCTACGGCTGCTTCTGCTGCCGCTACATATGCAAGATGCATCAATTCTTCATAGTTATTGCTAAGGCTATGCTAATAACTGTAGATTATATGATTCAGTGAAGACAAAAGCTGTAGCGCCATTGCGTGTGTTGATGAAACTGTTTATCGAAGTTATCGTATTCCGCCGCACGATGAGCCACATTCACCCAGTGAGCCACAGAGGCTAATGTGGAACTAGTCGCAGTGTCTGACACCTCATCAGTCGTGTCGCATCAGACAGCTGTCAGTCTGCGGTGTTATCTCATTTGCGCCTAGATCGGCAACATAACTGTATACTATTGCCCCAAGTCGGGGTTTGTTTTGATTATAGTTACAGACGATTGCGATTTTCTAGTAGGATATGTTGACATCATCTATTCAACTGTTTTCAATTGGAAGCATCGATGGTCGAGTGGTGTAGATACTAGGATTTAGATCATGAGTTCGGGGTTCAATTCTGGATCAAATCACTTTTATTTTAAAAAGTTTTACTCAATTATATTAGTTTCATAGGAATTTGGTTAGAGTTAGGGTAAGGGATTGGGGCTAAGGCTATGGATAGTTAATTTTTAGGAATAATTGGTTGGGAATAATTAGTTTGGAATAAAACCCTGCCAGCTGAGGAAATAGCACAAACCCACTGTGGCTCTTTTAACGGCAAGTGTTATCTTTAGTGGCTCGCGCCTGATTCACTATCTACTGCATAGCTACATTACGAGTATCATCTCCACCTCGTTCAGTAGATATAGTCTTATGAGCGTTTACGTTTCCTTAACAAGCTCAAGCGCTCCAGTGCTGTAGTCATTCTATCTCTACTCATCAGATGATCTCGTAGATTAGACTATTACGATCATTCGATTACTATTGTTACTGATATGTGGTGGGATTCTTGCGGGTTTATCAGACTAATTTTGATTTAATTGAGTTTTACTCAAAGATTATCTCTATTATACATTTGTAATTAGGCCTATAACTAGATAGTTGTACTATCCGACAGCTAGGCTATACTCAAGCAGTCGCAACGCCACAGAACAGCAGATTAAGATTAAGAGCATTTAGAGACATCGTAGAGGTTACACTCCATCTACAAGACAGGATGTCGTACAGCGGTGGTACGATGAAGAACTATGTGAGGTTAAACCTCTCAGCCTCCACTAGCAATCTGTCCACTAGCAACCCTGCCAATAGCAATATATCTACTAAAAATCTGTCCACTAACAATCTGTCCACTAGCAATCTGTCCACTAGCAATCTGTCCACTAACAATCCATCCACTAACAATCTAGCCACTAACAATCTAGCCACTAACAATCTGTTCACTAACTACCCCTACAGCAGAGATGCGAGTGAGGACGTCACCATTGATCTGAGAGCTCAGTTACGGGGTTAGTAGTGCAGTTAATGTTAATATATGGTTTTCGGGATTTTGAATTTTGCATCCTTTTTGACTCTTTCGTTTAATCTCGTTAGGTTGGATTGATTAATAATGCTCGATTGTGTCATGGACTACAGTAGAACTCTTATTTACAGTAGAACTCTGTATCTTTACTGCTTCTCTCTCTCTCCATAGGCCTACTTTTCATTCTCCTTCTCTCTCTCTCTCTCTCTCTCTCTCTCTCTCTCTCTCTCTCTCTCTCTCTCTCTAGACGTCATTTCTTAGCTTCATAATAGCGTCTCTCATATAAAATGTTCACACCATAGAATAAAATAAAAACCGTATTATGTAAAAACTTATTTTAAAGATCTTTGGTTCACACTGATCAGCAGTGCTTCGGTTCAGTTCATTTTATCGGCTGTTCTTAGATCTGCACCGTCTTTGATCAATTCTTTTAGAGAGACCTGATAATATGTAGCCAGGTACCTCGGCTGTCAGGGACGTCCATGAAGTCACTGTGAGACGACGAGTAGAACGTTAAATGTTGATTGTGATGTAACAGACAGAGACCACGAGATAGGAGAGCTACGCGCGAGACTTGCTTTGTTGGAGAGAGAGAAAGAAGAATTGGAGAAAAGAACCTCTGAACTCAATCTACAGGTTCTTACTGTTTCTTTTGTAGTATGCGCTAAAATCTAGATTAGATCCACCGTGAATTGACCTTATTGCGTAAGAATTGACAAATGCAGGTCTACAGAAGGCTGTAGAAGAGTGCAACGAGTGTCTGTATCTTTAATCTGTCATAGTGGTGTCTCTCTTAATGCACTGCCTGCTGGCATGTCCATGGTATATAACGCCTTCACCCTATACAGCGGTGTACTGTTCAGAAAAGACAGCTGCAGTAATACTTTAAATCGACCCACGATTAATAATTATTTTGTAATACTTTTGACGTCCCTCAAATTGCCGTATGACGAGGAACCGGACGTTAAATTCTTACTGATTGATTGAAATCGTTTATATATGCTTTCTATGGTTTTCCTCCACGCAGACATCACAACTGACGGAGACAGAGCAGAGACTACAGACAGCTTTACACTCTATTGACGAGCTAAGGAAAGAACTTGACGCAGTAAGGCTGCAACATAACGACACGGTATGTATAAACTGTGTGTCGTCATAATATATATATATATATATATATATATATATATATATATCTATATATATATATATATATATCTATATATATATATATATAATATATATATATATATATATATATATATATATATATATATATATATATATATATGGGTGTCGCATAAGTTCGTATACCGTTTTCAAATTGCATTAACTCTGGAACTACTTAACCGTTTTAAACCAAATTTGGACAGTATGTAGACACGATAAATAAAATATATGGGTACAATTTAATTTGTAATCGTACAAGTAATTAAGTAGAAACTGAAATTTTTCTGAATGACGTCACATTTTCGCAAAAACTAATATTTTATAGTATTTCCTTTTTGCTTAATGACAGCGAGTATTCTATCCGGCATAGATTTGATTAATGTCTGAAGTATTTCCACTTTCACTGATCTCCAAGCTTGTTGTAGACGACGTTTCAGCTGCACAACATTCGTGGGCTCTGGATCGCGGTAGACACTAAACGACAGAATACTCCACAGGTTCTCGATAGGAGAAAGGTCTGGAGAGTTCGGTGGCCAGTCCTTCGGCTTAATGTACGATGGAATGTTGTCTTCCAACCATCTTGTTGTTTTGGCTGATGTATGACATCTTGCACCATCCTGTTGAAAGATGCCAAGGTCATTGTCATTGAACAGCTTTACTCGAGTAACGTTGCCGTCGGTTACGATTCTTTGAAACGCTGGCTTGACGAGTTTATCCAGTATGTTTACAATGTAATAATCCGAGTTAAGTCGTGTACCGTTCGGAATGAAGTGCAGACTCGTTAATCCGTGTGCAGTCATTCCGCCCCAAACCATAACCGAGGGACTGAACTTCATTTGAGCAGCGGGAGGAACATTACTCTCCTGTGATCCCCACACAGTGTCGTTCTTGGGATTGGGTATGTAAAACACTTTGAAGGGTGACTCGTCAGTAAACAGAACATTTGACCAATCCTGAACAGTCCAATTACGATGATCACGCGCAAACTTAATACGTTTCACCTTGTGAGCATCAGTCAACAGTGGAATTTTTTTGCGACGCCAGTTCTTCCACTTCAGGTCATTAACCATGTATCTGCGAATTGTGTCCTTAGAAGCACGTTCATTACGAATTTTCAGTTGATTTGAAATACGGCGCAAACTCTGTCCACGTCTGTATTTTGCGGATTGGATGAGACGCTTGGCTGTATTAGACAGTATCTTCGGACGTCCACTACGTTTCATATCCACTAGTTTTTCGTCAAATTTGCTTCGACCTACCCACTTCGTAACCCAACACTTACTCCGATTTAACTTTTGTGCAATACATTTATGCGAATATCCTTCTTTAGCCAATACTACTGCCTGTGCACGTAATTGTATTATTTTAATTTTATCCATATTATAAATTATACGCGGCCTCATCGAACAATAACATTGACACGTTGATTAGCCTTGACTGCGGTCCTGGACGACAACATCAGGTAATTTCCAGGCACGCGCTGCATGCAGCCACAGCGTGTCTCTAGCTGCGCCAGTCAGAAAATGGGTCACATTGCGCGACAGCGCCGTGTGACGTCATTTCCAGGTCTAATGAAAATAAACTTGCACCAACATCTAATTCACATCTATTATACACGAATACGAAATTTTATGAACATGCGACCTTTACTAGCCGAATTACTGCAATTTGAAAACGGTATACGAACTTATGCGACACCCTATATATATGAGCACACTTTTCGACCCAATATGCTGTTACGTTAGAGCATTAGTCTATTGTTGATTTTTCTTCAGCTGAAGTTTTACAGTTAGATACATTATACATGTTAATAACTTTTATATTTCAGTTAAAGTTATAATTTACGCGACTTACTATTTGGCATAACATGCTTACCACGACAACGCTGCATTTCTACCAGTTACGTGTTTCATTTGTAGTTTGTTCAACGTTAGCCGGCAGCTTAAAGTTAAATCTGTGGCCAACTGAGATTACTGACACTCATTTCATTTCTGAAATAATGACACAAATTTATTAAACCGCAGCGATAGCTTAATTAAATTAAGCGATCTAATGATAGCTTAGTTAAAGTAATTAATTATTAATTTACATGCTCAGTTATGTTTTGCAGAAATGGAAGCTCGGTAAAGCGCTGAGCGATATTACAGCGAGCAGAAATATACCGAGCGATAATGCGGTGAGCGATACTACAGTCAACGTTTGTAATAAGGTTGATGAGAATGACTCTGGGAATGATTCAGAAACATTATCTGCTCGCATTAAGGAACTTGAAGAAGAACGAGAGAGACTTCTGCGGTTAGTGGATGATCATGAGCAGAACAAGAAGTGCTTAGAAATAGAAAGTAAGTTTATTTTAAACTAGCTTAATATGTAACTATTAAGATATGACATATACGTGTAGGCCCTATTATTCCGGTACTCGCAATTATCGCTTTCGCTCATTAAAGACGGTTCCAGATAAGTGGAAACATGCACGGACACAACTAGAGGTAATCTTAACTTCTTTGCAAAGTGGGTGGGTGTGTTTGTAACTTAGCAATAGCTAGTTGCACGATTGAAGTGTTTTCGTGACGACGTAAATAGCGAGAATATTAGAAGATGAAGATTTCCACATCAGAGTGGCTCTGATGCTGTGGCAGCGCAACATACAGTAGGTGCATCTGCCAACCAGCAAAACTAATAAACTGCAGCGCCAAGATGCCGCATGAAGTTATTAATCTCGTAGTTTATAGGATCATACGTGGATTATCTAATCCGTTGACTGCTTTATCATTTATTTTGGAACGGATTTTCTGAATTTTAGAATTTGCACCGATTTTGAACCTTTGTTTTTTGCTCACAGGCTTGGATTTGTCTCAGCAGTGCTCGAATGTTGTCATCGATGGCAGTATCACTTTAAATTTTAGCCTACTAGTATTGTTGTTGTTATTATTATTTTTATTATTGTTACTATTATAGAAGAACAGCTTAAAGAAAAACTTAATTCTCAACAGCAGTCACCCACTATAGACGCACTACCCCTTCCAGCACCACCACCACCGCCACCTCCACCACCACCACCACCACCACCATCCAGGTCTATCAACCCGTCTATTTATCAATCTATCATATTTTGTCACCAAAGTAATATTAAAAAAGCTAAGATTAACGTCAGTTTCCTCACTCGAAAGCGATGTCAGTGACGGGCGAGCCCAGGATTTGAACCCTGCACATACTGATCCGCTGTCGAATATCTTACTGACATCGCATCTGGCTCCAGCCAGTTAAGTTAAGTTGATTTACAGATATTAAGTACAAGTTAATAGTACCGGTTTTCATTAATAAGAAAATTTAAAGTGATAATTAATGAACTAATAATGTCGGTGCTGTTATATTCACCACACACTTCTAGCACTTGCTACAAGTAGTCTTACTCTACCTGCTTCAGCTAGGGACTCAGAATAATTTGATGGCATTAGCTGATAAAGTTAGTAAATCACTCAGATCTTTACGATAGATGTTGTCATGGTCCACAGGGGGGGGTGTCTGACGTCAAATTGAGAAGAGGAACTGGATGTTAAATGTTAAGAGTGTGATGCAAAATCTTGTATTGATTGGACTACTGTAATTCTACTGATTAGATTAGGCCTACTGTAATTTTATTGACTAGATTACTGTAATTCGATCTTTCGTAACGGTTAGATTAGGCCTACTGTAGGCTAATTCTGTTGGTCAGGCCTACATAATTATTGTAATTTAGCTAGGGCCTAGGCCTATCGATAACTATAGCCCTGGTTGCTAGACTAACTTACTGAATTACTGTATGCTTAATTATATATAGGGATTATATTAGATTACTGCAATTCTATTTATTAGATTACTGTAATTTCATTTGAGTAAGTACAATAATTATATTGAATGTTTTTCTGTTATTCCATTGACTATATTAGCCTACTTTAATTCTATTTACAGCACATCGCAACCATTTCTTAAAATCCGCAAGAGCGTATCGTGCATGGACGTGTCTGGGAAGAAAGAGGAAAGTAAGAGAATCAACACTTAGTCTACGTTTCTATTTCTGTATTCGCCAATTATCGGCTACATGTAAATTGAATGATTAAATTCAGATTGATTACTAATTCTAGAAGCTGCAAATCACACTTTGATAAATTCTCTAACTTTATCAGGTTGATAGATTCTCTTAGTTCAAATCTTTAATTGATATCATTTCATTGAAACACAGATGTTCACAAAACCACTGTCATTTTCATTAATATCAATAAATCACTCAGCTTTGCATGGTTGATTGATTGATTGACTGATTGATTGATTGAAGAGCCTAGAGAACAGACGTACGAGCAGGCAATGCAGGAGATGTTGACTAAGTTCAAGGCTGGCAAAGCTCTCAGAGCCACGCCAACTAAACAGGTAGCATACGCATCAGATAATTAAGCCTCCTAAACCCTCTGCCTCCACCTATCACGATCCTGTGCAATTCATAAACATCGCCCTGTGTAAGACTGAATTTGCTATCTAATTGACGTATATCATTAATATATTGTTTAATTAATGTGTATTTATTACTAATTCTTACCCTCACTTTATTGTTTAGCAGTCTATATTTTAAATATTTTCTCGTCGGAGATTAATTGTTTATGTTTTCGCTTTCAGTTGTCTGCATCAGACGACTTAGAGGAAGACGAGGATCCTGAAACGAGTGGAATGAGGCGAATGGTGGTAACTTGATTGTTTTATTAGAATTTCTCATGCGAAATCTGTACGTTAAAATTACCTATAATTCGAGCCTCTTTTAAGACAATTTCCATCATTTACCTAATTATTTTTCTGTTCTTAATACTCTGTATACTTTTACATTTAAAAAAAGACGCAATTTGAGAGCATCCAATAATAATAATAATAATAATAACAACAACAATTAGAGTGCTACAGTCATCAATGACAACATCGAGCACTATTGAGACAAAATCAAGCCTGCGAGCAAAAAAAGAAGGTCCAAAAACGGTGCAAATTCCAAAATCCGGAAATTCAGTCCAAAGTCATCCATCCGTTACATCGTCATAGTTGAGTATTAGAGTGAAATGGACAAGCATAGAGGCAAATAGCTTTCACTGGGCGGGTCAAACTCTCGATCTGGGGGAGGTGGCATTTGACCCACTTATTAACATGTTCAAGGAGGCCATAGGCCTATATTAATGCTATTAAAATACGTTAAATAGCTTCATACCATATTATACAGCTTCTGTCTTCCGTCTCAAATCGGCCTCACCACTGATCAGCTGTGAAACTGACGTTAAACCTGACTTTGTTCTTTAGTGATAGGTTTCTCTGACTGGACTTTGCTATTTCGAAAAACGAACGTGCGTTGTTCTGTATCAATTAATGACTTATTGGTCGATTGATTTCAGCTTCTATATTCATCTCTTTCTTTACCATGATTATTTTTTGTAAGTAGAATACAACGAGGCTATTGGTCAGTTTGGATGCTAAGCTATTCTGGGTAGTTGGTCTCTCTCGCATCCAGACTGCAAGAAAGCTTTAGTTTCGTATGTGGACTTTCAAGTACCACTGATAAAATAAGGGGTGATTATGAAGCCATAGATAGACCATGTAATAAAAGAGGACTTCAAAAGTACTAGCAATAAAGAAATGGTTAATATTAATCGAAACACCGATATCTCATTGTTATTGCTGCTAGCACTTTTGATTAATATCAACCTAACAATCACAAGGCGATTGAACATGTAGGTGATTGGTAACTAGGTGGCCAACTAGATAGGGTGTCTTGCACTTTCTCACTTTATGACCTAATATTCGCATGTATTAGTTGACCTGATCTGTATTTAATTATTATTTTCTATTTATATTCTTTTACTACTATTAATTAAGTTTTGTGTGTTGGAATCTGAATTGAAAATATTTTCCTTTTACTACAATTAATTAGACCTAAGTTTTGTGTGTTGGAATATGAATTGAAAATATTTTCATCTGATTGATAAAACCATGTAGCTTATATCGACTGACAGACCGATAGGCTTGTGGTTTTATTTACTTATTAATTTATTGACTTATCATTTGATTTACTTATTGATTGATTGACTTCTTGATCGATTGACTTATTGATTGATTGATGGCTACAGAACTCGCTGCGCCCCAGACAGTACAGTGTAGGCAGGCTGGGGGACGACCTGTTCAAGCCCAAGCAGTCTCTCAGCTACTCCACCCCTCAGCAGCTGCCCAATGCCGAGAGCGTTCAGCCTCTGCTAGCTCCTCCCTCATCTGTCAATCTCTCGCCCAGCAAACAAAGCCCCGCCCTACTGCGAGCCACCCAATCATCGGTCACGTTCAAAGATCCACCCCCTGCGAGGAAGATAAGCACGCCTGAAGGGACTATCAGCGATAAGCCGCCCTTAAGACCAACAACGTCATCGTCTAATAAGTCTTCGACCTCAATCAACGCTTCTTCCTCTACAAGACCAGCAGTGATTTCCACTAATCATTCCAGGTCCTGCAGTGATGTCTCTCAGACAAAATATTCCGGAGTCTGCTACCCTGATAACATATCCTCCAGTTCAACGTTATCTAGACAGACTGACCAATACTCCTTCAGTTCAACGTCACCCAGGCAGACTGACCAATACTCCTCTAGTTCAACGTCTCCCAGACAGACTGACCAATACTCCTCTAGTTCAACGTCACCCAGACAGACTGACCAATACTCCTCTAGTTCAACATCATCCAGACAAACTGACCAATACTCCTCTAACTCCTCCCTCTCACTCCACAATCCATCTTCATCCAGACAATCTTTAGCACCCCTTTCATCTGCTCAGTACAACGATGCCTCGTCTAGCAGGCTGCAAGGTTCAACTCATCTTAACTCATCGATCAGCGCCGAATCAACCGCAACATCAGCCCCACCTCTCAGCGCTCCATCACCCGTGCTAGCCCCATCTATCGTCGTGACGCCCGCACCACGCAAGCCTGTCGTTCTGCTGAAGGCAGCTGAGCCCAAGCTGCTGGTGTGGGACAGTGAGGGCCCACGGGGTGGTGCTGTAGTGTCCAACAACCCGTGTTCTACACAGAGAGACGAGCAAGCTGACTGCCACAGTAGAGGAGAGGTAGACAGAGGAACGCAGAGGTATGAACAAGCTGACTGGCACAATAAAGGAGGGGTAGACAGAGGAACGCAGAGGTATGAGCAAGCTGACTGGCACAGTAAAGGAGAGGTAGACAGAGGAGCGCAGAGGTATGAGCAAGCTGACTGGCACAGTAGAGGAGAGGTAGACAGAGGAACTCAGAGGTATGAGCAAGCTGATATACACAGGAAGGGAGAGACAGACTCTGCAGGGCTGGAGATAAGGTCAGAACTACAGAAGGTTTTTAGACAGCGCGGACTGTCAGTGAGAAAAGACGAGAAATAAGAAAGAAGCCACAAGTCCTAACATCTAACAGTCATATTAACTCCTTTGCTAATATGACTTTTTGTCATATGAACTTTTTTTTACTTTGACGTTTTGTGTTTTCGTTAGAGTAAAATGTGATATAAATGTCTCGGTGGCTCTGTGTGCTTTAGATAACAGCGTGAAATTTCAAATAGCTGTTCCAGAGGTCATGGGATCAGTTCCTGGTAGAGCTGATCAGAGAGTAAAATGTTGGCCATTCAGCTTTCAGAGTACACCAGTACACCTGACGTCTTGAAGAAAAGTCCTTCAAACTTCTGACCTTTACGTTAAACCGACATTTTGAAAGCGATATAAGAACCGCAGGGCAGAGTGTTTACAACAACGAGTGACTTGAATTTATCGACTTTAATTAATAGAGTAATTTGTAATGTTAGCTTCTCTTGTTAATCATTTATCCTTTTAATGCTGTCTCTACACCTGAGCAACTACAACAACTCGACTACAACAACTCGAGTAGAGCGACAAGTAAACAATATTTAATTACACTGTATCGTCAGATGTTGTTTCATGCTATTAAAGTAACTGATTTTGTGCTGCTAGAGCAGATTTATCCTACAAACATTTCAACGATATCAAGTCCGTCACAGCACACACGTCTACGTTAAAAATTTTACTATAGCTTTAGAATTAAATTTAAATTAGATTTAAAGCCAGTCCTACATACACACCCTGACCGATAGATCATCATATCAAATTACTAATTAGTAGATAAATTAATCGTTCAGTCAATTAATCAAAACAAAAATCAACAAATCTAATTTTAGAGAGAAATCAAAGAGAGCACTAGTGAGCTATGTAAGTACGCAGAGCTACGTGAGCGTCTCGACACGAGGCTACATCTAGAATAAGCGGTTCGAAGAAGGAATCACTTCCAAATATTGCGCATGCGCCACGACCCGTGTGACAGGGTCAAGTTTGCAAATATTGTGTTACAAAGTTAGAATTTTGATTTTTTAAACTATCCCTAATCCTAACCCTCACCTTTTACCATAGCCATATTCCTAAGGAACTAATAAAATTTCATAAAACCTAAAAAAATTAGTGACTCTGTAACGTTGCTCTAACGCTTGATGGCATGGTAGATATCACATCATTTCCGACCGAAGAATTCGCTCAACCGGAAGCAGATGAAGCTCAGAAACCCTCACTGGGAACAAGCAAGATAACAAGAGAAGCTACAAGACCATTCGCACCTACATCACGAGAAGAACATGCCTCGCAGCCGGAGCCCACAGAAAAAAGAAACTATGTCCCTCGTTCTGGTAGAAGCATTCGAAAACCAGCTCGATACTTAGAGTAATTATATGAACACATATGTACAAGTATACAAGAAACTTTATCATTTTTATGCGCTAATTTTGAAACGATTCTAAAATAATTTCTATTCTTCAAGCAAACAATTTATTTTGGAAAGGGAGATGTGATGGTGTCAGATATCATCTAATAGTTTTATTGCATGAAGCCGCCACTAGATATCTTTACCACAGCAATCACAGGATAACCACTAATAAATATTAGAGTCATGTTCAAAGCACTCCCGGTAACATGATACATTTATCAGACCATTCGTTTTGACAATCTTTAGTATATAAGAGCCCACCACTTGCCAGGACTCACTACTTTATGCTTACTATAGACTATGCTGTTGCATATACGTGCCTTAGTTGATGTTGATTAGATTTAGAGTAAGCTAGTGCCTGAGTGACTATAGATTGCGAACTTAGTTATTTATGTTATTTCAATAAAGTCTAATTCATAGTGTACAGTATACTTTAAGTGTTGTGTTTTAGACTTGATATTATATGTGATATAATAGCGTTGTAAGCGTTAGAGCAACGTTACAGACTCCAGCCAGAATAGAACCCAGGACCTCATGATCTAAAGCCTAGCTCTATACCTGTAAGCCACTAAGGCTTCCGTTAGACCCCATTATACAATATATCATACTAGAAATTCGTATTCCTATATAAACAAATCTTATAACAATTCTTGTGTGCATGCGCAATAGTTGGATATGATTCCTTCATTGAACTGCTAGTCATTTAGATATCAGTGAGAGGTGCTGCAGTATCTCATAACTAAACACAGAGCTCAAGAGAGATATATATCAACTGAATCACTCACAAACATCATCATCTTCCCTTGAATCCCAGTTTAACTGGGGTCGGGATTAGACAATTTTGTAGCAATTTCTGGAGCCTAGGCGCTCACCAGCCGAATAGCTGAATGCCCATTCTGACGTTGGTTTTTATATTAGTCGTCGCCTTTTACGAAACAAGCATAGTTGGTTTTTTCTTCAACAACCCGGATAAAATCAATCGTAAACAAGCTATAATAGTAAATTTAGTCAACAGTTCAACATTAACAATAAACAATTCGTTAGGCATCAAGAAATAGTTCAATCTAGCAATACTAAGTCACACCTCATTTAACGCTTGAACTGAGAAAACAAAAAGCATACTAAGGAAATAATACATAATACATAAACGAAATGAAGATTAACCGCACTCTGCAAACAGAAATACACATGTAAATATAGCAAATAGATCACAAGTGCAGCGAGAGGTGTAACCTCAGCCGTCAAATCATTATAAAACTATTAACCAGTTCAGTTTAGCTGAGACTTCAGTAAAGCTGAGAGTTCAGTAGTATCTAATTCCCACTTCAGTGTCACAAGAGTCATAATAGTAGCCTTGGGGGTAGTATGGAGAAGACTACAATCAATCAATCAATCACATTGTCAATTAATCCTTTACTAGATTTCACAACAAATCAATTAACTAATCAGGCAATTAGTCAATTATCCATGTTCGATACGCTGTCTTGCAATCTGTCCATCCAATTCTTAACCTCCAGTGTAGGATTTAAGTTTTGAATTTGACCAAACAATGTAAGTTAAGGATCAACTCACAAATAGAACAAAGTACAGACAAAGCCAACTACTGTATCAGACAGTTTGTTACAGAGACACACCTCAGCAATTTAAACAGGCACACAACTAGAAATCTAAAGCACTTAAATAGCCACTAGAACACACAGAACAATAGTATACAGGAAAATGAGAACTATAGAGGAAAGCTCACAACAGCGCTACCATCTAAACTAATAAAAACACGAAAGATTAAATAAAGAAACTAACAGGAAAGATCTGAGGCAGAGATTCGATGTTGTAGTGCCAGAGTATATCACGATTGTGCAATGGTGATTTTCCACACGTAACAGCCGGGCTGTGCCTCAGCTTCAGCAGTGCCTCGCGCGAATATTTGATCTCTACCAATCAATCAATCGTTGAATCGATCAATTAACCAACTAACCATCCAATTATTCGGCCAATCAATATTTCTTTCTTACAATTTGCTACTGAACTGAGTAGGGAAAAGT
This sequence comes from Enchytraeus crypticus, assembly GCA_905160935.1. Lineage (NCBI taxonomy): Eukaryota > Metazoa > Annelida > Clitellata > Enchytraeida > Enchytraeidae > Enchytraeus > Enchytraeus crypticus. The sequence continues at coordinate 990,851 of CAJHZI010000419.1, read as the reverse complement.
AGTACAAACATAACAGAGAGAGAGAGAGAACAGTAAAATCACCTGTCAGCGCTAAACGTCGACAGAGAAAGGACAGCACAGTACACAACACTCCACGCTAAGGTTGTGTAAACTTTAAAAATAATTGATGCAAATTCTACTTGGAAGTGTCAACAGTTTTCATGGAGAGTCACAGTGACTGGAATTTACAGCTTATTTATGGGGGACACGCAACACATATCTCTATATCTACGTTGTGCAAATATGTGCAAACAACAGTTACCTCTACATCTAGGTTGTATAAACATGTGCAAACAATAGTTACTTTTACGTCTAGGTTGTATAAACATGTGCACACAACACTTATCTCTACGTCTAGGTTGTATAAACATGTGCACAAAATACTTACCTCTAAGTCTAGGTTGTGTAAACATGTGCACACAACACCTACCTCTACGTCTAGGTTTTGTAAACAAAGGACTCTTCACTATTCCACTCTGTGGATCCACCTCTCTTTGTGTGTTCATCTGTTCAAAAGACTCGTCAAAGGTGCTCCCACTATGCCCTGCAGTGCCACAATGCCCTACTGTGCCACCACCATGCCCTTTGGTATCACCACCATGCCCTTTAGTATCACCACCATACCCTTTAATGTCACCACCATGCCCTGCTGTGCCACTGCCATGCCCTGCAGTGTCAGACATAAGAGGTGACTGGTGGCAGGAGCTGTGCGAGTGCAGCCAGGCTACCAGCACAGGATGAGGCGGTACAAGAGTCAAGGTAATCTAATCAATCAATCAATTTATCAATGTAGGTGCAACGTTAAACAAGCTTCAAAATCAATCAATCAGTATACAGGACTATAGTTTGTCTAGTTACACAATCAATAAATCAGTAAACAGAACTAGAGTTTATCTAGTTACGCAATCAATCAATCAGTCTACAGGACTACAGTTTGCCTAGTTACGCAATCAATCAATCAGTCTACAAGACTGCAGTTTATCTAGTTACACAATCAATCCAGCAGTAAACAGGACTAGTTACAATCAGAAAGCCACAACACAGAACTGATCATTGGTTAGTCAGGTGTTTATTGACTGCGATACTATCATCAAGACCGCTGTGGTTCATGTCTATACGCCACTGGGGCGTCACTCAAGATCCGGATAACTGGATAAGCATGCATAATGTCATGTCAAGTCAACTCGATTTGACAGTAACTTACTGTTACATTGATCTTTGTGACAGTAGCTCGAGTGTGTTGAGACATCTTGAAGAGTAGCCTTGTGCTTCTGAATCTTGATGTTAAACACACTACAACCAACCTACCTAGTCAAGGCTCGGCCATGATGACATCGAGCCCTTACCTGGTAGGTGACAGAGAGAAAACGACGTCTCATTGAGACGTAGAGTCGCTCAGTGGAAGTCTCCGTGCTGAAGCGACTCTTTATAAACTCATAGAGACGTAGCAGAGCTGTTCTCATCAGATAGCCTGCGTGTATGTCTAACAGTGTGTCTGTCTTACTCTCTATCTCTCTCATCAATTCTACAACAGTAAGCAATCAGAGAGTCTGCGTGTATGTCTAACAGAATGTCTGTCTTAATAAATCATTTCTAAAAATTACAATGTTCAGAAATGCGCTGTAATATTTAATTGCAATTCTGTCTATTATAAGTTACTCTAAAACTAAATCATGACTACTAAATCATAATAAAGGAACCTTAATTCTAAACCCCCATAAATAAGCTGTAAATTCCAGTCACTGTGACTCTCCATGAAAACTGTTGACACTTCCAAGTAGAATTTGCATCAATTATTTTTAAAGTTCAACAAAAGACTAAGGCGACAGAAGAAAGAGATTAAATATTTGACGTTATCATAAATGATAACCCTCCTCACCAGGATACTGTTGAGCCAGTGAACTGCCGTAAACTCTCAAATGTTCCATCATGCTAAAGATGTCATCCTCCGTCAATTCGCTCTTGTTCCAGTTCTTCAGAAACTCTCTAGCCGCAATCATGTAGTCAGGGTTTCGCGGTACAGGCTCTGTCTTCAAGCCTGCATCACAACAAGTTCTGATGATATAAGACTGACTACAACTGCTGTAATTGAGTGTGAGATTACAATTAGAAACCTTTAATCCTTTAATGAAGTTCTGGCTCAAATACTGTCACTCAATTAACTACATCAAGTCCACCACACCAAAAGCCTTACACACCAAAATATTAACTTATCATAGAACAATGTTTTCCAGTGTTGAGTCTAGGATACTGAAAAACCAACTGTAAAGTGCACGAATTGACTGCGCAAGAACTGAGGAAGGCAATGAGAAATCACCTCAGAAGCCATTTTTCCCAAACTATAGGCTACATTAAAATATCAATAAAGCATAGCCCTTTGTGAAGGGACTAACTCGTTAATCGATGGTGTGCTCTAAAAGCAGCACGTCAGTAGGAATATATACCTAGGACCTGCCGCTTGGCTGAACACTAGAGAGAGAGAGATATTCAATAGAGACCAAATAAAATGCATACAGTACCGTTTCTTAACGGTGAGGTCTGTGCGCCAGCTGTTGTCCGTACGACTTCATCTGCAGTGGCTGCCAAGTTAGGAGATGTCACATGGGCCATGGAAGGTTTTGAATGAGGCACTAGTGCAGAAGCCGAGTCACCCTTATCTGTAGTTCTAAATGTTTCATCCTGGCTTGCTGGACTTGCAGGAAGATATTCCTCTCTGGAATCCATACCTCTGGACTGTGGCGGAGACGTTGTTACAGATGGAGGTATTGTAGCTGGACTCGATGTACATACATCACCAGATGGATTAAACGTTGTCTCAATAACTGGTGGAGGCTTCAGGTTTAATCCAACAAATGGATTAAAACTATTTCCTGCCTCAATTATCCCTCCTTCAGATAATTTAATAAGCGAAGTCACTTGCTTCCTTCCAGTAGTACAGGGAGACTTCAAATTTTTTAATCCACCAGAAAGACCTTTGATTGGACTGATCGGGATTTTAGAAGATGGTAAAGCTTCGTTCAATACAGATGAAGCCGCATCCCCTGTAGCGGGTCGAAAGACATTTCGATGCACACCACGACCTCTGAACTCTGAACTAGATGCCATTACACTGCTGCTCACATCAGTTGTTAAAATTAGCAGAATAGCGAATACTTTACAGGAGAGCAGTCACTGTTCTGTAGTAGAATCAATTCTTAAGAAAACTGAAACAAATTTGAAGACAGAGAACATACTTTTAAGAAAATTACAGCATTTAATGACAGAAATTCTGTGACAAGAATAACAAACTGCTAAAATTAACGACATCAAATATTATTGAACCAAACACAAATCGACCAGCAAAAAAACAAAAAGGGTCCTAAAACGCCGAAAATCTAACAGCATTTTCCAGAATTTCCCAATCAAAACATTAGGAATAAAATAAAATGAGGTTTTGTAGGATTTACAGCTGTTTAACAGCTGCGAGTCCTACAACGAAACAACATAATAAACCGTTATTAATGATGTCATGTAGCCTATTATTTAAATCAACCAAAATTGTCAAGTAACAACATTAAAGCGCATTAACAACCAGTCACACATAATAATAAAATTACTATTTTTATTAAAGTAATAGAATAACATATTTTATATTATTATAAAATATTTTTAAAATAGTATTTTCTATTATTTTTATAAAATTCACAAATTAAACTTCCGCTTACCGCTCAAATTTTTTTTAAACAGCCACTTATTTATAGGAATGCAACAACAGCAACAATAACGTAACTTAATTATACTGGTTCAGAAAGTCGGGATTTTGTAACACCAGTCTAGTCGTAGATGTCACTGTTGTCACACTTCACCACCAAAGATCTTTAAAATAAGGTTTTTCTTTAAAATAAAGTTTTTCTTTATTCTATGCTCACCACATAAAGATTTCACAGGAAAAGAAACAAAAAAAACAACAACAATTAAAACTGGCCTATGATCAATATTCAGATTCATTTCCTAATTAAGTCTCTGTTCATAGGCCTACATATTGCCAATAATAATAATAATAATAACAACAACAACAACAGTTAGAGTGCTACAGTCATTAATGACAACATCGAGCACTGTTGAGACAAAATCAAGCTGGCGAGCAAAAGGATGGTCCAAAAACGGTGAAAATTCCAAAATCCAGAAAATCAGTCTAAAAGGCCGCTATAAAAATAAATGTGCACGCATTATAGCTAAATGATCAACTATATGTTGATATTTATCATTTTTTAATACCACATGTTAAATCCGTTAGTAAATTTAGTCCATTTTCCGTGTAACCAGTTCAATGAATGTCCGAGATTTTACTCTCAGATCAGCTCGGCTGGGATTCGAACCCACGAGGGTTCAATTCACCTCAGGATCTGTCATTTAAAACTTCATGACGTTACCCCTACGCTATTGAGACATTCTACAATCCTATGCTGTACGTATGTTCAATGTAGCACCATTATTGGGGTATGTAGGGGGGGGGGAGGGGGGGCGTGGGTATGACCGTTGCTCCGAGATAACCTGAAAATTTGATTCACATTGTGATCTTTAATTGATTAATTCTTAGATTTAAGTAGGCCTACTAATTCGTACACATGCAAGCGTGTATATACGCGGGTTGTTAACCTTGATCTGGTTACAGACAAGGTTAACAACCAGGGTTTAACCAAGGTTAACAAGGTTTATGTCACAGGTCAATTATTTATCTCATTAGCTAACTTATCAATTGAAGCTATCTCATTGCATGTGGTCAGCGGTCCTCAAGCTCTCTTTTATGATTCAATATCTTCATTTTTACGTACGAGGCCAGTTTCCCTACAAAAATCTCAACCGGGGATTTTTCACCGATAGCAGGAAATGGTAAAATGGTTCAAAAATTAACAGTGGCGGATCTAGGGGTCTAAGGGGGCCTAGGGGGCCCGGCCCCCCTTAGGCCTGACGATAAAAATTTTAAACTATATTTCCATTAATATCGTTTCTATGGCAATTTCAAGGTGTAAAAATGTTTAAAGGGCGTTAACTAAGGGGGTTAGGGGGTACGAGAGGGAACTCTAACAGTCCCACTACCTCAATTTTTTCAAATATGGGTCTTATTAAGGGCCCATATAATGGAAGGGGGCCAGAAAGAGGTTGACCCTTTCACTAGCTCTCAATTTTCACTTTAACCACTGAATAAGAGAAAAGTAAGTAAGTAAGTAAAAAATGTGAACTCTGTCCCGGAGCAGTGATTCAAACTTCCTTGGGTGGGAGGGGCTTAAGCCCCCACCTTCCTCCAAATTAGGTCACTTTTGCAATTGGTCTAGATCCGCTGCGTTTCTTCAGAGGTGAAAAAAATTGATCTACTTTTTCTCTAAACAAATGAAAAAATAAATTTTCTTTTAGCCATTTTAGGTTTTTCTCTTACTTTAGTACTGGTATGATGTGGGTATACGTTGGTGGGGGGGGGGGGGGGGAAGATACGGGAATACGCTCACTCTATGAGCCGAGCGCAGTATGCTAAAAAAATTTGAGCCCCCCAAACAGCATTTTTTCCTGGTTGCGTCACATGTTCCGAAGAAGGCGGGGCGTAAGCAGAAAATGTGTACTGCACTCTCCTGCACTCTACAAAAAACATTTCGCCAACCCCCCATAAAAATTTCCGGGATCCGCCCCTGAAAATTAATAACGTAATTCTGCATATACTATGGCATATTAGCTAGCCTATACATGCATGCTAAATACTTCTCTTTATAATTAGAGTAAGATTCAAATTAGCATTATTTTGCTATTTTACATTCTCATCAAGGCCACTTCTTACAATAGACCACTTCAGTCTCTTACTCTAGGTTGCTGGTTTACAGATATGGAACCTTTTAAACTTTTTAACCTGAAGTGACTCTTTGGCACGTTATGGAATTTAAGTTAATTAAGAGTCACTTCAGGTTAAAAAGTTTAAAAGGTTCCATATCTGTAAACCAGCAAATCTACTATAGTAATAGGCTTGTAAGAATAGTCTGAATAGAGATATTTACCGGTAAGAATAGAGACTATTTACCGTAAGAATAGAGACTATTTACCGGTAAGAACAGAGACTATTTACCGGTAAGAACAGAGACTATGTAACGGTAAGATCCGGTAAGATATGATTTTAGCTCATCACATGCACAGTACTAGTAATTATTGTAGTTCTTGCATAAATCAGCTACAGTCGCACTGTGCAGTAGGCTATATTAAGTAGCTTCAACATTTTTACTGTCATTCAGAGGTTAGAGTAGGAATTGAGAACTAGGGGAAAGGTCAGAATTTTTCGGTCCCCCTGTGACGTATTTACAGGTCTTCTAGTATCTAATATGGACCCCTAGCAGGGGAACGCACCTCAGAAAAATATGAGCCAGTGTGGGGGAACGCAGTACTCCTAACTTCCCCCCCCTCCACTTTAACCTCTGCTGTCAATTTTATTGCACTCCAGTCCTACTATAATGGTAGTTAATTAATTAGTTCAGGCCTTTAATTAATTAGTCAAAGATAAAATCGATGACTGCTCGTGCTTGTGTAAAGATAATGAAGCAGATTAGGGTCTAAAGTAGCAGCTTTACAAGCTTATTGAGAATAATATAGGCTCTTGAAAATAGTTTACTATTAAATTTCTACTTACATAGGCCTATAGCTGACTCTATGCGACGGTCGTGTGCAATAGTATCAGGGCTATTTAGAACTATATGTGCCGTGTGCAAAACTGCACACATCTGGAAAAAATGGGCATTTTAAAGTTTTAACTGAACCTGGGATTTGAACCGAGTCTCTCAATTCGAAGTCGGCTGTCCTAGAAACGTACCACACGACTCTCGAAAAATCAATAGGCTATAGGCTATAGAAATTTAATATAGGCTACATATATCATATGAGAAAGGTTTCAAAATTCTAAATTCTAAATACAACGATGCGTTGAAGTTTATACTCTCCAGAAATTTATACTCTACAAATGACAGAGCTGTTATTAGCGCTAATATTTATGAATTATAAATATGACGTAGTGATTAAATTTAAATATATACTCGCTATCCATTAATTTATGCGTCTACAAATGACAGAGTTGTAGTTAGCATAATAGGGCATATTTAGGAATTTTTTAGGAATTTTTAGCGTCGTCGACAGCGTTATCGTTAGCGTTACTTCAGACAGACAGATAGATAGATAGACATAGCCTACTGATCGACGGACATACAGATCGACAGACAGACAGACAAACAGACAGACAATCAGACAGACAGACAGACAGACGGACAGACAGACAGACAGACAATCAGACAGACAGACAGACAGACAGAACAGGCTCATTATATCAGACACAACTTTAAGATCGAGCTGTGTTTTTAATTGTTGTTTCCAGATTTTCAAATTACTCCTCAAACTTCTTGTTCATTCTACTTTCAGCACCTAATAGTCGTTATCAAATAGGCCTAACTGAAAGCACTCGTTCATCATGACCTCGAGCACTGGTAGCAGGGTGAAGCTGGTGATAGACTGTGATCCTGGCACTGATGACGCTCAGACGATCCTGATGGCTTTGGCTCATGACCAGCAGGTGGAGCTGATGGCGGTGACAACAGTCCAAGGTAACTCCTGTGTGGAGAATACGACCAAGAACGCTCTGAGAGTCCTCAAGTTCGCTAACAGACCCGAGGTACGCGTTATATAGTACGATATAGGATAAGATAGACTAAAATACGATACGATACAATACGATTACGATATGATGCACTGCAATGTAATACGATACGATACGATATAATACTATACAATACGATGCGACAACGACTTAATAGGATACGATATAATACGATACGATAAAATATGATACGGTGCACTACAATGCAATACAATACAATAGGATACGATTCTATAAGATGTAATACAATACTATACGATAGGATGCGATACAATGCAAGAAAATGCGATACAGATAATACGACACGATAATATACGATACAATACAATACGATACGATATAATAGAATGCCATACAAAACGATACGAAATGATACGATACGAAACTATTCACTTATCATTGAATGAATACTATTTTATCGATTTAATTTAATTTATTTCATTGAATTTATCGATTGAATGGTATTGGGATTGTTTAAATTTTGTATCATTGATTATGCTGTAATCTTGCACTTTTATTTCTCTTTTTGTACATTTGTATGTTTGTGACTTCACACTGATGTCTGTTGTCGCAATAAACATATGTCTCTCTCTCTCTCTCTCTCTATCATACGCATTGTGATATGCGTATGATAAATAAAAATAAATAAAAATAATAAATATTCAATACGTTACATTACGATACGATACAATACGCTACAATTTGATGTGATGTGATACAATACGCTGCTCATGGGTATCTTAGGTATCTTTAGGGGACTGTAAATGCAGTCGACACTCTGCCAGACATTTGCTACAAGAAGTAGACAGTGTCAGTGCACATATTCCTACCCTCAGTCTACTAACCTGCTCACAAATGAGCACATGCCATCATCCTTCTTCTTTACATGCAGTATAAGCAATAACAACATCAGCATTAGAGTGCTACTGTCTTCCATGACAACATTGAGCACTGTGGTACCAAATCCAGTCCGATGAGAAACTACGAAACTGTTCATTCAGAAGGAAAGGCTGATCAGTATGAGGGGTATAGACATTTATCAAACACGTGCAGTTAGTTATTCGTTTGTATATTCTCGATTTACTTGTGAATAACGTGCAATAAGATGCATTGTTAAAATTTTTATACAGTAGGCCAATATATAGGCCTACTCAATTCCTTCATTGTGACTGTTTGCTGGCCTAAATTGTAACCTCCTGTATTGGAATAAGTAAACAGTAAACAGTGGCCCAAGAAAACCGTGCCAACTAATAAACACTGCACTTGTTTACTATTGATTAACCTTTTTATTATTGATTAGCCTTTCTCGTGTTGTGTCCGGGCCAATGACGAGACCAACCGTTAACTGAACATGTTCTAAACGGCGACTAGAGAATGAAAGCAGACTCTTGTTAGGAATATGTACCTTCGACCTGCCACTTGGCTGAACATTGGGGAGAGAGAAAGAGAGAGAGAGAGAGAGCGAGAGAGAGAGAGCGAGAACTTATTGACTACTTATCAACTAATCAACTCACTTATTCTTGTTTTTTAAATGATTTAAACACATTGATCAAGCAGCCTTGCCTTGTACGCTTATACTGTATACTGTAGCAACTCCTAATATCTTCCTTCCACTCCTTCCACGGACCTTCAGGAAGGAAGATAATAGGAAACTGGAGGCGTTGGAAATGTGGATTTGGAGAAGAATGGAGAGGATTAGCTGGACTCAAAAGGTTACAAATGAGGAAGTTCTGGAGGGAGTTGGTACAGATAGACAGTTGATAAATGTATTAAGAAATAGGAAGAAGAGAAGGATAGGACACATTCTAAGGAGGAAGGTCTATTAAAAGAGGTCATAGAAGGTAGAATGGAGGAAAAAGAGGCAGGGGCAGGCAGAGATTAGGTATGTAAGATGATTTAAAGACCCACTCATATGTGGAAATGAAGAGGAAGGCGGAAGACAGAGTAGAGTGGAGGCGTTATATACCACGGACCTGTCAGTAGGCAGTGCACTAAGAGAGAGTGAGAGGTTCATAGGACTGAGAAATGAACGTTGAAATGAACTGCAGCAGTAGAGTTGTATGTTGTCGTGTATATAGGCAACAGCTGAGATCTGAGCTTTGACTACCTTGCCTCATTGCCACTGGTCAAATTGCATGTTTGTGTAACAGAGATCTTGCAGCATGTCAAATACCAAAAACACGGTTTTCTTTCGCTAAAAAACTTTATTTGGTGAGGGGAGATGTGGGTATATACCCCGAAGATATATTACAGTCTTGATTCAAGTCTGAAGCCCGCATAATCACAAGCCCCCCCCCCCCCGGTTCTTATGAACCCTTCCCCCACCTACTGGGTATACATTACCCCCCCCCCCCCCCCCCTATGACATCTTAGTGTAGCTCTAAATATAACAGTGATTATACCTACTGTCCTGTTTTATACACATACACATACACACAAACACTCACAGAAACACCCAGCGAGAAAGAGAGAGAGAGAGAGAGAAAGAGAGAGAAAGAGAGGGAGGGAGAAAGAGAGAGAGAGCGTTTAACCAAATCAAAATGTAAGTCTATGCAAATGCTAAACTATACAGTGTACGTCCTTTTACAATTACAAAAGATAATTAATCCTGTGCCCTGTCAGGGTATACTGTGCAATTCTTTGCCCTGTCAGGGTATACTGTGTAATTCTTTGCCCTGTCAGGGTATACTGTGTAATTCAATGTCCTGTCAGGGTGTACTGTGTAATTCTATGTCCTGTCAGGGTATACTGTGTAATTCTATGCCCTGTCAGAGTATACTGTGTAACTCTATGTCAGGTGCCTGTCTACAAGGGCTGCTCGCACTCTCTCATCGGCAACCCCACCGTCCATGACAACTTTCACGGGGAGGACGGGATGGGAGACGTGAACCTGGAGGGAGTGGACCCCATGGACCTGAGCTCCGTGAGGCAGGAGTCCGCCCCTCTAGCCCTCGTCAACCTCGCCAATCAGTATCCAGGTATCCATCAGTATCCAGGTATCCATCAGCATCCAGGTATCCATCAGTATCCATCAGTATCCATCAGTATCCATCAGTATCCATCAGTATCCATCAGTATCCAGGTATCCATCAGTATCAAGGTATTCATCAGTATCCAGGTATCCATCAGTATCCATCAGTATCCTGGTATCCATCAGTACCCAGGTATCCATCAGTACCCAGGTATCCAACAGTATCCAGGTATCCATCAGTATACAGGTATCCATCAGTGTCCAGGAATCCATCAGTATCCAGGTATCCATCAGTATCCTTGTATCAATCAGTTTTCAGGTATCCATCAGTGTCCAGGAATCCATCAGTATCCAGGTATCCATCAGTATCCTTGTATCAATCAGTATTCAGGTATCCATCAGTGTTCAGGAATCCATCAGTGTCCAGGTATCCATCAGTACCCACCAGTATCCAGGTATCCCATCAGTATCCAGGTATCCATTAGTATCCAGGTATCCATCAGTATCCAGGTATCCATCAGTATCCATCAGTATCCAAGTATCCATCAGTATCCAGGTATCCATTAGTATCCAGGTATCCATCAGTATCCAGGTATCCATCAGTATCCAGGTATCCATCAGTATCCTTGCATCAATCAGTATTCAGGTATCCATCAGTGTCCAGGTATCCATCAGTACCCATCAGTATCCAAGTATCCATCAGTATCCAGGTATCCATCAGTATCCAGGTATCCATCAGTACCCATCAGTATCCAAGTATCCATCAGTATCCAGGTATCCATCAGTATCCAGGTATCCATCAGTATCCAGGTATCCATCAGTATCCAGGTATCCATCAGTGTCCAGATATCCATCAGTATCCAGGTATCCATCAGTATCCAGGTATCCATCAGTGTCCTGGTATCCATCAGTATCCTGGTATCCATCAGTATCCAGGTATCCATCAGTGTCCTGGTATCCATCAGTATCCTGGTATCCATCAGTATCCAGGTATCCATCAGTGTCCTGGTATCCACCAGTATCCTGGTGTCCATCAATTATAAATAAATTACGGTGAGTAAACACTGACGTCCACTCATGTTATCACTATAGTCTGTAGCATATTGTATTACTTATATGGATGATGTCCCTGACATCATCTTTTTATGAGGAAACGGACGTTAAACCTTTATTATTATTGTATGAAATGGAAATTGTTATTTCAGGAGAGGTCGTTCTGTTGGCTATAGGACCTTTGTCTAACTTGGGCTGTGCCATTGGGCTGGATGAAAATATAGGACAAAAATTCAAGGACTGTGTGATAATGGGCGGCAACCTGCATGGTTAGGACTTAAAATGTTTAATGATTCGTTTTAGAATCTTTCTATTGATTGGTTAATTTTGTTAATCGATGTTGCTATCGAGTATTTCCCAATAGTTTTTTGATATATTTTAATTAAATACAAAATAAACTGCTTTAAGAAATATAATTATGTCATTTTAACCGGCCAGTTGTAAATTATTGATGATTCATTCTCTGACTTTATTATTTAAATATGAAGTTTTGATATTTTATCAACTCCACAAAAGCTCTATAAAGCAATCGAATGATTGATCGATTTATTGATTGTTTGAAGACTGTTTGATTGATATCGAATAATTAATTTTGTAATTGATTGATTGATTACATTAATCAATTTGCTGTTTGGCTCATTTTTGATTGATTGTTTTAATGATTGATTGTTTGCATGACCGATTGATTGATGGTTTCATGACTAACTGATTGATTGTTTTCATGATTTATTGATTTTTTTCATGATTGATTGATTGTTTTCATGACTGATTGTTTTCATGACTGATTGAATGTCTTCATGATTGATTGATTGATTGTAGGAGCTGGTAACATAACTCGGACGGCAGAGTTTAATTTTTTCGCGGACCCCGAGGCGGCTCAGCGAGTACTGCAGGGGTGGGGTAGTCTCATCACCCTCGTGCCCCTACAAACCTGCGTCAATCACTACATACCCTGGGTATAGCTGTCAACTAGTGCATTCATTCAATAGTTTGATTTATTGAGTGATTTATATATTTATGCATTTATTTAATAATTCCTTGATTGTTGATTTCGTGATTGATTTAGGAATCAATTAGTAGAGTGATTGATTGAGTGACGGCTATTAACTATTATTATTCAATTATTATTAACTATTATTATTCAATTATTATCAACTATATTATTCAATTATTATCAACTATATTATTCAATTATTATTAACTATTACTATTCAATTATTATTAACTATTATTATTCAATTATTATTAACTATTATTATTCAATTATTATTAACTATTATTATTCAATTATTATTAACTATTATTATTCAATTATTAATAACTATTATTATTCAATTATTATTAACTATTATTATTCAATTATTATTAACTATTATTATTCAATTTTTATTAACTATTATTATTCAATTATTATTAACTATTATTATTCAATTATTATTAATTATTATTATTCAATTATTTTGGCCTGACTGATATTATTCCTGGCAATATCATTAATTTGAATGATAGCTTGATTGACAGCTCGATTGACGGCCTGATTGACAGCTAGATTGAAATCTGGATTGACAGCTTGATTGACAGCTTGACTGACAGCATGATTGACTGCTTTAGGACACATACACAGCTCTGATGGGCGGGGCTCAGAGGACGGCAGGCATGTTGCGGGCTATCGACCACTGCGCTATATCGAGCGCTAGGGAACGAGAACTCGAGGGGGCGGAGGAAGGGCACGGGGTGTGGGACCAGATCGCCCTGGCGACCATCCTCAGGCCGGACTGCGTCCTCGAGGCCCGGGTCCTGACCGCCGCCGTCGAGCTAAGCGGTGCGATGACCCGGGGCATGATGGTCGTGGGTAGGAGGCAGGCCCGGGACACCTGGGAGGGCGTGGTTAATAACGTGAGGGTTATCACTAAGATAGACGATAAGATCTTTCATCAACTTCTTAGTGATACCAACAACCATGAGTTCTGATCAGTTGTGTTTCAAGATCTTCAATTGACTCTTGGTGATACAGTCAGCCTTGATGATGATGAATGGTAGTTAAAGGTTCTGAGACTTTGATTAGAAGTGGTTAGATGGAAAAGCTAAAGAGATTGTAATAAGAACTAGCATAGGAAAAGATAATTCGCCTTTAGTACAGTCATTATAGAAAAGCTACAGGGGATTGGGGATTGAACGGTGGTGTGGTGTAGGACAGAGAGGATTTGAGGCAGTCTATTCGTATCCCGACTCTAGTTAAACTGGTATTCAAGGGAGGATGATGATGATGATTATAGAAAACCTACAACAGCCTGCTCAATGTATTATGCTATATAATTAATTCTTTGTGAAACAACAAGTTAAAACACGAGAGTGTATTTAGTAGTTTACTGAAACGAGAGATAGAGATATCACAGCTAATAGAAAAACCATGGAAGATATAAACAATCGCTCAATTATACACATACACAGTGTCATAAACACACGCGCACACAGTGTCATAAACACATACATACAGTGTCATAAACACATACATACACGGAGTCATGAACACATACATACACGGTCTCATATACACACATACACAGTGTCATAAACACCCACATACAGAGTGTCATAAACACACACATACACAGTGTCGTATACACATACATACACGGTGTCATAAACACACACATACACAGTGTCGTATACACATACACCAATACACGGTGTCATATATACACACAGTGTCATAAGCACACACATATATAGTGTCATATAGAAAGAGAGGCAGACATATATACACAATGACATCTAAGCACACACACAGCCGCACATGTACACGGTGGATGAGGACACAAGTAGAGTCCTAGAGATGGTAAACAGTCCTGTATCAAGCTTCCAATAGCTATACCTAGGAAGCACTTTCATGAATTGTTTTTATTTCAATTTCATTAAGTCATTTTTTATTTGTGGGAGAAACTTCAACGGAAATCAGGCGGAGTCATTTAAGCAGCTAGTCATATGACTAGCTGCTTCAACAGCTAGTCATATGACGGTGTTAACCTACGTTGTCACATGACAAAGTCCATGAGGTCACGTGATATCAAAACAAAGTTGTCAGCCTCCAAAGTCCATGAGGTCACGTGATATCAAAACAAAGTTGTCAGCCTCCTGTTAGTGCTTTACTTCATTGAAGAAGTCGACACGTTGGACCGCCTGCAGAAAGCGTTGATGGGTTACTACACAGGGAGGAATGGAGGATCGTTAAATACAGTTGATCATCATACGTGGCAATCATTAAATAATAATAATAAAGGTTTAACGTCCGTTTCCTCATACAAGGATGATGACAGTGACGTAGCAATCAACATTCAGCATAGCGAATGTAAAACACGTCAAGTTTAGCTAGCCAATATTAAAATATGTTCTCAACAGCTTGAAAATTATAGACCTCCACAGTTACGATGAAAATCTAAAATATTGTACACGGAACCAAAGCGAGACAAAATCCACGCCCAATATCAAGATCCAGCTAAACGCTAAAGGGCTGAGAGTGTTTAGAGTTTAGACAGTCTCTACGCTACGCACAATGTTACACGAGGTTGATGAGGACCAGTAAACACAAGTACCCAGACTGTACTCAGCAGTATGTTGCACTGAGCAGTACATATGTAAAGCTAAAGCTAAAAGCTGAGGTTAACGTCAGTTTCCTCACTCGAAAGCGATGTCGGTGAACGGCGAGCCCAGGATTTGAACCCGAACATACTGATCCGTAGTCGAGTATCTTATCAACGTCGCCACTGACTCCAGCCAGTATGTACACACACGTATCCACGTATCAAGTGAACGTGTAAGAGGTGACCACACACTGACATACAAAGAAATCAGATAACATGTCTGCCTACAAACACATAAACAGTGTACACACGTGTGTGCACATCCAGCCAACAACTACTCATAAATGAATGCACACATCAGGGTATTACAATATTGTTGTTGTTGCGGTACACCCAAGAAGAACAGCCACAGTGCTGACACCCCACCCTACCGTCATTAGCAGTAACCTGATTTACTGCCATACTATATGCTTGACAATAAAATCATTCAATATTTACGAATAAAATCTGTCGATTATTAATTTAACTATCACTTTTCTTATTCTCATCTGAACACCCAAGCAAGCTGCAGTCTATCACACAACAGCTGCAGTCTATCATACAACAGCTGCAGTCTATCACACAACAGCTGCAGTCTATCATACAACAGCTGCAGTCTATCACACAACAGCTGCAGTCTATCACACAACAGCTGCAGTCTATCATACAACAGCTGCAGTCTATCACACAACAGCTGCAGTCTATCATACAACAGCTGCAGTCTATCACACAACAGCTGCAGTCTATCATACAACAGCTGCAGTCTATCACACAACAGCTGCAGTCTATCATACAACAGCTGCAGTCTATCACACAACAGCTGCAGTCTATCATACAACAGCTGCAGTCTATCACACAACAGCTGCAGTCTATCATACAACAGCTGCAGTCTATCACACAACAGCTGCAGTCTATCATACAACAGCTGCAGTCTATCACACAACAGCTGCAGTCTATCATACAACAGCTGCAGTCTATCACACAACAGCTGCAGTCTATCATACAACAGCTGCAGTCTATCACACAACAGCTGCAGTCTATCATACAACAGCTGCAGTCTATCACACAACAGCTGCAGTCTATCATACAACAGCTGCAGTCTATCACACAACAGCTGCAGTCTATCATACAACAGCTGCAGTCTATCACAACAGCTGCAGTCTATCACACAACAGCTGCAGTCTATCATACAACAGCTGCAGTCTATCACACAACAGCTGCAGTCTATCATACAACAGCTGCAGTCTATCACACAACAGCTGCAGTCTATCATACAACAGCTGCAGTCTATCACACAACAGCTGCAGTCTATCATACAACAGCTGCAGTCTATCACACAACAGCTGCAGTCTATCATACAACAGCTGCAGTCTATCACACAACAGCTGCAGTCTATCATACAACAGCTGCAGTCTATCACACAACAGCTGCAGTCTATCATACAACAGCTGCAGTCTATCACACAACAGCTGCAGTCTATCATACAACAGCTGCAGTCTATCACACAACAGCTGCAGTCTATCATACAACAGCTGCAGTCTATCACACAACAGCTGCAGTCTATCATACAACAGCTGCAGTCTATCACACAACAGCTGCAGTCTATCATACAACAGCTGCAGTCTATCACACAACAGCTGCAGTCTATCACGACAGCTGGAGTCTATCACACAACAGCTGCAGTCTATCAGCTGCAGCTGCAGTCTATCACACAACAGCTGCAGTCTATCACACAACAGCTGCAGTCTATCACAGCTGCAATCAGCTGCAGTCTATCATACAACAGCTGCAGTCTATCACACAACAGCTGCAGTCTATCACACAACAGCTGCAGTCTATCACACAACAGCTGCAGTCTATCACACAAAAGCTGCAGTCTATCATACAACAGCTGCAGTCTATCACACAACAGCTGCAGTCTATCACACAAAAGCTGCAGTCTATCGCACAACAGCTGCAGTCTATAAGACAGAAGACAACAACTAGAACAGGATTGGTTTGTCTTTAGTCTTCTCCTGCACGTATGCAGTGAAAGTCTTGAGGAACTTGGGAGCCTCTCTTTTGCAGATGATCTGTATGACGGAGGAAGGAACCCAGCCCCCTGGGTTAACATTGGCTGAGTACTGTATCCTACACGTCAAGTCATCCCTACCCACGACTCTGCCGTTAACAGTGGGCGCCACGACCGTCTGACAGATCATGGCGACGTTGAATGTGAGACGAATACACTTGGGCTGGTTGGGCGGCACAGTGACGACCCCAGAGTCAGCCTCGGTGGTCGAGTGGTTGACGACGATCCAGTAGTCAGGACCCCCGGGCTCCTCGCTGGGGCAGTGACGCATTGTCGACCAGAAGAACGAGTCACGCTGAGCTGTGGGCCAAACACGCTTGAGCACCTACACAATCAATCAGTCAGTCAATCAATCAATCAATCAGTCAATCAATCAGTCAGTCAATCAGTCAATCAATCAATCAGTCAATCGATCAATCAGTCAGACAGTCAATCTATCAGTCAGTCAATCAATCAATCAGTCAGTCAATAAGTCAATGAATCAGTCAGTCAATCAACATTTCTAACATTAGTCATATTAAGTGATTGAGAGTTGTTGACAGAGAAGGGTCATACAACCAGAGCTGCTCATAAACAAATAAATAGACATTAAATCATATTGTTTATTTACTTTGGTATAGAAGTTGTTAGATCAAGTTCAGTTAAGATTTATGTTTAGGGTTAGGGATAGGTTTTAATTGAATTAGGGTTATATTAATGGAATTAGGGTTAGATTAGATTACGTTTAGAAATCAACAATGCGATTTTTGTCATAATCAAATGTCTACCATTTATTTACATTGATCTAATGTCTACCATTTATTTTGACATAAATAGGAGCTAAAAAATATATATATTTCATGAAACTAAAGACAAATGAATCCCTAATTTTACCTGATATGCAATGTGAGTATCCTTTGAAAGCCATTTAACAACAATGCTCGTCTCTAAGGTAGCTTCCCATTCCATTCTCACGGAAGGGTCGTAGAAGTAATGACAAAGCTCATGCCCTGTTATACGTTTAACAGTGTGCACTGCCTTCAGTGGATACATTGTGTTACTGCCCTCTTCTACCTGTCAGTCAATCAATCAATCAATCAATCAACTAATGAGTCAATCAATTAATCAACAGTTCAGTCAATCAACCAATCAATCAATCATCAAACAACCAACCAATCAATAGTATTTGGCTACTAGAGATCAAACAATGAAAACTCAAGGTTCAATTTATAGAGAAATCTCAAGCTCTCATCAACAACAACAAAAACAACAAGAGCAATAACAACAACAGACTTCAACATCGTCCACACCCTACACCAGCAGCTCTCGATGGAAGCACTCTCTCAACACGACGTGTGCTGCGGAAGAGAAGCGACAAACATGTCTCAGCCTGCAGACATCTAGACCCTACGACTATCATTATTAACTACTACTTTTACTACCACACTTATTTTAATAATCAATATCATTAAAAAAAGCTGGTAAAGCTAATGTTAACGTCAGGTTCCTCACTCGAAGGCGATGTCAGTGATGGGCAAGCCCAAGATAATAAATAACAATAATAATATTTAAATTATTATTACTTTTTAAACTATTATTATTATTATCTCCGTGAGTCCATGATTAAGGTCTTCTGTGACGAAGCGGTCATTGACTTGTGGACTCCGCCTACTCGGGCTGAGAGGGGGCGGAGACTCGTCGACCCCTGATGACAACAATAATAATATCATTACTAATATTAATAACTCCTATGACCTCTCTCTTGTAGACCTTCATCTCGCCCTCGGAGGCCACTAGGGTCCAGGTGCTCGCCACATCAGAGGCGGTCATGTCAGCGGTACGAATGTGCTCCCTCACCACCTCGTCTATCTGCACATACAGCGGGTGGGCGGGGCTTAGAGAAGTCTGCGGCGGCATCGAGACCTTGCCCGGCGAGCCATTGACTGAGGCAGAGCATTCCAGCAGCATGGACTTCTTCACCTCATCCATCTCCAGCTTGTCCAGCATGGCGTCCACTGCGTCGAAGAACTCCTCCTCGTTGAGAACGCTGTGAGGTCCCTCTTCGTAATCAGGTCCCCCCATCACGATCCTCTTGGGCTGCTCCATCTGTAGGTGTCTACCACCACAATCAATCAATCAATTAGTCAGTCAATCGAGGCTGCTACATCTGTAGGTGTCTACCACCACAATCAATTAATCAATCAATCAATCAATCAATTAGTCAATCAACCAATCCAATCAATTAATCAATCAGTCAATCAAGGCAGCTCCATCTGTAGGTGTCTACCACGAAAATCAATCAATCAATCAATTTGCCAGTCAGTCAATTAAAGCTGCTCCATCTGTGTCTACCATGACAATCAATCAATCAAATAATTTATTGATCAATTAATTGATAATAAAAAGAAATTAATCAATTAATCAACACAATTGAGGTATTTTCTAGCCCGAGTCTCCAACAACAATTCTCTAACCTCACTATTGCTTTAAACTCAAGGAAAATTACACTGTCTATTAATAAATAGTAATAAGTCAGAATTAGCTTGCATTGAACTACTTATCATCTTTAATTAATAATAGAATGTGCAGATAAAATATAAAATCAATAGTAATAGTAATAATAATAATAATAATATTAATAATAGTAAATGAAAGAAATCAGCAGCTATTTAAATCACACAAAACGTAACTCTGGATTAGTTTTTATTGTTTTATTTTATTCTTATCAACACAGCCAGGTTAGCAGGCTCTGATCTCAGACACACAATGCTCACACGCACCTGTAAGCCTCCGCCAGTTTCCTGCGTCTCTCGGCCTCCCTGTCCAGTCTCTTCCTCCATGACTCTTCTCTCTGAGACATCAAATCTATGCAGTGAGCCAGCGTCGCCAAAATACCAGCTGTCGTCGCCTTGAATGTGTATGCCTCTCCCTAACAACATGACAACATCAAGCACAATACAAGCTGTCGTGGCCTTGAAAGTGTACGCCTCTCCCTAACAACATGACAACATCAAGCACTATATACCAGCCGTCGTAGCCTTGAACGTGTATGCTTCTCCCTAACAAAATTAGCAATATAATGACTTAAAACCAGCCCATATAGAATGACAAGCCAGTGTGTAGTGCAAAAAAGTAAACCAAAGCAAAATTGAAAACAACAACAGCTGCGTAAACATTGTCCATAAAAACATAGAGCCCATAATATCAGGTCTCAGCTGCTAGCGACACAACAGATAAACAATGATGAACCTGAAATAATTTCAATCCACTCGACAACTGCAGCATAATATCAGCATATGTTATTTAACGATAAGCTACCCTTGTCAATATGTGAGAGGCAAGACAAAGCAGATTTCTCACAGTTAATACATATCCTTCAGAAAACTAATCTTAACATAATTAATTCCACAAAATAAATCCTACAAAATAAAACCTACTGCAAGATTCCTATACCTGGCTGGAGCCAGTGGCGAAGTCGGGTAAGATAACCAACAGTGAATCAGTGTGTGTGGGGTTCAAATCCTGGGCTCGCCTGTCACTGACATCACTTTTGAGTGAGGAAACTGACGTTGACCTTAGCTATACCAGCTTTTATAACAGAAACCCTACAGCAGACGTTGTCATAGAGTTATCAAGATCAGTAGAGAGAGGATAACCTTGAAGTCAATAGCGTGTGCCCCATGTTGCTGCAACACATTCATCACATCTTCCACGCTGTCACGCTGATGATTCCCACCCAACACGTCGTGTACGTGATTGGTTGCAGGGCGCGTGTGGTGCTGAAGTGGATGACCAGTGGCTTCAGCAGACACGTCGTTGATGTCGTCTGACTCCATGTCGTGTACACTATGACGACTCATAGCTGACGCACACGCGTCAAAATAGTTCTGTAGACTGTCTACCTGTCAATCAATCAATCAATCAATCAATCAATCTACCTATCAATCAATCAATCAATCTACCTTTCAAACAATCAATCAGCCAATCAATCGATCAATCTACCTAGCAATCTATCAATCAATCAATCAATTTACCTATCAATCAATCCATATTTAATCCATCAATCAATCAGTAAGTAAATCAATTAATTTTTAATCAATCAGTTTCTTACATTTTTCGATCAACTAATCAAATTATGACCAGTGTCACTATGGTTTTACATATATATGTAAGGCTAAGCTAATCAGCAATTACAGCATATACTTACACAGCACATGAATACTGCACAGAAAAGCCACATACATTTAAATAAGCAAACACAAATTTTAGTTTTAGATTTAAACACAAAATTTTAAATGTAAATTTATATAAATTAATCATCATCATCATCTTCCCTTACATACCAGTTAAACCAGGGTCGGGATACGAATAGACTTTCTTTTATCCATTCGTTTTATTTATATTTATAAATGAATAAATCCAAATAATTACCTGATGACAAAGTATATCTTTAAACGTCTCCATCTCAGCAAGTTTTTCTTTTAGGCCGTGGCCACGCTTGAACGAGGACGTGGAGGCGGTGGACAGGCTGGCGGCTGAAGCCAGGCTGAGCTTAGAGCCATGACGTCTCAACGCCCCGCCCTCCTCCCCATGCTCCGCCCGCTTGTGCTGCTCCAGCACGCTGATCCACTGCTCCCGCTCCTCAGAGCTACCGGCCCTTAGATACCACATGCAATCCTTGAGACCAACGTCAAACCTGCAGTCGTCAAACTCATGAGCCGATATCACCGCCTGGCAATCAATTAATCAATCTATATATCAGTCAATCAATCAGTTAATCAATCAATCAATCTATCAGTTAATCAATCAATCAGTTAATCAATCAGTCAATCTATCAAACAGTTAATCAATCAGTCAATCTATCAAGCAATCAATCAATCAGTTAATAAATCAAATACTCAATCAATCAGCCAATCAATCAATCAATCAGTTAATCTATCAATCAGTCAATCAATCAATAGGTCAATCAATTAATAAGTCAGTCAATCAATCAATCAATCAGTTATTCAATCACTCCATCAATCAATTAATCAGTCTCATTCCTAGTTTTAACTAACAAATTTTATCCTGTGGATAAAAACAGAACACTCAGAGCCATCTGAGCAACTTCAAAATCACTCAGTGGCTCGTAACTTCAATATATTTAAATAACCTCCACATTAACAACGGGCAATTTGATAAGGTGAAATTGTGACAAATGTTCACGAAAATATTCATCGCAATTAAACTATAAAATCTTCTTCAGTGCACTGCCAAGTGGCAGGTTCAAGGTACTTATTCATACTTAAAGTCTGTTTTCTTGCTCCATAAGAGCGCTCCTTAGATCAACAAGTTAATCCGTTCACAAATTCTATGCCTTATCAATACCTTATGTAGCCTATAGCCTGGGAAAAGTATGGCTTCCTGAGGTGGTTTCCCATTGCCTTCCTCAGAAAATACTCTAAATTATAAATATTATTGTGGGGAATACAATAATTGTGGGAATACCATTGTGGGGAATTACACTTCTAAATTATAACATCGTCTCGATAATAAGGTCCATCTATGTGAATATTAGATTATAGCACATGAACCCTGTTTCCGCCGAGATGACATTATTCCACGGTTATACTGTAATATAGACGGAAACAGGGTTCCATATATATATATATATATATATATATATATATATATATATATATATACATGGGTTCATGACAAAGAGCTTTACAATAAAGCGGCAGATATTATTATAGACACCGCTGTGGCCGCACCTTGAGCAGACTAACGGCACCTCGGCAGCCAATGGCAGCCTCGTGCTCAGACTTGTAGTAGCTAATCATGCCGTTCTTGACAACGATGTACCGATCCTGCCACCCGTGGATGTAGTTAGTCCACTTGCTCAGTGTGCCGCACATCGCTGGCACCGTGTCGTCGTCGAACTCATTCTCCTCATCATCCGTCAGACTCAGCACATCCCTGTTGTCATCGGTGATCATCTTGACGATTCCTTAGTAACGGTTTCCAAGGAGATCGAGTGAATCAGGCGATAATTCAGAGATTTTGCTACTTTGTAACAGAAGTAGCTGTAACAGCTGTTTCTTTAAGCAGCTGCTACCGTTCTTATATTTTTACTGTTATTAGTTTTGTACAAACATTTTAAAGCTATATTTGATTATTTCTTCGTTAATTCTCGTTGTGTATATTTTAAACAATTCAGAACTTTCATCAACTGTTAGCATGAATTTATAACTTCATTGAGCACTACAATAAATATTGAATATAATCCGTAAGTTAAGATTTAAAGAAACCAAATTTAAAATTTAAGCAATCAGCATCTAAACCACTTTAACCTAATTCTACATGAATACTGATTGCTGATGCTAAATATATAGGAACTGCACTACACATCCAGATAGACCAGCAGGAAACAATGTAGGCAGCAACTTCGTATTTGCATAATGAATGAGCAACAGTCAAGTAATTCTCACTTCTGCATGAAACTCTTATGTTCAAACTCTTATTATATAAAGTTAGTCAGGACACTAATTGTCCTGGTTTCATGAATAGCATTTCATTGTCCTGGTTAGGAAAGTTCTAAAAAAACTTCAAGGCTTGTTTTAGTTAGGTGGCAACTATACTAGTACGATAAGGTCAACGATCTTATAAGAATTAGATATTTCCAACATTTCTTGAGCCCTAAAATTACGACCAATCAGAGCTTAGATCACCGGAATGATAGAGGTCAACTTTTATTAGCCTAATTATGCCGAGAGGTTATAGCATTAATTCACATGTTTATGAGTCAATGTGATTTAACTAGTAACAAGACCACACCCACCCGCCATTATAAGTTTACCATAGAGACGAAATTAGAAACGACGACAACAACAATTGATGGATTTATTAAATGAAGCGAATCAATGGTTCATAAATCCAGTTACGATTGATATTAACTCAGCAACCTAGTAGAAATGAGAAACGAAGATAATTTTCATTCTTTGTTTTTTATGTACTTCGGGCTGATCCATGGTAATACACGATCGCAGTCTTCACCTCAAAACTTTCCGAGTATCCACTTTCACTCGAATCCTCATCCTGGTGTACATATCATCGATTATCTAAATATGCCTCCTGTTCAATTTCCTTCTCTTCAGAAAAAAAAACTGGTTGACCTCAATGCTTGTAGAACCTCTCAACCTACTTGCCATTACTCTCTCCCATACCTTCATTGTATGACTCGACAGTTTAATGCCTCAATTCTTACACTTTTGAATGTCCCCTTTTCCCTTAAATACCGGCACTTGCCTAGATACTTGATAGATCTCCTTTTCGCCATCTTTACTACCAAATCCCTGATAGAAGTCACCATATTTTCTGGCCTTTGCCACTGCCACCACACCACACCTAGCACTTCCCTACAGCATTCTCTAACTTTCTTGGACACTTTAACTCAGAACTCTTTAGCAGATCCCCCTAAAGTCTACTCAACTTCATACTCCAACTTCACAGCTTTTTCCCCATGTTGTGTCCGGGTTGCTTGAAGAATTGACCAACCGTGTAAATATGCACGTGTTGTAGGAGGCGACATAAAAACAAGATCCTAGCCAGCGTCAGAAAGAGCATTCGGTTGATGAGCGTCTATGCTCCAGAAACTTGCTTCAAAAAGTTATAACAAATGCAGCATTTTTCTGATCAAATAAACACTAATATTTTAGATTACTACTGTTACTAATGTTCTTCGCAAAAAAAACTAGGCAGGATATTAATGAAATTTTTATGTGTTTAAAACCATAATTAATGCTTTCAGATTAAAACAAGGAGATATTTTTCCTTTTAAAGTCAGAAAAATTACAAATATTTAGTTTAAAAATTGACAGTGAACTCATAAAATCAAATAATACATTAGTCTAGTGTCAATGATAGAATCAAACATAGGAATAAACGCATCAACAGTGATCTACAGATACAAGTAAACATACCTAAGCAGTCAGACAAGCTACATGTAGATGTATATAGATGTGTTTAGCACACGGCTTCTTGTACAGACACAGCAAAGAATGGAATAAGACTTAGGAGCAATACTATAGCTACTATTTGTAAACACACAGGCTGTTAGGAAAGTTACCTAAACATCAGCATAATAACTTATAATAATACACACAGGCTGTTAGGAAATTAAATAAACATCAACACAATAACTTATAATAATACACACAGGCTGTTAGGAAAGTTACCTAAACATCAGCATAATAACTTATAATAATACACACAGGCTGTTAGGAAAGTTAACTCTGGTAGTACGTTCAAAACTCTCTACTACGTCAGTTGATAGGCGAGAACAACAATACTAAAATCTGTCTATACAAATCAATATAATTATGTACAAGTTACGGATTAAATCTTACCTAGACGTGGATTCCACACTGAATTCAATTATATTCTAAAAAAGATTAATCTCTTACAGTTCTTACAGGTTAAATTAGACGTCTATAGTCAACCTTGAGGCACCTCATTGGCACAACTGTTCACAGCAGGGCACCAGACTCTATAATACAGCTGATGCCTCAAGGCAGCTTAAGAGTATAGTCAGATGACAATACATAAGGCAGCATAAGAGCTTAGAGTCAGATGACATTTTATAAGGCAGCACAGGTCATTAGAGTCAGATGACTTTAAGGCAGCTAATGAGCATATAAGGACAGAATGATCCTAACAACTGCAGGGCAGCAATAGCTTCACAGTGCGCAGTGACTTACATGCTTCAGATACATTGACACAGGCACACAAGCAGGCCGATCAATGTTACACTAATTAACTGGAGCTGTCAACCTTCGCAACAAAATCAAGAGACGCTTGAGAGAGAATGTTAGTTACACTAAACGAGCAAAGAGTACAGCACTGCATAGATCAGATAAAGCTACAAGGATAACGTTAACGTCAGTTTCCTCACTCGAAAGCGATGTCAGGCGCTTTCGAGTTAGCCCACGATTTGAACCCCGCATATACTGATCCGCGGTCGAGTACCTTACCAACATCGCCACTGGCTCCAGACAGAGATACACTACAGTGCACTACAATACTGCATAGATCAAAATCATAATTATCCTGGTAAAGCCAAGGTTAACGGCAGTTTCCTCACTCGAAAGCGCTGTATCCTCTACAAATACATTACAAAGTATTACAGCATAGATCAGTCATAATTATGCATACAAATACACCACACACAGTTAAACCAGACGGGTCAATACCGTCAATGTACACATTCAACATGATAAAATAGTTATCTCATTTATTTAGCGTAGAGTTAATTCTGGTAACTGCTTCACTTGTTAGACAGCTTAACGTAGACAGTCCACCCGGTAGGCGGGTTAGAGGTCACTCCTCAACAATATGTTTCATGTTTTGAGATTGACCCCAGTCACAAAGCAGCGAATCACCAATACCCCAGCGAAACTCACTTTCTCTGCATCTACCATGACTGGTATGGAAACGGTTCAGTTGATAGAGTTGTGAATGAACCGAACTAACTAACACTTACTGAATGTACATATATAGTCTCACAAAGGTTACATTAGAAAATGGTCCATTTACTTAGCAGTACAGAGAACAATCGTGCTGCACATCTAAACATAAGATAACGAAGTCATAACAATTCCCTATAAATCAAAACTCAACATTACAATGTCTCCCGTATAAGACGATACTCAGAATTATAACGCTTTCTGATCTGCTATTTATTGTTGCTAAAACTTGTAAAAGGAATATCTTAAAAGTAGTTTTTACTAAATTAGGTATTTGATTTAATAGTTTGGTTAGTCAAAGGAATTCTGAAATATTGTAATACCAACGATACATGTAGGAAGGTTTGACTAGTAACACGTGACTCCCTCGTAACATGATTACTACACATGATTCCTCATAACATGATTACTACACATGATTTCTCATAACATGATTACTACACATGATTCCTCGTAACATGATTACTACACATGATTCCTCGTAACATGATTACTACACATGATTCCTCGTAACATGATTCCTACACACGATTCCTCATACCACGACTACTACACATGACTCTCTTCACCACATGATTACTATACATGACTCTCTTCACCACATGATTACTACACATGACTCCTCTTATATCAACAATATACGTTCAACAACAACATGACTCATGACTGACTATAAACGAAGGCACCTTTCAGTGAATGCATGAGACGTCATCGACATCACTAACGACAAAACAAACTAACAGCACCGTTACTCCCACTCATCTTATTATAGACATGAAAGAGACTTTGTCTAGCTATTAACATGCGCGGCAACAGAGAATACTGATTTGTGAAAGGCACGAAAACAAGTGGAGAGATACAATGTAATGCACGTTGTGTAAATAAACCAATTGTTTCATTATATAATAATATTCATTGGTGAATAGATTTAGAATAATATTCATTGGTGAATAGATTTAGAATAATATTCATTGGTGAATAGATTTAGAATAATATTCATTGGTGAATAGATCTAATAATAATACTCATTGGTGAATAGATTTAATAATAATATTCATCGGTGAATAGAGTTAGAATAATATTCATTGGTGAATAGATTTAGAATAATATTCATTGGTGAATAGATTTAGAATAATATTCATTGGTGAATAGATTTAGAATAATATTCATTGGTGAATAGATTTAGAATAATATTCATTGGTGAATAGATTTAGAATAATATTCATTGGTGAATAGATTTAGAATAATATTCATTGGTGAATAGATTTAGAATAATATTCATTGGTGAATAGATTTAGAATAATATTCATTGGTGAATAGATCTAATAATAATACTCATTGGTGAATAGATTTAATAATAATATTCATCAGTGAATAGATTTAGAATAATACTCATTGGTGAATAGATCTAATAATAATACTCATTGGTGAATAGATTTAATAATAATAATATTCATCGGTGAATAGATTTAATAATAATATTCATTGGTGAATAGATTTAGAATAATATTCATTGGTGAATAGATCTAATAATAATACTCATTGGTGTATTATATCTAAGAGATGCAACCTACAGCACGGTCAGCATCAATGAATCACTTTATTGAGCTCTCTTTACTCTCTTTGCTGATTGAGTCTGCAAATACTGAAAACATTCCTAAGAGTCAACCAATGCAGATAGTGAGACAGATAACAATTACAAGTATATCCTGTTAACATTTATAACAGTGCAATGAAGAGCATGCAAGTAAGATGACGGTTGTACTATACTGCAGTTTAGACTTCAATGATCAAAATGTTAGCACACTTGTCACACTAGCAGCAGCAGGCTACGAGTTCAAATCCAAACTGTCTCTGACAAACACTGCGCAGTACAGAAACACAGGTTAACCCATAGAACTAACGTACCAATACTGCACAGAACAAAAGAACGGATTAACCCATAGAAATAACATCTGCTTGACTGCATCAAGACCAATACAGTCACTATAAATTATAAAAATATATACGCAGCTATTATCTACATAGCAGCTGTTCACATAATTAGGATCATCTCATTACATAATAATTACGTGATTATAATCATCTCATAACAACAACTACGTAATTACAATCCTCTTAAAACGTAATAATTACGTAATTACAATCCTCTTAAAACGTAATAATTACGTAATTACAATCCTCTTAAAACGTAATAATTACGTAATTACAATCCTCTTAAAACGTAATAATCATGTAATTACAATCATCTCAAAACATAATAATCACATAATTACAATCATCTCATAACGTAAACATAACATAATTACAATCATCTCATAACGTAAACATAACATAATTACAATCATCTCATAACGTAATCATAACATAATTACAATCATATCATTACACAGTAATTACATAATTACAATCATCTCACAACATATTAAATATTAGTAACATAATTATAATCATTACATAATTACAATCATCTGATCGCACGATAATTAAGTAATTACAATGATCTCATCATGCACTGGTAAATTAGTACCACATCGTTAAGGCAGACTACATTTAAATCATAACTCCACATCGTGCACACAGCAACACCACGACAACATTCAGCACCGTCGCTATACACCACGACAACATTCAGCACCGTCGCTATACACCACGACAACATTCAGCACCGTCGCTATACATCATGACAATATTCAGCACCATCGCTATACATCATGATAACATTCAGCACCATCACTATACATCATGACAACATTCAGCACCATCGCTATACACCACGACAACATTCAGCACCATCGCTATACATCATGACAACATTCAGCACTATCGCTATGCACCACGACAACATTCAGCACCATCGCTATACATCATGACAACATTCAGCACCATCGCTATGCACCACAACAACATTCAGCACCATCGCTATACATCATGACAACATTCAGCACCTATACAGAGTCCACCCACGCAACATTCTCCGCCACGCCCCCGCCCACAGGCTCTGTCCCTGATGCCCCCGCAGCAGCTTCCTGCTGCTCTTCCTTGCGTAGTTTACGCCTGGAGTTGATGAAGAAGTTAGAGATGGAGGAGATTGGGACGTTGAACTGGGCGGCTAGGACTTCCTGTTGCTCTCTGGTGGGACGAGGGTCCCGCTGGAAGGAAACCTGGAGGATCTGTCGCTGAGAGTCTGTGAAGAGAACCCGAGGTCTCCTCTCTACCAGTGTGCCTGACGTAGAGCTCGGCGCAGGGCTGGACTTGAGCTTCTTCTTCTTTACTCCACCACAGCTGCTGCTGCCATCTGTGAGAACATCGCGTTAAGTGTTCCATATAAGTGACGAGGATATGAGTGATCAGAGTGGTCGGATAATAGCGATGAGATAAAGAGTGATCAGATAAAAGTGAAAAGATAAAGAGTGATCAGATATCTACAGACAATACAGTAAGTGAGCATCATAAGTAGTATCATCATCATCACCATCATCTTCCCTTGATATATAGTTTAACTAGGGTCGGGATGAGAAAATTTCTCACCAACTGAAAGCCCTTTCAGACATTGGTTAGTACGTTAGTGCTTTGTCGACATCATAAGTTGTAAAACATCAAATAATAGTATATAGAGATATGTGATATGTATCACATCAAATAATAGTATATAGAGATATGTGATATGCATCACATCAAATAATAGCAACAACTGAACCATTAGAATCCTGAGACTGCAGCTCTGAGACCAGCGATCCATTGTTTGTTGTCAGTGCAGCGTCAGTGGAGATCTCTCCATCAAACTTGTAGCCTACCACACACACAACACACTAACTTGTAGCCTACCACATACCACATACACAACACACTAACATGCAGCCTACCATTCACACACAACACACTAACTTGTAGGCTACCACACACACAACACACTAACATGCAGCCTACCATACACACACAACACACTAACATGCAGCCTACCATATTCACAACACACTCTAGCATGTACCCTATGCCATACACATCAAACTCAAACTTCTAGCCTACGACAGCCACATCACACTCTAACTCATAACCTACGACATAAACATCCACACTTTTAAATGTCACAACTATTACAACATCAAACGGCATTAAAATGTACTGTTTAAAAATTACAACAGATAAAGGTACTTACCAGATGAGCCCAAAAGTTAAGATTTCAAATAGAAAAATTGATGCTTCCATCAGATAATGAAATGAAGATCAAAATGATAGAATCACAACAATAGAGTACTTAAACGTCAATATCTTTCAGTGAAATGTTCTAAGATATACCTACCACAGTTCATGAACGGGAGAAGCCGCTGCGATTCAGGTTCTCTGAGCCACTGCCATATCTTAGCAAACTGGTCTCGACCGGTTTTGAGCTTGTTCCAGGGTCTAGGGTTACGCAACAGGTCACTCAGCGTTCCCTGACTGCGACCGAGGATTTTCTGAGCAAACAAAACCTGCGGGATATTATACCGTCTGATCTCGTGTCCTATCAGGCTCGAGAGATCACGGGTTTCCACGACTTCGCTGTTCATGAATTCTTCCAGCTGTTCCGTGGTGACGACGGTGTTTAGAGCGGCAAGGAGGGTGGGGTTCGGAGTGTAGGATATGAAACAAGAAGACGAGAGCTGAGTGGACTCGGGGGAGGCGGGCATTTCTCCCCCCTCCCTCTCTCCCCCCTCCCGTCCACCCCACTGGTGACTATCATTCGTTGTTTCGTCGGACGTCGTGAGCTCCCTTCTACTCCAGTCACAAGATGGCAGCCTGGTTGATAGGAATGTAGCCTGCGACAGGATCGACCAGCTAGACAACGTATGATTCTCGTTACAATCCACGGCGTTGCCTTCCTTGTCGATAACAACTGTAGGCTTTAGAGGCTCGAGCAGCTCATAGTCGTTAAGTTGTGGACTGAAGTCAAATCCATTGCAGCGAGATAAATTATTTCCTTTATTTGATTCAGATAGAAGTCCTCGATATATGCCGCCATAGATAGAATCGGCTTTTTCCAGAGAGATAGGCGAAAGCGGCTTGAGAGGAGTAAGAGTGGCATAGGTGGATGATGAACGATTTGTTTCCACTTCAGAAATAGACGATACTGAAACCTCACCTAACATTACTGTCTCCATGATTATATCACAGATATTTTTTGTAAATTTCAAAATCAGACACAAGCGTGCAGATGTATGCTGAAACTGTAGAAATGAGAGCAATTTAATACAATTTTCAAAAGATTCAAACTTCTGAGGGGTCACTAAACAGTGTATAACAAAGATACAACAAAATTAGTATGATGTGAAACTTCCATTAAGAGCTGTTACTAAATTTTATGCACATTCCATCTAATCTTGATGATCAAAGCTTACATTACTAAATGTAAGGGAAGGCAAACGTCTTGTTTTCCTTAAGGGCATTACATTTTACTGTACTAGCAAAACCCACAAAAATCCTTTTTGCCTATAACAAAACTTATATTCACACCCCAACCCTTATGTGTTTCAATTGTCATTCACACAACTATGAGATGTGGTCCCCTTGTATATGGGATGCAGTGCATGTTGAATCAAATAAATTATCCACCCAAACCATTAATCACGGCTGATAATTTCGACAGGCTTAGAATCAATGAGAAGCAAAACACTGGAAATAACAAAATAAAGAGAAATTTTCTTTCTTGGATGATAGAATACCTTGGCACAGCTCACTACCACCAAGGATGGAAAAATTTATAAACTACAACAAAGTTAGCTGATTATTTAAACTTTAACGTTGAACTCAATGCTTAAATCCAGATTTTTATTGGCATATAAAGCTATTCTAATGCATAAAATGAAAATTAAACAATTTTCTACAACTTTATCCACAAAATCACGAATTATCGCAAACTACAGTAAAACAAGCGTGTGCTCTTTCTTTGTATGGCAACAAATATAACAGAAACTCAAGCACAACAAATACTAAAGTAAGTAAACATGCAATTATAGTGAAATGATCAACTATGTCGATATCTATCACTTTTTAACACCACATGTTCAATCCGTTAGGCAATTTAATCCATTTTCCATTTAACCAGTCCAGTGAATGTCCGATATTTTATTTTCAGATCAGCGCGGCTGGGATTCGAACCCACGAGGGTTCAATTCACCTCAGTATCTGTCATTTAAGAGTTTATGACGTTATCCATTGCGCTATTGAGACATTCTGATTACTGATGAAACATTCTACGATAATGTTGAGCACCATCAAGTCAAAACCAGCTCGACTATGAAGAAAGAGGTCTATTAAACAGTGCCAATAAAATTTCGGAAGAACGGAATAAGACACTGAAAGGTATCTTATCATTCCCATAGCAATAATAATAACAATAATAACAACAATTAGAGTGCTACAGTCATCAATGACAACATCGAGCACTATTGAGACAAAATCAAGCCGGCGAGCAAAAGGATGGTCCAAAAACGGTGAAAATTCCAAAATCCAGAAATTCAGTCCAAAGTAAAGGGAGTTAAAGAAAAGGCGGTTTAGGCGCAGGTCGCTGCTCATGGACACTGGATGGAAAAGAGAGATGGAAAAGATAGGTCTTCAACTGCTTATGGAACTGCTCATAGGAAAGCAAAGGCTGCTGTTATTCAAATGAAGATTTCCGAAGATTGGATGGAAGTGAATTCCAGATCTGAGGTGCAGCATGCTGGAAAGAACGATTAGATAACTTAGAGCGTGAAGGTAAGCTAGGTCTCACAAGAGTAATTAATTTAGAAGACCGAGTAATAGCAGGCTGCATCACTTTAATCAAGTGAGACATACGGGGATGGAGCTGGACTTATAGGTTAACGAAGCTGTTTTGTAAATGATACGCTCTTTAGCACATTAAGTTAGACTTTTATATTAATTTAAGCTCAGAGAAACTATGCGACACAATTTTAAATACTTTTCTTCCAAATTTAAATTGTTTCCGTCTCTGCATAACTGTTTCAGGAATTTGTATGGTTTGAGCTTTTCCATTTGAGCTTTAAAAGTAGATGAAATCGAAAGTATACAGAAAGAGAAAAAAAACAACCTGTGTAAGACCTATTTTCGCTCAATCGACTTTACTTTCCAATACTTTTAATTCCTAATTTGTACATATTTTAGTTATGCACTCTTGATGTTAATATGCGCAAGTATCATATTATACAGTGAAATACTATATGTATTTATTATTATAAGTTTAATGAAATAAAGACCTTAAAATTTGTTAAATTATTGCTTGAACTTATTTGTTTACTATTTGTGACTTCTGGCGTAAACTCGTATTAAAAAGTAGGGCAAAATTTATATAGGCATAAGTACCGAATTATATAAATTATACTTAAATATGATATTTTTGTAATATACAAGTTGTAGTTTCCAGACTTTGCCCATATTTTTAATAGATCCCTGTAGTCTATTGTTAGATAAGTGCACATTTGCTTAGAACTGTAGTAATTGTATATTTGACATTGCGTATATTTGCACGCTTGTTTTGCATTGTATACATGCACAGAAACACACTTTAAAGTGTGGTTTAACCATATTTTAGGTACTAATAAATTACAGTCTGAATTCGCTGAGACTCAACGTATAACAATCTCTTGCTTACCAGGCGAGTTATTAATATGCGAGCTAGTTATTCTACGAACGATCATGTAATAATTGAGCCAGTAATTATTTATTAACTACGTCTAGCTGCAGACTTTTATTAATTTAATTGATTTCTATCGTTTGGACCTCCCAGCAGCATGAGCACTCCCGGCAGAACACCGCAATCTGCTGCTAGGAAGAGACGCTGTAGCCTACGCTCTAACCCCGTCCAATCACCCGCCTACTCCGCTGTCATCCCTGCCCAATCCGTCACCACGCCCTACCAGTGCCTCACGTCGGTGGAGTACGGGGGTAAGATGCTGCTTGGCCTTAACTCTCTCCGATCCTCGGGGTTGTTGTGCGACTGTAAGCTGATTGCGGGAGGGCTAGAGCTGAGAGTTCATAGGGCCGTGCTCGTGGCGTGTAGCGATTACTTCAGAGCCATGTTCACTGGGGAGATGAGAGAAAGCCGGGAGCCGTGCGTGTCGCTGCAGGGAGTGAGTGGTGTGGGGCTGCAGGCAGTCGTGGAGTTTGTTTACACGGGACAGCTCAAGCTGGGCATTGATACTGTGGAGGAAGTGCTGGCTGCCGCGTCTCATCTACAGGTCTAGTTACAATACTCATTTCTCTCTCTCTCTCTGTCCTTTCTCATTTCTCATCATTTAATCCACTTCGTATTAAATTTTACAATAATAAAAGTAAACACTCATTATAGTGAAGTGATCAACTGTGTTGATATCTATCACTTTTAATATCACGTGGTTAAAACGTTAGGCAATTTAAACCAATTTCCGTATAACCAGTCCAGTGAAAGCCTGAGATTTTACTCTAAGATCAGTGCAGCTGGGATTCGAACCCACAAGGGTTCAATTCACCGCAAGATCTGTCATTTAAGACTTCATGATGATATTCCTACGCTAATGGGACACTCAATGATCTGTGCGTCGAGCGCCTAATGTTCACAATTTAACCTATTCCACCGCTGCGCAGGTCCAAGACGCCATCCAGCTCTGTGCGGTGTATCTCGACGAGGTACTTGACGTGTCTAACGGCGTGGAGATCCTGAGGATGTCGGAGCTCTACTCGCTGGAGAACACTCAAGAAGAAGTGCGAGCGTTCATCCTCAAGAACTTTGAGTCGCTGGGAGAGACTCGCGAGCTCAACAAGCTCTCATGCGCTCAGCTCGTCTCGTTGCTTGGTGAAGACTCGCTGGTCGTGACGAGCGAGTACCGCCTGTTTGAGCTTGTGTTGCAGTGGGTGGAGCATGACGTTGCTGAGAGGCAGCAGCACGTCGCGGTGCTGCTCGGTAGGGTTCGGCTGCCGCTGCTCTCGGGGGAGGAGCTTGTAGAGAAAGTGAGCCGTGTGGAGATGATTAGAAACAATGAGCGTTGCTTTGAGCTGTTGTGCGAGGCTAAGGACTATCACATCGTTGTCAACAA
This sequence comes from Enchytraeus crypticus, assembly GCA_905160935.1. Classification (NCBI taxonomy): domain Eukaryota; kingdom Metazoa; phylum Annelida; class Clitellata; order Enchytraeida; family Enchytraeidae; genus Enchytraeus; species Enchytraeus crypticus. The sequence continues at coordinate 954,944 of CAJHZI010000419.1, read as the reverse complement.
ACAACCGTTGCTGCAGTCGGCAAGGACTCAGGTTGTCTCTCTCATTGTGCTCGTTGTTGTCATGTGATTTATTTAACTATTTAATATTCTATTAAATAGTTCTATTCTATTATATATTATTAGTTATAATTCAAGTACTATTAGTACTATATTCTATTTATTATTCTATTCTATTTATTATTCTATTCAATTTTATTTTATTTCTTTTGACGTCCCTGACATCATCCTTGTATGAGGAAACGGACGTTAAACTTTTATTATTATTATTATTCTAATACCCTGATTAAACTGGGATTCAAGGGAAGATGATGATGATGGTGATGATGATGATGATGATGATGATGATGATGATAATTTAATATTCTAAAGGCTAAAAGCTAAGCTTAACATCAGTTTCCTGTTCTAATAGCATGTCAGTTATGGGGAGAGCAAACCCCATCACTGGATTTGAACCCTGCAGCTGCTGATCCGCTGTCAAACAACTTACCAACAAGCCACGGTCTCAGCCCATTCTACTTGAATATTCTACTTCAATATTGAATGTAACATATTTATCTCTTATATATTGCATTACTGTCTGTTGTATAAAAAGGTAATATAGTATTTTAAAAGCTATCGGGTCATTCAGCCATCCCTATTAACACTGATTTATTGATGTTGAGTGGAACGTGCGGCACTTGTATGATAATTGATTGATAGATTGATTAATTGATTGATTGATGTGTAGGTGAGGTCACAGCGTAACTGTCTGATCATGCTGTATGATGATTGATTGATTGATTGATTGATTGACTGATTGATTGATTGATTGATGTGTAGGTGAGATCACAGCGTAACTGTCTGATCATGCTGTATGATGATTGATTGATTGATTGATTGATGTGTAGGTGAGGTCGCAGCGTAACTGTCTGATCATGCTGTATGATGATTGATTGATTGATTGATGGATTGATTGATGTGTAGGTGAGATCACAGCGTAACTGTCTGATCATGCTGTATGATGAGAACCTCGAGTGCTATGACTTTGAGCTCAGCAGACATTTCTTCCTGCGAGACATTCCGGTGCCGATGTACAATGCCTGCGTGTGCGTAATTGACAACTTTATGTACGTGTGCGGCGGCAAGTATGACAACACGGAGAACGAAATCGCTACGGTACTTTGAGCGGCTTGATTATTTAATAATAATAACCGTTTAACGTCCATTTCATCATCCAGGGATGATGTCAGGGACGTCCCCACAGCACACATCACTACAGATCAATTCACCCAGACCAATCTGCTAAAGAAATGTGCTGGGAGAAGTAAGGTCCTAAACGAAAACCGATCCGGTGATCTAGCGCACTTAGCTAGTCGAGTAAATCTATTTAACAGTTATTATTTTGATTAATTAAGTGAATTCATGACATTAGGGCACAGTGTATCGTAACAATAATAGCTTAAATTCTACACTGTTGATAAATATCATACAATACAGTTAAGTTTTAAGGATTGGTGTCTTACTCCAAGTTAATTCCGTAAATGTCAAAGGTTTAAGTCTACGTTGTCTGATCTACACACAAATCCATCTGTCAATCAATATCGCTATCAGCCAACCTGTCAATCAATCTGTCAATCAATATCGCTATCAGCCAATCAGTCAATCAATATCGATATCAGCCAATCAGTCAATCCATCTGTCAATCAATATTGCTATCAGCCAATCAGTCAATCCATCTGTCAATCAATTAGTCAGTCAATCAACCAAGTCACCACTGTCTTTTTCTCCGCAGCATTGGCAGCCAATCTCTGATTTCACACGTTAATCAATAAACGTTAATCAATAAATGAATCATCAGTATATCAAGACCTGTAGTTTTGAGTTTTTCTTGTGCTTATTTCAGGCACGGTGCTTCCGCTACGACCCGCGCTTTGACTCGTGGTTTGAGGTGTGCGCTATGAACGAGGCTCGTAAGGACTTTGCGATGGTAGCGTTCACCGGCAGTCTGTACGCCATAGCGGGGCAGGACGAGATGTCGATGTCGACCAGTGTCGAGGTGTTCTCTATCGCTGACAACGACTGGTGCCTCGGTCCTCCTCTGCCCAACGCTTGTTACGGGCACGCCGCAGCTGTGTGTGGCAAACGCATCTACGTGTCAGGCGGGCAACAGTTTGACGGCTACAGGTTGGTGCTCTCTTTCCACGCGTGGCCGTGTGTGGCTGTGTTACCGTAGATCTGCATTATTGTTGATCTATGTTATTGTAGATCTGTGTTATTGTAGATCTGTGTTATTCTAGATCTATGTTATGGTATCTCTACGATGCTGTGCTGTTACACTAGGTCTATGTTATTGTAGATCTATGTTATTGCAGATCTGTTATTGTAGATCTACGATGCTCTGCTGTTACACAAGGTCTATGTTATTGTAGATCTATGTTATTGTAGATCTATGTTATTGTAGATCTATGTTATTCTAGCTCTATGTTATTGTAGCTTTATGTTATCGTAGCTCTATGTTATCTCTAACGTTGTTGCGTTGTTGCAGTAAGACAGTTCTCTCTTTTGACCCCACCGCGGAGGATTGGAGGGAGGAGCCACCCCTCCTCACTCCCCGCAGCAACCACTGCATGGTCGAGTCCAACGGTCGTCTCTTCGTCATCGGTGGCAACATAGAGGACTCTTACGGTTTTCCCGTTGCCGTGGTTACCATAGAGATGTTTGAACCTCCGGTTGCTACGTGGTCAGTGTGCCTAGCAACGATGAGCGTGCGTGAGGCAGGGGCGGTGACTCAGACGTGCGAGGTGGGGGATTGTGTTTACGTCGTGGGAGGAATCAACGGGCAGCATTACTTCTCCGACACCATACAGGCGTACTGGCCTGACGAGGACAGAGTGGAGGTGGTGGACAAACTGACGACCAGGATCAATGGTAGAGCCTGCTGCATGCTACGTATGCCTCAGTACATGTACGTGTAGAGATCATGCTGCATATGCCTCAGTGTGTGTATGTGTAGAGAACATGCTACATGTGTCTCAGTATATGTATGTGTAGAGAACTGGATCAAGAGCTTGCTGTATGCTAACAACATCATCATCATCATCATCATCACCATCATCGTCATCATCCTCCCTTGAAACACAGCTTAGCCAGGGTCGGATAAGATTCGAACCTGGGATGTCAGGATCTAAAGCCTGACGTTCTACCAATGTTTCAAGGCAGACCTCAAAAAGTAGAAGTTTATACTGAAACTGATGTTTAATCTTTAAGATGTCGTACGAGAATTATTTATTTATTCTTTTGAGTTAAACGTATTTTGGTATTATGAGAGAAGTAAGAATTCAAACTTTTCAAACATTAGAAGATATCGTAGATACAAGATATGAGAGGCCAAAGCACCGCTTGATGACGACTGAGAATGCAAAGTCCGCAAGAAAATGTGATATCAAAACAGTGCAAGTCCAAAATCTGAGACAAGAGGGTCAGAATATTGACCTATAGTGGAAAGAGATGGGTTTTTAGCTTGACTAGGAAACTACTAGTACGTATGAGATGTCTCAGAACAGTCACATGTGGTTAACAGGATGTGCTTTTAGAAGCTCTTTGATTTGGGATGCATTGCACATTTCTGAGCCATTATTTCTTATTTTTTCTGTAAACGAATGATGGGCTACGTCTAAACTTGAATTATAAACATACTTGTGGAATTGTTTAGAATTGATATAGTGGTCAGTCATGAGTACCTCTGTGTGTGTAGAAATTAGAGTCACTCGCATGTCATCATAAAACCTATACTGCTCAGTTTAACATCTATTTTCGTATCGCAAGGGATAAGGTTAGAGTCAGTCCAGCTGGGATTCAAACCGATGTTCTTCTGCTATGGCGACAAACGTGCTATCCATTCGGCCATCCTTCCGTTGCGTAGCTAAACAACCATCATCATTCGCCTCATGTTTACTGTTTCTTCGACTATATTAACTGCAATGTGTGTCTAGGTTTGACAATATGACAAACGTATGGCCGTTTATTTCTTATTTCTACTAGTTTAAGGCTATAAAGATATAGCTTTAAGCTAGTAGTCTGGGGTACTTTTTTATGTTTGAATTTTATAACTCTTGCCTAGTTTGCTAAATGTCAGCAGAACATTGGAGCGGAGCTGTAGCAAATTGGTCACCTTTTCCACTAATTATGGTTAATCTGTTTAATGCTCGTGATGAATTAACCCATTTGAAGGACGTGCTATATTAATTAGATGTTTACATTGGTTGGACAATTCTGTGGTGGAGTTTGTTTAGCCTCTGAACGACAGTTTGTAGTAAATGTAAAATATTGTAAAGTTGTTGTCCACCTCATTGCTGACTTCAGGCTGTGTGTGTGGGAACTGATATTCTGTGATATTCTTGTAATTGTTCTGACTATGTGCAAATATAACGTGTGTACTTCTTTGTTCCATATCTGTATCTAAGATTTGTAGAGATTGTCTGTGAATGTTCTAATTAATTATCGTTCAACAGTCTGTGTTAATAATAATAACCCACATTATAGTGAAATGATCAACTACGTTGATATCTATCACTTTTAATACCACATGTTAAATCCGTTAGGCAATTTTTGTCCATTTTCCGTATAGCCAGTCCAGTGAATGTCCGAGATATTATTCTCAGATCAGCGCGGCTGGGATTCGAATCCACGAGAGTTCAACTCACCTCAGGACCTGTCATTTAAAACTTCATGACGTTATCTACACCTCTAACCATTGCGCTATTGAGACATTGTTTGGTGTGTTCATTCTCTAAGTTTGACGTCTGTTTTGAACGAGGCTACTGTCACGTAATGATAGTCTTGTTTAGCCTCTTAGACCTTTCTCTCACAGCTAATTCCTCATTGCTGCAATATTACTGCATAGTATTTGAATAATTTTGTATACTTTGTAAATATAGAATATGAACTGCTGCTGTATTGTATTGACTTGTGGATATTGCACTGTATTAAATTTAAAACTGCCATCTGGCCATGGTTATATAATATAATTTGTATACAAAGAATCATTCTTCATTCTATGCTTGTATTTAACTTCTTAAAATGTAATGAACTGAAGAAATTTAATTTCACATTAGAATTTTAGTCAAACTTACACAGAATAGTCATAGAATATGACGATTATTAGAGTCATACACTATTTTGTCTTTACTCTCTCTCTTAGTGCACTGCCTACTGGCAGGTCCATGATATATAACGCCTCCACTCTTCTCTGTCTTCTGCTTTCCTCTTCATTTCCACATAGAAGTGGGTCTTTAAATCATCTAACATACCTGATCTCGGCCTGCCCCTGCCTCTTTTTCCTTCCATTCTACCTTCTATGACCTCTTTCTTTGTCTTTACGTAATTGATCTAATCTACTCGTAATGACAAATTCTAAACCAAGATTCAGAGATAAGTGCCAGATATAACAGTGGACGACAGTCTATGCGTCAACATCGACTCATAGTTGCACAGACTGGACAAAGAACTTTATGCTGTTTGGATTTCTTTAACTGGACCAAACCTAAGAGAGAGCTAGGCCTACTTAACGTGAAGCTAGGAAGCAGAAGGCTTCCCTCAAGATGTAGACCTCTATATGCTGAGTAGAATGGGATGAGAGGCTTCCTGTAAGAATAGTGCAGATCTTTGAAGTGTGACGTCATAGTCTTTAAACATATAAACAAATGAGTAGGGGTGCGTGCCTAATTGTCATAATAATAATAATAATAATAATAATTTATTCCCCCGCCATCCCAGCTACTTCCTGCCGGATCCGGCCTAGAAATTCCTTGAGAGGGGTCCTTCCCTCACACTCGATCCTTCGGGGAAGAATACTCTGATGCTTGACGTTAGATCACTAGAAAGAGAGAGAAAAAGTAAACACGCGTTATAGTGAAATAATCAACAATGTTGTTATCTATGACTTTTTAATATCACATGTTTAAACCGTTAGGTAATATATTCCATTTTACGTGTAACCAGTCCAGTGAATGTCCGAGAGTTTACTCTCAGATCAGCGCGGCCGGGATTCGAGCCCACGAGGGTTCAATTCACCTCAGGGTCTGTCATTTAAAATTCAATGACGTTACCCCTACGCTAGTGAGACAATCTAGAGGAGAGAGAGAGAGAGAGAGAGAGAGAGAGAGAGAGAGAGAGAGAGAGAGCGAGAGAGAGAGTTGCAGATCTCAAGAGAGAGAGAGAGAGAGTGAGATCACAAGAGAGAGAGAGAGAGAGAGAGAGAGTGAGAGAGAGAGAGATACAGAGATAGTAAGAGAGGTAGAGAACATGAAGCGTCGCCTCAACCTCTTGCATAATTATTCTCGGGTAATGTCGACGCCTCTTGCATAATTATTCTCGGGTAATGTCGACGCCTCTTGCATAATTATTCTCGGGTAATGTCGACGCCTCTTGCATAATTATTCTCGGGTAATGTCGACGACAGACATTAAGATAATGATTGTTGTTATTGAATGTCTCAATAGCGCAATGGTTAGAGGTGTAGATAACGTCATGAAGTTTTAAATGACAGATTCTGAGGTGAGTTGTACTCTCGTGGGTTCGAATCCCAGCCGCGCTGATTTGAGAGTAAAATATCGGACATTCACTTGACTGGCTACACATGAAAATGGACAAAAATGCCTAACGGAATTAACATGTGGTATTAAAAGTTATAGACATCAACGTAGTTGATCATTTCAATATAATGTGTGTTATTATTATCGTGTCTTCAGTACATATAACAACAGTTGTAACATCGATGCAGCTGTTATCTTACGAATTAACAGTTACAATATTAGTAGGCCTACAATGGCAATTGTTAATAAATGCATTATCAGCTAATAGTTGTTAGTTCCAGTAACAGCAACATTAGCACAATGAGAGCTGCTAATAAACCAGGAACGGATGTGTAACATCGATTTATAACTGTTAGTAAATGTAATAATATCGACTACACGAATACATCAGCTGCTGTTAGTAACTGTAATAACATCAACTATACCAATACATCAGCTGATATTAGTAACTGTAATAACATCGACTACACGAATACGTCAGCTGCTGTTAGTAGCTATAATAACATCGACTACACGAATACATCAGCCGCTGTTAGTAACTGTAATAACATCGACTACACCAATACATCAGCTGCTGTTAGTAACTGTATTAACACATGTTAGTAACTGTAATAACATCAACTATACGAACACATCAGCTGCTGTTAGTAACTGTAATAACATATGTTAGTAACTATAATAACATCAACTATACGAATATATCAGCTGCTGTTAGTAACTGTAATAACATATGTTAGTAACTGTAATAACATCAACTATACCAATACATCAGCTGCTGTTAGTAACTGTAATAACATATGTTAGTAACTGTAATGACGTCAACTATACGAACACATCAGCTGCTGTTAGTAACTGTAATAATATATGTTCGTAACTGTAATAACATCAACTATACGAATACATCAGCTGCTGTTAGTGGAAAGAGTAACACATACCTACGACTCGGCAACAACAACGACATGCAGGTATAAACTAAAACAACGGAAATGGAAGATGATCCCAGCTGTCCCGTTCTTGACTCCTGTTATCCTCCCACGCCACTGCCTATCTCACCAGACTCCACCTCCACCAGTGAGCACCACCAGGAGTCAGATGACTGGAGCAGAGCTGGTGGAAGGTCAGACTGGACTGCCTCCACTCGGCGCAGCGGATCGACCGATACTCGTGAGGACTGGAGAGTGAAGGATTCGTCAGAAAGGACTTCCTCCAGTACACAGTCCAGAGATGACGACTGTCAATCACTCAGATACCACGCCCACAACAGAAGAGACCACGCCCACAATAGAACAGACCACGAACATACTAAAACAGACCTGGCCCATACTAGAGAAGACCACGCCCATACTATATCAGATCACGCCCATACTAGACCAGACCACGTCCATATTAGAGCAGACCACGCCCAAAACAGAACAGGCCACACCAACAACAGAGCGAAACGTTCTAATTCTTCGTCGTCAACGGTACACTCGAGTGACCGGAGGCGCAAAACTGATCATAGAGACCACAAGGCACATTCGAGTGATAAATGGCACAACTCTGATCAAAGAGACTCTAAGGCACATTCGAGTGACAAGTGGCACAAACCTGATTATAGAGATTCCAGGGAACATTCAAAAGACAGGTGGCATAGAACTGATAATAGAGATTCCAAGGCACATTCCAAGAGTGATAAGTGGCACAAAACAGATCGTCCAAAAGATGAGCGTAGATCATCCAATAACAGAGACGCAAGAGGCGGTCTTATCGTGCGCAACTCCTCTAAGACTGACCACTCGGTGTCCAACGCTCCAGATAAACACGCGAGATCTTCGCGCAGGCCGACACATTTACGTGAGTACTCTTCCAGCAACGAGAAGACACCGAGCAGTCACCTGGGTGCCAGATCTAAGGACAGAAGCAAATCATCACACAGAGGTAGCAAAGTTGATAGAGAAGCCGCTAAATATCAGAACCGAAAAGATCGTTCATCTAAAGTTGACAATACAGATGACAGAGCCACTGTCGCCATCGCCAGCCTGTCATACCCTTCATCAGCGAACTCTGACCAGCAGACAACCAATTCTCAATCTCTCGACACCTACTCGAGTGTCCTGTTCCCTTCCAACAGTAGAACCAAAGAGTCCAACAAAGTACAAGTTGCACCTTCACCAGGACCTCAACAAGCCCAGCTCACTGCGGCCTCTCTCAAGTCTTACTCAGTCAACTTTGAGAAAGGTCAAACTACTTCATCACAATTTCTCAATGTCACAGCCATATCGTCAGATTCAGCCTTCGCATTGCCAGCGTCAAACAAGCCTCAGCTGGAAGACTCTCGAGGGTTGACTAAGACTACAACCAACCTACCAATTTCTTCACTGCCGTGTCTTCAAACAGCCACTTCAAGCTCTCCTATACAGACCAGCTCTAATCAACGATTAATGGAAATAAGCTCTGCAACTAATATACAATTTCCTTCACTCCAGAGTTTACATGAGGCTACAGCAAGCTCTCAAAAACTGCATGCTGCTTCAAGATTAATGGAAGCAAGTTCAAGGACCAACATAGAATTTCCTCCTTTGCAAAATCTTCACTCAGCCATTTCTAATTCAGACAGACAGAGTTCGAAGTTGAAGGAAGCAACCTCAGAGAGCAACCTCTTAAACACATCACTGCTCACTCGTCAACCACAAGCTTCCGATCAAAAGGGTGCTACATCAAGGTCAAAGGAACCTGGTCCTGGAATCATCTCACAAATTCCTTCAAACCACAATCTTCATAGAGCCGCAGCAGCAGCAGCCTCAGATCAGCAGACATCCAGTTCCAGGCCTATGGAGGCAAGTCTGATTCAGAGAGTCTCCACCTTCAAGGCATCCAACCTCTACTCATACGTGCTCAACAAGTCTCTCAACTCCTCCAACTTTTCTAAAGTCTCTTCTGGCAAGATATCGTCAAACCCATCACCAAAGAGACCAGCCGCGGGCAAGGACAAGTCCAACAACGCTACATCAGATCAATCCACTACCACATCAGGTTCAGCATCATCATCTTCCGGCACGGCATCATCGTCATCATCAGGTTCGGCGTCATCATCAACTGGCTCATCATCGTCGTCTGGTTCAGCTATAACATCATCATCATCATCATCAGGCAGCAGCTCCTCGCCAGTTAACTACAAGATCTCGAGCCACATGGACGAGGAGGTTGACCCAGAGGATGTCATGCCCTCCTGTAATGTTGTGGCCGTGGAGGAAGATGTTTCTCCACTCGCTCCCACCAGATATGAGCTGGCCACTGACTACGAGCTACAGACAAAACCCTTCAAGCGGCTGCGCGATGGTCGCAAGCGAGAGCGGCTGCGCGATGGTCGCAAGCGAGCCAACGAGGACTACCCGGCTGAGCCGATGCCTCCCGAGAAGAACTTGATGATGCGCCTTCCGCCAGCACCCGAGCTTGCCTACGCGCGCACACACTATGATCCCACAGGTGGGCGTGTCTTACAGCCAGTGCCGGTCAACATGCAGCCCGAGGTGCTGCAGCAGCTGCAGGCTCAGCTCAAGAACACACTGCAGGAACAGCTCATCCAGGGCAACCAACTACAAACCCTCGTTCCCATTGACCCCACTCACCTCGACCTCTCAGCTATAAATCAGTACGGCGACCCTGAGCTGCGAAAAGACCTGCCGCCTCTGATAGACATTGACTATGTTCCAGTTGACTTGGCTGCACAGAGAGATGGGTATCAGTGGTACGCACCTCAGAACACTCCTCTCTATCAGAATCAGGACTTCACCACTCAGAGAGTCCCAAATCAGGACTACACCAATCAGACACGTCCAGATGTCGTCTCCACTAATCAGCGGGATCTAGGAGGGGATCTAAGTGGAGAGGGAACTGGTCAGCACGGTGATGTTATCAAACAGGATCAGAAATCTCAAGCTGGACCTAATGGCGACTCTAATGATCGAGGTCAGAGGTCAGGAGGTCAAGGGTCAGATCATAAGAGCAGAGGACCTGAGCTGATACAGAAAGGTTCGTCGATGTTCCTCTGCATGCCAGTGCCGCCTCATCTCATCCCCTCAATAGTACGGCGCAGCGGTGCTGAGAACAGCACAGGCAGTCTGATCAAATGCAAAGGTCTCTCAGGCTCCTCCGACATCAGCTGTGGTGATCAGCCGAGTAGCACCACCTGCTACTCCGTCACACACATCATGAGGAAGGCCAGACAGAAGGGTAGAGAGGACGCCAGGCAGGTGAGTGGCTGGGAAAGAACGGTGAGCTGCCACGCGGCAGAACCCTATAGAGACTACTGCAACGCTATGATGCCTGAGCAGTACGTGTGCAATATAAACACGTCAGCGAGGAGAGTCGACTCTGAGTCTCTACATAGTGTCGTCTCTGCTGACAGCTGTCAGTCAAGCTGTCAAAACAGCTGTCAGTCAAGCTGTCAGAACAGCTGTCAGCCCAGCTGTCAGACAAGCTGTCAGCCCAGCTGTCAGAACAGCTGTCAGCCCAGTACAGACAAGAGAGAAGCCGATCCTAATACTCAAATCGTAGCACTCATCAGTTCAATATCTCAAAAACAGCAGCTACCACAAAAACAGCTACTTCAACATCAGCTGCAACAGCAACAGCTGTTTCAACAACAGCTGTTTCAACAACAGCTGTTTCAACAACAGCTGCTTCAACAACATCTGCTTCAACAACAGCTGCCACAGAAACAGCTGCTTCAACAGCAGCTTCAACAGCAGCTGTTACAGCAACAGCTGCTTCAACAACAGCAGCCAGAGCAACAGCTGCTTCAACAACAACTGCTTCAACAACAGCTGCCACAGCAACAGCTGCTTCAACAGCAGCTGCCAGAGCAACAGCTGCTACAGCAAAAGCTGCCACAGCAGCAGTTGTTACAGCAACAGGTACTACAGCAACAGCTACTACAACAACAGCTGTCACAACAACGACTCCTTCAGCAACAGCTGCCACAACAACAGTTGCCACAGCAACAGCTGCTACAGCAAAAACTGCCATATCAACAGTTGTTACAACAACAGCTACTACAGCAACAGCTTCCAATACAACAAACAGCAGAGCAACAAAACCTTCGTTTGAGTCAATTTCTAAAACAACAACAGCTACCAATTCAGCTAATGCAACCAAATCAGCTAATACAACCAAATCAGCTAATGCAACCAAATCAGCTAATGCAACCAAATCAGATAATGCTACAAAACCAGCGACAGCAATCAGAACAAAAATTGCAAATTGTAGAGAATACGCAACAGCTGGTGCCATCAGCAAATCTACAAACAATGCAACAGGATCAGCTAATGCAACCGAGGTCGTTGCAGCTGATAAAGCAATAACATCTCCAAAGAAACCAGATGTTGCAATCAAATAATCAAACGCAACAACAGCGGCGTGTGATACAACCACAAACGTTGCAATCAGTGCAACCAGTAATGCAACCAGTGATACAACCAGCAATGCAACAACCATCATCATCTATCAGTAGTTATCTTCAACAGCAAATACTTCCAGAGCAACAACTAAAAGTGCAACAACTGAAACAATTTAATTTGCAGAAGCAGCTAATGCAGCAGCAAAACATGTAACAGATGAATTAACAACAACAACAACACATTCCAGGACAACAGTTGCAGAAAATTCAAATGCAACAAAACCTCTATCACCAACTACTACACCAGCACATGTTACAAAAACCTAGCAACAGAATTAGTGTACTTCATTGAGGCAACAGAATTAGAGGACATCTTTGAGGCAACAGAATTAGAGGACATCTTTGAGGCAACAGAATTAGCGCACTTCATTGAGACAACAGAATTAGAGGACATCTTTGAGGCAACAGAATTAGAGGACATCTTTGAGGCAACAGAATTAGCGCCCATTTTTGCGGCAACGGAATTAGAGGACATCTTTGAGGCAACAGAATCAGATTCAGAATATTTTAAAAGCAAGAGAACCATTCCATCAATCAATCACTTTGGTTAACAAATCAACGAGCCACTAGTGGAAGCCTATGTTGAGTGTCCCGCCCTGTAGAACTCGAGTCAGCTCTGAAATGACAGTGAAGTACATCCAGCCGCTTTGTTACTGAACATTTGGCTGGAGCCAGTGGCGATGGCGGTAAGATATTCGACCGCGGATCAGTAGGTGCGGGTTCAAATCCTGGGCTCGCTCGTCACCGACATCGCTTTCGAATGTAGAATCTGACGTTAACATTAGCTTTTTTAAACCTAAAAAGAGCTCTTTATTTACATGGAATAGCAAAGAGCGGAAAAACTTAAGAGAAGAGAGCCCGACAACAACTGGAGAGAGTAAAGCATCGAAGAAGTTGAGTAGAGTCTCGACGAGTGAATAGGACTGATCAGAGAGGAGCAGTTCAGTGAGACCACAACAACACAATGTCTCAAACGCTAGAGAAAATAGCAACATAAGTCAATGTCAAGCGCCACAGAATAACTTCATTTAAAAAATAATTAACAAGAAATAACGACAGTAGAAAAGAGAAATAACAGAGAGAAATAGAAAGAGACACTGCGTTATAGAGAGAGAGAGAGAGTGAGAGAGAGTGAGTGAGTGAGTGAGAGAGAAAAACTTAACAATACCTTGTTCTTACTATGCTTACCTTGTTCTTTATAGGAAATGTAATATTGAAATGGAGAGTAAAGCAGTTAAATCTTGTTAAGAGAAATTGAAAGAAACAGATAACAGTGTGCATTGCTAGAGTAATATCAGTAGGACTGTAGTCCTGATAATAAAAAATGTATAACTTTTGTCTTTCTAATTCTGTGAAGAAAAATCAATCAATGAATCGACCACATCCTCAACGCATGATTTTATAATATGCAGAAGGTGTTTATAGGTTTTTATCTGATATGTACATATAAATATCTAGCAACTCTATACTTATGAACAGGTAATATAAATTATGCAGTAAAAAATACAAATAAATAAAATACAATGTGTCAATATTTTCTATCACCTTTAAATATCACCAGTCCGTGCTACACATGATCAGAACCACTCAGTTCACTGCACAATGCACCACAAGTAGACGTTTGTTTGATGCTCAATGACTGACAACAACATATCATCATCTCCCATATCTCCAGCGTCTCTGTTAGTTTAGTTACACACCAGTATAACGTCCCTGATATTGCGTTATGGCGAGGAACCGAACGTTAAATTCTCATTAGTTATTGATCGATCGATAAACGGATATGCTACAGTTTCCATGCTTAATCACCATGCAAACAAAAAGCTTTGAAATTGTCAATTCTAAACACAGTTGTTTAATAACAAATGATATTTATCTAGATGGATAGCAGCTGCAAACGACAGGAATTACTGGTCGAGTCAGATTTCAACATATCTATGACTACTCATCTATGTACAAGCGAGCCTGACATTTTCTAAATGAGCTTAAAGTTTCTACAGAACTTGATCCTGATGCAGACCAATATGTTGCAAACTCCTTCGATACATGACATGACAACTTGAAGAACTTGACCGAGCGATAGTGCAGAACAACGTGAAAAACACAACACGCTAATTTTATCATCTCAAAATGATATGTAGATAACATTTAGCATCATTCACTGGTCAGAGATATTTAGAGTCAGTTTCTACATCCGCACTCAGCTCAAGTCACGTGCTCAGTTCTCCCAATCCATCCACAACATCCTCGTCATCTAAGTTAGCAATGAGGAATTGTCGGAGACGTCTCTGACGCTCTTCTTCTGGAAGCAGACATTCTCCATCCCAGTGTGCCTCGTACTGACTGTGGCTCTGTGACCAATCAATCAATCAATAAATCAATAAACCACAATCAATCAATCAACGATCGATCAATCGATTGTTACTGTATTATACGCCATAGAATTAAATTGCAAGTTCATGACTGCCACTCAAAAACCTTTTCTGTCAAAATATGCAAACATACAAAATATGCAAAGAACAAATAAAGACATCAACTCTTTCAAATGAAATAAAAGTTAATGCAGCTAATTTTGAAATGAAAGAATCCATTCAAAATTGAAATGGCAATCAAAAAGACAAAATAGAAATAATCTAAAAGTTGACATATATGGAAAAAAGACTGTCATTTGACATAAAGTAGAAACATTTACCACTAGAAAAACTGGAAAACAATGGAAATAATTATTTACTTCGAAGATCTCCAAAAGGGTTCAAAATAATTCATGTAATTAAATTAAAAGATTTCTTAACAAATGACTTTGTAATTAAGTGACTTCACAACTACATGATAAAGAAAAAAAGAAGTCATTACCAGTTCAACGTCTCTCTTCCACACCACTCCACATTGACCATGACATATCGGACAAGGTCGCGTCATGGCATAACCACCGCATTCTCTACAACCATCGGCTGCACTATGCATACCTTCTGACCATATACACCAGCACCTGTACACATACACCAGCACCTGTACATATACACCAGCACCTGTACACATATACCAGCACCTGTACACATACACCAGCACCTGTACATATACACCAGCACCTATACACATACACCAGCACCTGCACATATACACCAGCACCTGTACATATACACCAGCACCTGCACACATACACCAGCACCAGTACACATACACCAGCACCTGTACACATACACCAGCACCAGTACACATACACCAGCACCTGTACATATACACCAGCACCTGCACACATACACCAGCACCAGTACACATACACCAGCACCTGTACACATATACCAGCACCTGTACACATACACCAGCACCTGTACATATACACCAGCACCTATACACATACACCAGCACCTGCACATATACACCAGCACCTGTACATATACACCAGCACCTGTACATATACACCACCATGTGTACACATACACCAGCACCTGAACACATACACCAGCACCTGAACACATACACCAGCACCTGAACACATACACCAGCACATGCACATATACACCAGCACCTGTACACATACACCAGCATCTACACACATACACCAGCACCTGTAAACATACACCAGCACCTGTAAAAATACACCAGCACCTGTACACATGCGCCAGCACCTGTACACATGCGCCAGACATGTTAAACATTATATGGATAACTTACGCAAAAGGCTTATTTAAGTGTAAATGGGTAAAATGTAAGCACAGAACACTGGTTGTTTATATAGACGTGTGACATAATGCAATGTACTGAACACTAGCTGTCTATGTAGAAGTGTGACTCATGATAATGTAATGTACTAAACACTAGATGTTTATACAGAAGTGGGACTTACAGCTGACAGCGCGTGTGTCTGCGCAGGTACTCCGCTGAGCTGAGCAGCTGAGAGACAGCTGCCTGCGTGTAGTCGACTTTCTGCCGCTCGTACTCTCTCATACTAATCTGTGTGGCGTAGAACCTGCCTTCACTATCTACTCAAACAACATCTATCAGTTCATACTGATCTGTGTGTCATAGAACCTGCCCTCACTATCTACTCACAACAGCATCTATCAGTTCACGCTGATCTGCGTGGTGTAGAACCTGCCTTCACTATCTACTCACAACAACATCTATCAGTTCATACAGATCTGTGTGGTGTAGAACCTACCCTTACAACCTACTCACAGCAACATTTATCAGCTCATACAAATCTGTGTGGAATAGAACCTGCCCTCATTATCTACTCACAACAGCATCTATCAGTTCATGCTGATCTGTGTGGCATAGAACCAACCCTTACTATCTACTCACAACAACATCTATCAGTTCATACTGATCTGTGTGGAGTAGAACCTGCCCTCATTATCTATTCACAACAGCATCTATCAGTTCATGCTGATCTGTGTGGAGTAGAACCAACCCTTACTACCTACTCACAACAACATCTATCAGTTCATACTGATCTGTGTGGAGTAGAACCTGCCCTCACTATCTACTCACAACAACAACTATCAGTGTGCAGTCACTGTCGACGATTGTAACATTTAACATAACATTACAGAGTCAGGAAGCAATTATATGCTTGTTTAAGACTCATCAGCCTCTTAACTAAAACCAATTAATATAAATCAAATCATACAGACTTAATGTCAACATGTGAAATTTATACTTAGCCTATGTATAAAACTGAACATGCAATTAGCATCTAATTTACATGTTCTTATGTTTATCATATTTATTTTTAAAAGCATTCACTGATTCTGCTTCCACAACTTCGCTTGGCAAACTATTCCAAGCATTTATAACTCTCTGACTAAAGAAAAATTTCCTTAAATCTAGTCTACTTCTAAATTTACTAAGTTTATAAATATGTCCCCTTGTGTTTCTGTTGTTTGATAAATTAAACCAAATACTATGGTTAACTTTGCTGAAGCCTTTGAGTATCTTAAAAACTTCTATTAAATCTCCTCTAGTTCTTCTCTCACTTAAAGAGGTTAATCCTACGAATTTTAATCTATTCTCATAACTAAGTTTTTGACAGTCAAATATCAGCCTTGTTGCTCTGGCCTGTACCCTTTCCAATTTATCGATATCTTTCTTAAGATATGGGCACCAAGCCTGAACGCAGTATTCAAGTTTGGGCCGTACAAGAACCTTATATCACGAGAATTTAAGCAGTATTTTGTACTGGTTATAAGAGCACTTGTGATAAATGCACTTGTGATAAATGCACTTGTATAAAACACGCATGGTAAAAACTCTCGTGATAGAAGCATTTGTATTAAGTGCACCTGTGATAGGAGTACTTGCGATAAAAGCACAAAGTGGTCGAATTACTGCAGGTGAAGTCTGACAATCAATACAAATATCTAAAATGACGTAAATTCATATGCAGCTCAAATGAAGATTTTTACAAATAAATCTATTACCCATGGTGACTAGTGCATCCACGACTACAAAGTAGTGAAAATTCTAATGTATATATACATGATATTATATTATATATCTTTCGTTTGGTTGTCAAGGACGACAGTAGCACTTTAATTGGTGAACATATGTTGTAATGCATTTAAAAGACTAAAGACAAATTTACTCAAAGTTGCATGTAAAGCAATAATCAATCGAATCAGAGGAATCAAATGTTCAAGGAATATGAACAACTCACGTAACATTTTCAAATTTAATTTGATTCCAAACATAACAGTATACAGAAAATTTTCTGTCCAATGAAGGAGATGCTTAAAACATTACCCATAAAAATAATCGATAAAGCTTCATTGGACAGGATCTCTCTCTCTATCGCCCTTGTGTTCTGCCTAAGGGCAGGTGCAGGCCATAACATTGGACACAGTATACATAATACAAAGGATCCATTTTTATAAATCTCATTTACCAGTCATATCTACTGGAACATCATCTTCATCATCATCACTTGCTTCACACATCATATCATTGCACGGAAAATCTCGCTGTCCAGTCATATCACTGAGTTCTTGAGAAAAGTCGAGTCTTCGATCTGAATCGTCACAGTCCATCTGTTTTAGTAGATAGCATATAAGTAAAAGTAAACACGCAGTATATGATCAACTAATTTATACTTATCACTTTTAATACCACATTTTTAAAGCGTAAGGCAATTTAGACCATTTTCCGTTTAAGAAGTCTAGTGAATACCCGAGATTTTACTCTCAGATCAGCGCGGCAGGGATTCGAATCCAGGAGGGTTCCATTCACCTCAGGATCTGTCATTAAGAACTTCATGATGTTACCCCTACGCCATTTAGACATTCTTATATTTTTATTCTTATTCTTATATTAAGATATTTATATTTTCATTTTTATGATATGGAGCAACATATAAGCATATTACTGTCGTATTACTCGAGACAAGTTAGGTGAAGAAAACCCCCATACAGTATTACTCGAGACAAGTTAGGTGAAGAAAACCCTCATACAGTATTACTCGAGACAAGTTAGGTGAAGAAAACCCTCATACAGTATTACTCGAGACAAGTTAGGTGAAGAAAACCCTCATACAGTTTAAAGCTTCATCAATCCATCACACTGAAGTAAAGTTAGTATGCTTACAAAATGCTACATGTATCAGAAGGCAAGAGAGGAGACAGCAAGTCTTCCGGTGTGGCATTTTCGAAGCATATAAGTGTTTTCCCCGTGTTGTGTACGGGTGTGGTTGGACCACTGCAAAATAGGGCAACCGCAAACCATCTGCCACGCGACTAAAGGCAGGATCTGAGGATGGCAAGAGGGGACCCACCTCACCACGAAATATTTTCCCCCATGATTAAATGGTATTTAATCCACCTAACTGAGGAAGGCAAAGGGAAACCACCTCAGAAGCCATATTTTTCCCAAACTATAGGCTAAATAAGGTATGAATAAGGCATAAACTTTGTGAAGGGATCTAAGGAGTGCACTTATGGAGTGAGAAAACAGATTTTGAGTATGAATATGTACCATGAACCTGCCACTTATCAGTGCACTGAAGAAGAAGAGAAGACTAGTGTTACTTCAATGTTTCACTTTCCATAAAATTTAGAATTACTGATTGCAATTGAGCATTACTTTTAACATTTCTAGTACATTACATAATTGCTAAAGTAATTTCAGCAAGATAATAAGTAAATATACTAAAGTAAAATGATTATTCAAATTTATATAGATAACTTTATACCACAAGTACAAGTATGTTACATGCAAATCATTAACACATTTACCAGTGTATTTTATGTGTTCCATATTTTAATATCTTAAGGGTTTCGTACAAACAGAACAAAAGCATACATCAGGTTTCAAAAATTACAACTTCATGATTACAGAGCACGGCAAGAAAATGAACTACTTATTAATCCTTCCCCACTACACTGGTCTCTAAATCAAATCTAACACTGCTCGTAACTGACTTTGTCTAGAACTCATTATATTATCGCTGCCACCAGGGGCGAGGGGGGGGAGGGGCAAGAGAGACGCGTGCCCCCTACCTCTCAAAGGGCCACCTATGGGATTCGTCTAAAACCGATGAGTTTTTGAATGGGGGGAGGGGAATTGATGGCGTTCATGCCTAATCTCGGTCTGCCAGACCGAGATTAGGAATGTCAGATGATTTAAAGATCCACTTTATATGCAGACATGAATAGTAAAACAGAATACAGAGAAGAGAATACGCATTATATGCCATGGACCTGCCAGCTGTAAATGCATTAAGAGAGAGAAATGAGATTAAAATTAACTTGCACAAAATTTAATTAACTTCAATTTAATTCTTTGATTTCATAATTCCCATTGTTTATTATTTACTTTATGAATCAGCTGATGGCGTAGAACTATAAATAAGATCTAGAATGATACTTATAGCCTTTCTTGATTCTCGAACTAGTTGACATGCAAAAGCAATGCTACTATTTATTTCTCTATCTTCAGACAACAAGAAAGAAATTTTTATCATAAATGCTCCTGGAAGTGCACGCACTATAGCCATTAGTCGTTACGCTCCAAACAAAGATTATGAGATGCTAGTCACAAGGATATCATGCCGATAAAAAGTAGATGACTGATCTCTCAAAGTTTTAGCCTATACAGATCAATAGCAATTTGCTCAATAGCAAAACTAAAAAGTAAGTAAAGACGCATTATAGTGAAATGATCAACTATGTTGATATCTATCACTTTTAATACCACATGTTGAAACCGTTAGGCAATTAAGTCCATTTTCGGTATAACCAGTCCCGCGAATGTCCGAGATTTTACTCTCAGATCAGAGCCGCTGGGATTCGAAGGTTCCCACGAGAGCTCAATTCACCTCAGGATCTGTCATTTAAAACTTCATGACTCCACTACGCTATTGAGACATTCTAAATTAACTACATCAATGTTTACTGTCTATGACCTGAATTGACTTCCTCTTGAGCAGTTCTATCCTCGATTGGTATTTGGCGTTCATGAGTTATAAACAACTGGGACACCTCCATACCTTTACTACTTTCCTGTCACCGTCTTCTTAACGAATACTTAATGTTACCATTTTTGTCTTTTACTTGTCGATCTGGCTTGTATGCCACAGTGCTCGATGCTGTCATTGAAGACAGTAGCATTCTGTCAATAACTACAAGATGTATCATAAGAATACATTGGACTGATTTTCTGGATTTTGGAGTTTGCACCGTTTTGGACCTTCTTTTTGCTCGTCGGCTTGAATTTGTCTTAGTCGTGCTCGATGTTGTCATTAATTACTTTAGCACTCAAATTGTTGTAAAAAGCTGTTTTATAGGAAATATCATGTAAAGTAAAAAACACACATTATAGTGAAACGATCAACTATGATGATATCTATCACTTTTTAATATCACATGTTTAAACCGTTAGGCAATTTAGACCATTTTCCGTATAGCCAGTTTAGTGAATGTCCGAGATTTTATTCTCGGATCAACGCAGCTGGGATTCGAAACCACGAGTGTTTAATTCATCTAAGGATCTGTCATTTAAAACTTCACGACGTTACCCCTGCGCTATTAGGACATACATGTGTCAGAAACAGTCTCATCACGGTGATGTCAATCAGCTATGAGCGATTGTTTATAAAGGAGAACAAGTGGTCTCACTTCAGTTAGAGATTCGTTTATTAGTTTTATTCAGTTAGGTTTAGTTTATGCGTGACTTTAAGTAGTAGATTAACAAAGACAAGCATTGTAATTTATCAAATGTATTTATGACAGAACAAACTGTCTAATTCCGACCCTAGTTAAACTAGGATTCAAGGGAAGATGATGATGATTAAAAGAAAACTGTATTAAAGCAGAAACTTAGAAATCGTCCGTTTATTGACTTAACTAATTATTTTGCTTAAAGAATACAAAATACTGAAACAATAAAACACAACTTCTGCTGACCTGTTGCTTCAAAGAAGGAAGCTATAAATAGATTTATCTCATATATACCTTTTTTAATATGTATAGATAACTCTGCCCACATAATAAACACAGCCTAGAGGGGGAGTGGTAGAACAGTGGGAAGGGGTGTTTACATTTACGGCTGGCAATGTTCAGTTTATTGACACATATTTATTATGTATTTCTTCATTTATTAACAGAATGGCATTTAAAAAATAAAAATTTAATTAATTAACAAATGATGATAAATATGTGTCTTAATTTACATTTAATGTATAACTAAATAGAATATCTAGAGGGATATATTACATTTTAAGGATATATTATATTGCAGTTGCCTTCTGCAAAACAATACAGTTCATAAATGCACTGTGGCGCTCTCCAACGAATGAAAAATATATATTGTGACTTTTCAAAGTAAACACCTTTTATAAAAGGTCTATATTTCATAAAAAATGTAACTTAAAACTCGACTCTGCCGCCAGAGGATGTAAAATTCAGGTTAGTAAATAAAAGAAGTCAATGGGATGCGAGGAACTGAAGAACAAAAACAAGTCAGATGTAAGAGGAACATTGGATATAGTTTTGTTATAAACAACAACTTTTGATTAGCTTTATGACATCCATCATACAATTGAATACAGCCCTTAGACAGCAGCGATACCGTCACATCACGACTTGTGCTGCAGCATGGTAATCAGCAGTCCGTTAAATATACAAAATGTACAAATTGTATAACAAAAACAACATCAGAAAAACTTACTCTAATCAAATATTAGATATGCCTATAAGTCACTATGCCACGAGAAGAGCTGAGTGTGACGAGGCACTATGTCCACGTACGCAACGGCTCCAGCCAATCAGATGATTTCATGTTTTCAACGAAATGTCCAACAGCGTTCAATATATGACGACTAAAATGAAAACAGGTAAAGCTAAGGTTAACGTCAGTTTCCTCACTCGAAAGCGAGGTGAGTACTATTGCAGCTACAAACAGGAGTCAGACCATCTAATAGAGTAGAAGTCCATGAACCACCTATCAGTAGGAATCAATGAGAATTTAGCGGCGTGCTCTTCAAACAAATCACCGGATTGACAATGATTGACTTCCTAGAAATAAAGTCTAAACCAATATATCGACTGTTTATAAGTTAAGAAGCGAGGCATGGCGCTTTGTTCAACCCGAGTACTGATAAAGATGGTCATACTTGTGGTATTTGAATCTCAGCCTCCCACCCATCAGGTCTACGTGCTCTCAGCTCTACCATTAAACCATTCTTATCATGTCAGAATTCACAACTAAACCTTTTTTATCATATATTTACGATATCACTATGTTTGCACTGACAACACAAAAAATGCGCATGTAATAACTGTTCCCATCACTTGGACACTCGTAGCTAAACTGAACAGTTAATAGACGCTGGGCCTTTGCGAGTCACTACCTAGCTGTACACATAAACTCATCACATTCGGTTCAGTTTGAACCTATCACAGTTTAACTACACGCAGTATATCAGACAGACGAGGTTGTAGTGTGTGGGATACAACAGTTCTCTAACAACAAGATTGGTAAAGTCACTATGTCGGTCAGGAACTAAAGAGATGCTGCAGATGACCACATCTCTTCTACTACATTCAAATCAGCTTACACGATATGAATGTAGCAAATTCAAATCATATAAGATGATTTGAATCTTACGTTAGTTAAATTGTAGGATTCAATTACAATTAAATCCTACACTTTTACACTTTACTGCTCGTCTTTATCCACAACCTGGGAACGTCGTATCTGCTTCCTCGCCCTATGTAACGAACGACCAATCAATCTACAGCTCAACGACTCAAACCTCAGATACACTACATACACAGCAGAGTGCAATAAACCCCAGCACTTTTCTCTCACTGACTCGTTCCATCAAATGAAATAAAGAACCGCATGAAACAAGATTAAATACCAGTTACTACAGCATCTCCAAACAGAAATACATCCAACATTAATACATGCTGATATGTAGGCAACTGAACGAATGAATCTATCAGTATCTCTATCAGTAAAGCACTGATCCTAACATCCAACGATAAGCCAGGGCACTCTACTCAGTGGTCACACCCAGAAGAGCAACAAGTTATACAATTACATGAGAGCAACAACAACAAGGCAAATCTTCGATGTTTCTATATTTTCTAGAATCACAAATCCTCTAAGAAATCAATTCATCCCAGGAAGTATCAAGTGTCAGCAGGTCCATTCCTATAGAATGCGGTGAAAAACAGTCTCCTATATCACCTGAGCCACTCTGAGCCAATGAGAGCTCAGCTGAGCAGCTCTGAGCCAATGAAAGCTCAGCTGAGCAACTCTGAGCCAATGAGAGCTCATCTGAGCCACTCTGAGCCAATAAGAGCTCAGCTGAGCAGCTCAGCGGCAGCACGCTGCTCGTATGAGCTGCACCAGAGCTCAGTCGAGCAGAACTCTGAGTGTCGCTAGAGACGTCACCGCTGGTCTGCACAAGATTTACAGAATTACCATCAGTGTGTACGACGAAGACCTGCGACACGCCGCACTGATTCACTGCGCCATTAACGCTATCAAGTGACACACCACACTGATTCACTGCACCAGGTTGGATGCTGTCAGGTGACACACTCGTCTCTAGTTTATCTGTTTGACGCCGAGAAAGACTTGGAGAAACGACAGGAAGTTGAGTGGAAGAGCTGAGAGGATCTGGAAGACTGTTAGCTCCAGTGTCCTGCTCACACCCATCAATAGAGTCGGGAAAGAACTGTGACAACTCACTGAAGAACTCATTGAACGAGTCTGCATCGAATGACTTAAACTCATCAACAAATGATCTCAGATGGGAGTCCTCTTTCCAGTCGACATCATCAGGTCCAGTGGAAGAGATCGGTTTAGACTGGAGGAGAGCACCTACACGACTGTTCTCTTTCTCTCTCGACCTCACAGCTCTGTGCGGAGAAATCCTGGCTCCACCTGACGACGTGCTGAGAATACCTTTAGGTGGCTTAACAATCTTTCTATCTCCGCTAGCGACGTCAACATCACTGCCCGTCCTATCCAGCTGAAAGCTAACCTTAGGCCTGCGCGCACTCGTATCTGCGCTGCACTCGCTCGTGCTCACTTCTGCCTCGCTAATGTTGCCGCTAGAATAGCTCAGCCCAACAGAGGAAGTGGTTGAAGTCACCGCGGTCAGGCCTTTGCTCTTGTATCCAGCGAAGGCTCTGCCGGAGGACTCGGATTTGGCGCGGGGATCTCCCTGCCAGAGTTTAGAGAGGATCGGCTGTAGCGAGGCCAACTGAGAGCACGTAGTCGAGCCCCTGCCAGGCTCCATCGCTCTGCCTGAGCCGGCTCTCTGCGGCTCAGCCAGCGGCTCAAGTATACGGCTGAGTACTGATTTTCCGATACCTGGCACATAAGATTTACTAGAGGGAAGCAGAGCGGAAGTGTGAGGCAGAGTCACTGAGTGAGTCGTTGTAGACAAAAGATTTGTCTTAGATGAGGTGGCAGGTTCATTTACCGTGGAAAAGGTCAGTGCCTTTCTGGCACTCGTAGTCCTAGATGTTGTCAATGATGGAAATGTTTCAGGGTTTAGGTGAGTTGGCATCGACATATTAACAGTAGATGCAACTGTATTTGTCTTTGACGTCCGTGAATGACCCATAGTGAGATTTCCATTTTGCACCGAAGTGGTCACGGCTAATGCCGATACTGCAACAATTCCGGCACTTGTTTGATTTATTCCAGCACTTGTTTGATTCATTCCAGCACTTGATTGATTCATTCCAGCAGTGGTCTGATTCGTTCCAGCACTTGTTTGATTCATTCCAGCACTGGTCTGATTCACAGCCACAGCTATCCCAGCAGTGAGTGAGCCGGTGACGTGGGCTCCGATTGCGCAGGTGGACTTGACTGTCGAGGGAAGAACTGCACCAGGTTGCACGACAGCTTGAGAACTGATTGGCAGTGCAGCAGCAGCGCTGTGTCTAACAGTCGTCACATCGGAGCGACCCCGCCCTCGAGAACTCCTAGCTCTCGACTGAGACGAGACACCCAATTGTCGCGTGTCTTCAGCCTGCAGACATACAATCAACGTGCGGTTAGATGATGTGAACACATACAAACAAATAATGTGTGCTTACACAAATGTGAACACATACATGTACAGCTAAACTCAATAGGTCTACAGTGATGCAGTGAGATTAAGCTACATATACAAGCATAGAAGTAAGAAGAGAGAATCATTACTCTCATAATAATAATAATTAATAATCTCCGACAATTTCTATAGCGGTGTCATGGCTGGTGCCCGGACTTTGAGACTGCCTTACAGATTCCAAGCAAGTTATTATTAATCCTCATATCTTTGTTATTGATAGCGCCAGTCGGCGGCAAGCTCCGATACAAGATTAACCTTCCTTGTGCTTTGAACCCCAAGCCACTTGTATCCAAGGCGAACACTCTAAACGTAAATCCTAACGTTGATAGGTCTGTCAGGGATTTATTCCCTGGTATTTTGTATAGTAAGGTTACTTATATTATTTTTACTTATACTAGTATATTTATTATTAAGGACTTTAAAGATATGCTTAGCATGACATCACGAGGGTGGTAGTTTTGTTTTGAAAAAAGGAAGATGAAGGTCACGAGAGGAAGGAGTAGATGAAATTCCACGTGATGCTTGGATAGAGGATTAGAAGGAATGAAAGAATTAGAGTAGACTTTTACAGAACAATGTTGGGTAATCATTAGGTGATATCCAAGTTTAGGTTGATCAATAGTTGATCCGAAGAAAGAGTTCCCGAAGTGCAATTAAAGTACACTAACACTGTTAGTGAGGAAATAATCAGTTAGTATTCCCATAGTGGAATTTATATTTCGACGCCTTAATTAGATAAGAGTTAAGTAATTTATTTTCTTTGGTTTTATATTATGTAAAGTCATTTTAATGCTACGCGTTAAACGAGTATGTTAATATTTCGGATACATCATAAGGACGGTCAATTTAAACTTACTTAATTTTTCGTTGATATTATATATTTGGATATTTCTTTAAACTAAACTAATCTAAAAGACCCTGACCTGTTTTGGATTTACTGACGAACGACAGTAGTTAAAATAAAATAAAATATTTTAATTTTAAATAAGACGCGAATTTAATACAGATCAAGAAAATAAAGAAATATCAAAATATATAATATCAACGAAAAATTAAGTAAGTTTAAATTGACCATCCTTATGATGTATCCGAAACATTAACATACTCGTTTAACGCGTAGCATTAAAATGACTTTACAAAATATAAAACCAAAGAAAATAAATAATAATAATATATTCGTTTATTTTCGTTCAATCTGACAACCGCAGAAAGTTACAGCACAGAAATTCCAACAGACATAGCATAACAAATTACAGATATAGCATAAACAGTTAATAGGCTAGATATAAGAGAGATAAAACTAAAAATTGTTCTCGCTAACATTTACCACATGAATATTACAACATTACATAAATCAATGGCTTATACTTGCTATATCCAAACTATCACGTGGAATTTCATCTACTACTTATATCTACGCAAAAGCTTAAGTAACCTTTAAACTCCTTAATTATAAAAATACTAGTACAAGTGTTTAAAACATTACTGTATATATTGCAAATTTCTGTGTGACGTTAAACTATTAAAATTTGTTTTATCACATTCTAGGAGAAAAACTCAGTAAGAAATTACTACGATAGAAACCAGACCCGAGTGGTTGATTTAGACTGACGAGAGTTGACAGTATCGACAGTAGAGGTAGCAACCAAGACTCCACCCCCGGACCTGTTCATCTCAAACCTCTGTCGACTCCTCCTTACTCTTTCCTCCATCCTGTCTCCCTTCACGCTGCCTAATCCAACGCCCACGAGCTGCTGTCCTGCCCTTTCACCCACCATCCCAACGAGCTGCTGTCCTGCCCTTTCACTCGCCACCTCAATGAGCTGCTGCCCTGCCCTTTGACCCACCACTCCAACGAGCTGCTGCCCTGCTCTATCTCTGGTCACCCCTACGTGCTGCTCTCCTGACCTTTCACCTGCCACCCCAACAATGTTTTGCCGTGTTCTTTCGTTAGCGATTTCTAAGAAATGTTGTTGCGCTCGTACACTCGCCACATTTGAAGCGCTGGATGATCTAACCAGCACAACGCTGTCACCTTCATCATCCACTGAACCACCTGTTAACACAAGCGAGCTACTAGAAACAACCGTGCTGCCAGAGGTGGTTGTCTGCTGGTGCCTCAGTGGCTCAGTAGCGGTGCCACTGGAGCCAGCATTCTGCTGGTGCCTCTGTAACTCAGAAAAGATGCCGTTAGAGGCAGAGCAAATCTGATGCCTCGGCTGTTCAGTGCCGGTGCCGTTAGAGACACTACCCGGCTGGTTGCTGATGGTGCCGCTACAGGTCATAGGCTGGGGCCTAGGCTGGCCACTGATGGTGCCGCTAGAGGTGCCATCACGCTGGTGCCGCAGAATCTCAGCGACAGCCTGCGACTGTCTCTCCCACATGACAATGTGAACCTGTGTGGAGGGGAAGTCAGGACCACGTGACGAGTACTTACAAACGCTGTTCCTCAGATCATCACACTCCATCCACAGCTCTCCTGCATCAACACGTAGACAATATAATAATAGTTCAGTAGCTGATCATACACAGAGTAAGATTAAATCATTAAGCCTTTGACACGTAATATTGTTTTTATTGCATTTCACTACACGTCTTCTTCAGCGCGGACTGATCATTATGACAGTGTATGATATATTTCTCTGTTACATACAGTTGCTTTTAATTCCTGAAAAGCTATCGTCAAACATCAATAACTGATATTTTGCTCACCAGGTATAATTACTTTTCATTGTAATCAGTAGGGAGATTGAAACGGTGATTAATCCCAACACAAATTTATATGTCAAATCACTAGCAACAAAAGCACAGGACGTCAAATGAGCAAAACTGTCAAGTAGGCACCTGTCTTGCACGGTGCTTAATAAATAGCGCTTAACATCTCACGTCAAATCATACGAGACTTTAACGATTAATCAACTGACGCTCATCGTCACAGTCTGCGGTGTGAAGTCATTGCTGGGCTGATGCTCTCAGAGCATCTCAGTGTCTACATACGAGACAACAGTCAACACAATGCAGCTCAAGATCAAGAGTTGTAAAAGTGGTGCAATGTAGCAACAGCAAGAATTAAGTTTGTAAGATTTCAAACTGTTAACAGATGTCAGTAGCTGTGCAGGGACTTAACACTGATGAAATGACAGCCTCAACATACAGATGTTTCTGAGACTTACGACTAGCTTAACATTAGCTGTCACTTTAAGTCTTAAAGACTTATCAGGGACTTTTAAAACAGGCACCTGATTCAAACAGAGACTCGACCTATTCAATCAGGGACTTGAACTTTGACCAGGGACTTGTACTTTGACCAGAGACTTGAACTTTGACCAGGGACTTGTACTTTGACCAGAGACCTGAACTTTGACCTGGGACTTGAACTTTTACCAGGGACTTGTACTTTGACCAGAGACTTGAACTTTGTCCAGGGACTTGAACTCTTCAACTAGGGACTTGAACTTTGACCAAGAACTTAAACTTTGACCAGGGACTTGAACTTTGACCAGGGACTTGAGCTTTGATTACATGCGCTCAACTATGGTCTGAGTATATAATCAGAGACACTTGAACTTGATGACCAGGGACTGAATGTTAACCAAACTTAGACATAAATCTGACATTAGATCATCAGCAGGGACTAGCAGTGAGAGATACTGACAGAAATCTGACATTACATTAGACGACTGATGATCAGCAGGGACTAGCAGTTAAAACAGAGTTGTCTAGGGACTTGAACACCGGGTCAGTACTGAACACATGCTAGAGATCTCAGGCTGGCAATAAGAGATTAGACACTGGGGTTAAGCCTCAGCTTTGCAGGCAGAGAAAAGCCGACCCTGTCAGTAAAAGCAACGTGTGGTAAATGTATGGAGTGCCGATAGAGCGGCATTGTGTGACAGTACTGCCACGATGTAGTGCAATGTGGAGCAGTACCTACCACCTTACAACCAGAC
Source organism: Enchytraeus crypticus (assembly GCA_905160935.1). Lineage (NCBI taxonomy): Eukaryota > Metazoa > Annelida > Clitellata > Enchytraeida > Enchytraeidae > Enchytraeus > Enchytraeus crypticus. The sequence goes on along the minus strand of CAJHZI010000419.1, from coordinate 925,412 downwards.
TGGGCAAGGCATTCTCGACGAAGTAACGTCAGTGTTGTTTTGTCAAATACCAGCAATGAACAGCTATACTGTGGCTTAACCAGCGGCGAGTTGTTCTGAAATGCAATTTATCCTAAATTAACAATCACACAGTAACAAGTCTCTCTCTTACCCAAGTGTCACGCCCTAGTCCAGCATAGACAAACAAGATAATGAAAATCACATCAGATTTGAGTTATCTGGTCGTTTACTCTCATTCATAGGCTATAACATTACAGTTCCACAGTGAATTACTCAAATACTTTTCCATTGAAGCTCTAAATATCAACACGACATGAAATGGTCAAAAACTTGTTCAAACAATTTGCAACGGCAGGAACATATCTTTTACTATGCACCATAGAACTGCAACAGAAACTTATTTACTGCCGGGATTAAAATAAGCAAATGCCTGTAATAAATGTGATTTTCATTTTCCTGTTTGTCATATGCATCTACAAGCTTAACTAAAACACTGCTTAAAACTATCAACAGACGGAGCTCCTGAACCGAACAGAAATCAAACTACACATCTTAAGCTTAACTTAGTACTAATGTTATCAATGCTAACAGTGCAGATTTAAACAACGTTACACTAAGTATTTAACCATACAGGTAAAACATGATAGAGAAACAACGACGTTAAATCAACACGATACACTGGACTCCACTACTGGACATTAGATAGTGCTGCATTACTACAGAGCCTTCATCACTGGATACAGTTATATCATTATAGCGTCAATACAATAGGCATCACTCAAAAATAGCTGTATTAAAATCGAACTAGATTTTATCTGAGGAAAAACTAGTAGCTTGAAAATGTAGCAAATTTAAAATACATACCTAGAACTCGTTCAAACATACATCAAAGACAACGGACATGACTTTTATAGAGTGCTGCTCAGTATTGCGATTGCAAACTAGACGATATTGGACCATAGCAGTTTACTGCGAAGTTTTACAGAGATTTTACAGACGAGATGAGTGACGGAAGAGATACAATTGTTTGAACTCAGCCGATCTCTATAGATCAGCAGTCCGAGTCAGGTGTGGCCAGTCAGAGCACGTGGGATATTAACAAAGGTTAACAGAACTCAACACAGAGAGACGTTCAATAAGTGACACTCATTTATCTGCAGCCGATGTGCAGCTGTGCAATTGTCTTGATTCAGTCAGTTTGACATCATACATGAACACATCGGTGCATTTTTTAGAGAAGCTAGAAATCTCTAAGAGGAGCTTAAAAATTTTGCACAGGTTAATTTGGAAACCTGACACTGTAAGAAACAGGGTTTGTCAATCATATTTAACTCAGCATCTCAGCACGCCAATTAATAATTGTGAATTTCTAACGAAATATTATACATTTATGAAAAAGTATAACAAACAGTGCTGCATAGCAAGATACGAGAAGTGTAAGATGTCGAATTGACAGAAACATTACAAGCAGTCAGCTCCTGTTTGAGTACAGAGTCTATAGACCAGTATCCTATCTCATACACCTATCTACACAGGCTATAGACCAGCATCCTATCTCATACACCTATCTACACAGGCTATAGACCAGTATCCTATCTCATACACCTATCTACACAGGCTATAGACCAGTAACCTATCTCATACACCTATCCACACAGGCTATAGACTAGTAACCTATCTCATACACCTATCTACAGAGTCTATAGACCAGTATCATATCTCATACACCTATCTACAGAGTCTATAGACCAGTATCATATCTCATACACCTATCTACAGAGTCTATAGACCAGCATCCTATCTCATACACCTATCTACAGAGTCTACAGACCAGTATCCTATCGCATACACCTATCTACAGAGTCTAAAGACCTATCTTATACACCTATCAATTACCTAAACCTTACTGACGTATAAACACTTTAGTCATTTAAAACCTATTGACGTTTAAAACCTATTGCCGTTTAAGTTAACACTATAGTTGTTAAACCCTATTGTCGTTTTAACCTTATCGTCATTTAATCTCTACTGACGTTTAAACCCTATTGTCGTTGAGACTTTATTGACGTTGAAACCCTACCGGCGTTGAAAACCTGTTGACGTTTAAACCCTATCGACAATGAAACCCTAAGGACGTTTAAACCCTACGGACGTGTAATCCTATGGACGTTTAAACCCTATTGACGTTTAAACCCCATAGACGTTTAAACCCTATTGACATTTAAACCCTATTGACGTTTAAATCCCATAGATGTTTAAACCCTATTGACGTTTAAACCCTATTTATGTTTAAACCTCATAGACGGTTAAACCCTAATGAGTTTAAACCCTATTGACGTTTAAACTCCACAGATGTTTAAACCCTATTGACGTTTAAACCCCATAGACGTTTAAACCCTATTGATGTTTAAACCCTATTGACGTTTAAACCCCATAGATGTTTAAACCCTATTGACGTTTAAACCCCATAGACGTTTAAACCCTATTGATGTTTAAACCCTATTGACGTTTAAACCCCATAGATGTTTAAACCCTATTGACGTTTAAACCCTATTTATGTTTAAACCTCATAGACGGTTAAACCCTAATGACGTTTAAACCCCATAGACGGTTAAACCCTATTCACGTTTAAACCCTATTGATGTTTACACCTTATTGACGTTTAAACCCTATTCACGTTTAAATACTATTCACTATTGTGACAACAGACATGCTGCATCTCGGCAGATTTAACTAGAAACATAAACAAAAGCAGAAGATGCCAGAAAATCTCTGAGAGTCTACACAGCAACTATCTTAATCAACAGCCAGTGTGTTTAGACAGCATAGCTAGACGATCATGTCAGAAGATGATGATAATGCTTGATAAATACAAGTAATGGAGGACACAAGCCTGAACTTGACAAGACTCGCTATTTCAACTGAGCTAATTATACCAGTAGAAATTCTCATTATTATTACATAATTATAGCTAATACTATTGATTCCATTATATTATTCTTAGCTAATACTATTGATTCCATTATATTATTATAAGCTAATACTATTGATTCCATTATAATATTATAAGCTAATACTATTGATTCCATTATATTATTCTTAGCTAATACTAATTGGTCAAATAATGACATTTTACTAAATTAGGTAACAAAATACAACTTAAGAAAGACAATGCTAAATTAGTACATCTCCCATAGTTATTTAATATAAATAAAATAATTCTACAACCTGAAGCAAAACTCCTTAACAACAACTTAAGCAGAATTGAACTAGTAAGAAACTTGTTAGATTAACGGCAAGCAGTTCCCGAGAACAACGAGATAAGAGAGAGCAAGACTGTATAGTTACGGGAGAGCTAACCTAGAGGCTGCCTCAGCCACGCTATGAAGTGATCAGGGGCTGGTCTATAGCGTATGACACCAGTCACTGTGTACAGCTCTCCTTCATTGGTTTCAAAGTCCAGCGCACTAAACACCGTGTGCGACAGGCCTTCAAGGAAGTGCACAAACAACGTGTCTGGCAGTCTGCTCAATCAATCAAATCACAAAGTAGCACAACAGTAGTTCTAGTTATTTCTATCATAATAGTCTGCTCAATCAATCAAATCACAAAGTAGCACAACAGTAGTTCTGTTTATTTCTGTGCAGGCTGTGCTTCAACTCTTAGGCCAATCAACTCATTAGTTGTAGACAACAGAATTACAGTACTACAGAATTACAGAAAGAAAAGCGGTAGATTATAGAACAGTAGAGATGTGTAAGTGAAGACACGCACTTGTGGAGTGAGATGTTAAGCCTCTGCTCAGAAGCGCTGCAGACAAAGCACTGTCTGTAGAACACGGGTCTACTCAGCGTGAACTCATCGTCAACACGTAGCATCGTAGGCACGTTCTTTACCACGCTGTAACATAGACACACAACAGCGATTCTTTAATCTCTGTGAACATAGACAGTGTACATCCACGAATGAGTCAAGACAACACCTGACCGGTACAGCAGAATCTGCAAACTGTTGCCTCATGCTTGTACTATACAATCAACAAGGTTGTCTAACACATAAAATGTACATAAATAATGACAATACTTAGCATATAGTCCATACTGGAGCGGGGCGGGGCTTAGTGCATTGAGCATGTGCTCTTAATTAAAAATGAACAACATCGATCCAGGTTAGCATTTGGAAGGGCAACTACTTTGAGAAAGCGAGAACAGAACACACCGAATAAAAAACCTCAGCTTGTTGGAAGATTATTCACAAATTCAGGTAATCTGCCGTAAGCGAGCCATGAACTTCACGTCAGCGAGCCATGAAAACGCAACAACTATCAGCAATCACAGACAGAATGAGGAAACAAAGAAATTTACAAAGAGTGCGACTAAGTGAGGATATCACGTAACACATAGGTGCGCCACTTGCAATACAAACGATGAGAAGTCTTGTAGTTAAGTGGACTGGTATTTAAGTGGACTGACCAATCAGAGCGCCGATGACCACACTCGGCGCAGCAGAACGTCCACTCATAGCTGACCCTGACGCACTCATCAGCGCTAGGCTCAGCCTCTAGAGCACACATCAGTCCCACCAGCGCGCTGTCGTTCTTCCCACGCACGCAACCTACAGAGTGCTCGATGTCGTCGTAGACGTGCTCACGGGCAGAGCAGAGCGTGGCCCGAGACAACTTCTCCAGTCTCTCGGCCTCCTTGCTCACTCTCTCCATGCTGACCAGGCCCGGGTTATCCTACACGAGCAGCATGGCTTCATTAATGGCATGCTCACGCAGTCGTCTCAAAGCAATCACATCTAGAGTTTACAACAGCTTTACTACATATACAATCAGTAGAGCATAAAGAATACTAATGTAATACTAATGTAGAGCATAAAGAATACTAATGTAATACTAATGTAGAGCATAAAGAATACTAATGTAGAGTTTAACGAATACTAATGTTAAATATACTAATGTACTAATGTAGAGCATAAAGAATACTAATGTAAATATACTATTGTACTAATGTAGAGTATGAAGAATGCAGTATATTAATGTAATGAGATATAATATAAATAATACTAGATAAACATCATAGTACACAAAGAGTATGGTATAAGCAAGACAGTACAGACCTATTATAATATGTAGTGGTAACTCTGCTCACATAGTAAACAAAGCCTAGTGGGAGAGTGGAGAGGGGTGTGTGCTTATATTAACGGCTCGCAATGTTCAGTATATTAGCTATATATTATATTATATATTATATTAGTATATTAGTATATTTATTATGTATTCCTTTTTATTAACAGAATGGTATATAGAATTTGTTTTAAAAATTATATTTCAATTACTTATCAAATGATTATAAACATATGTCCTAATTTACATACAATATATGTCTAGATAGAATATCTAGAGGGGATATATTACATTTTTAGGATTTATTACATTGCAGTTGCCTTCCGCAAAACAATAAAGTTTATCATCGCAAGGTGGCTCCTCCAATGAATGAAAAAATATATATTGTGATTTTTCAGAGTAAACACCTTTTATAAAAAGTCTATAAACATCATAGTAAGCACACAGTATGGTTCACGCATGATCGCATAAGCATCATAGTAAACACACAGTACGGTATAAGCATGATCAGAGTAGAGTAGGAAGAGTAGAACACGACTAGATGAGGCAGACCTTGCAGAGAATGTTCCTGACATTGAAGAACTCGAGGGATTCAGGTAAATCAGCAGAGGACGCAGCCGTAGCGTTGATGTCACTCGTGTCAATTGCTATACTGGTCACGCCCTGAGCTCCAAACAACAGACTAGACGCAGTGTTACCACCCCCTCCCATACGTACCGTCACGTTACCTGTAACAGTTAAACAGCAGATTAGAAGCAGGGTTACCAGCCTCTCCCACAGTATATTCTAGTTAATATTTATATAAATATTATTTTAATATTTATAGTTAGGATAGCAGAAAGCATAGAAGAGTGGAGGCGTAATATACCATGGACCTGCCAGTAGGCAGTGCACTAAGAGAGAGAGAGAGATATTAATATTATATATAGTAACAAGACGTTACCAGCGCTGGTCTCTAGCTGGACGGTCCTGCCCATGCCACAAAGCAGTTCACATCTCCTCAGGTCAACGGCCTGACGATGCATCAGCTGAGCCGCGTCAAACTCCCTCATCAGTTTCCTCACTAGCCCCTCCCCCCCCCTACCGACCCTCCTCCTTTCACAGCGAGCAATCTGCCCAGTGCTACCATCAGCCATGACAACCCTAGAGGCCTGTGTAAGTTCTTCGTCAGACACACCCTGACTGGCATTCGAGTCAGCGATAGAAATCACAGAATCTGATTTTATTAAACGCGAGTCAGAAACGGAATTTTCCAATTTAGCCTCGCTCAAATGTTGACAGTTTGATATATCACCACCGATGGATTTCGGCTCTTCTAGAGAAACTATCGTAGATGCTTTACTACTCGAGTCTGAAACAGTTTCTGACTGTTCAGCTATCTGTTGAGTTGGAACAGCGGAACATTTAGAATCTAGCGTAGACTTGAGAGAACTTAGTCGACTGCTCTTAGGAAACGAGAGAAGCCCCGAGTCTTTCTCCTCCCCACAGCTCTTACTCAGCAGGGCACGCAGCGTTGCATTGTGAGCGAGCAACGTTAGGACAACATCCAGCCAGCACAGCCTATCAACATTCTCCCACTGAAGATACGTCAGCAGCGGACCCGCAGACGACTCCACGCCCCTACTTCTCTCCCTAACTCTCAACCAAGCGTCACGCCCCTCTGTCACACCATTCAATCCAGTGCTCTGCTGTTTAGCCACGCCCCACTCAGCTGTCACACCGTTCTGTTTAGCCATGCCCCACTCAGCTGTCACATCGTTCAATCCCCCCAGGCTAGATACCTCACTGGTACTGTTTATCACAGCACTTCTATCACAGTCAACGTTGGCGCTGTTGGACTGAGCTCCATGAGATGAGTATGGAGCAAAGCCGCTGAGCGCTCCACTGGGGCACTTGACGGGGACGCTAGGTAGCGACTGAGAGGCTCTCACTGGCCCGTCAGTTACACCCAATCCTCTCGACTTTAGATGCTCCAGGAGCGCCGCGGTGCTTGACAACAGCTCTAGGGATTTAGAAGACCTGGTTAGTGGTTCAACCCGGCTCTCAACAGACAGATCATTAGCCGTCCTGGCTAATGGTTCAACCCGACTGTCAACAGATAAATGATTAGCCGGCCTGGCTAATGGTTCAACCCGGCTCTCAACAGATAAATGATTAGCCGGCCCGGCTAATGGTTCACCAGTAGGTTGACTAGATGAATTGATTAGGAGAGGATTTGTGGCAGCACTGAGAGAGTTAAGAGAAGCCCTGTGGCTGGTGATGACACCAGCGGTAGTGGTAGCACTGAGAGAGTTAAGGGAAGCCCTAGTCATCACTAGGCTAGCAACACTAGCAACACTGTATGATTTACAATCATTATCAGCCGCAATGCCATTAGCCTGTCGTCTATTAGCAACGACTGCCGTGCTGCTCAAGACTGCACTGACGTTAGTGACCGAGAGGCAGTCGCTCACTCCACTACTGATAGCGTTTACCGATGAGCTGACGAGGTCCGCTAACACACCGCTCTCAGTCACATCAAAGTCCAAGCCCGTCATCAGCGGCTCAAATATATCACAGTCAAAAACATCAAGACGTTCACACTGCAAGACGTTGGAATGTCTGTCGTGTTCACATTTCTGAAATGATTCTTTATTGATCCCTCGGTCACTTCGCAGCGTAGTATCTCCAATGAACTCTTTGCTCTTAACATCACAGACTGGATCATCTCTCTTCCTCTTCCCCAGCAGTGATTCTCCTGGAAGTTTCCGCTCTAGAACTCTCTTGTACGACTCCTTGGGAGGTTTTCTCTTGATGAACAGATCAGCAGGATGAGAGCAGCCGATAGGATATGGGCACTGCATAAACACATACATATGCATATACTCATTGGCTTAGTGAATGCAAATGAGCAGTACACAAAAACATACATGTCTATATACTCATTGGCTTATCGAATGCCCATGGGCAGTAAATATACACATGCACAGATAGAATTGCTGACTAGTCGAAATATATACGGGTAGAGCAAATAAATGTCGGCAGACTGAGTACAAGACAATTCCGAAAAGGATACATTGTATTGGAAAAGTTCATATATCTTAAGACTGTATAACAATATATACATAAGGGCATTTGAAACACACTGTAATCTAACGAGAGCCGATGACGAGAGAGTTGAATTGAGTAAATTAAGTTGAATTAGCAAGGTTTTATTTAAATTTCTATATAAAAAAATGTAACATGGACCTTAAGGAAGGAAGATATTGGGAAACTGGAGTCATTGGAAATGTGGATTTGGAGAAGAATGGAGAGGATTAGCCGGACCCAAAAGGTTACAAATGAGGAAGTCCTGGAGAGAGTTGGCACAGATAGACAGTTGATAAATGTATTAAGAAATAGGAAGAAGAGATGGATAGGACACATTCTAGGGGGGAGGTCTATTAAAAGAGGTCATAGTAGGTAGAATGGAAGGAAAAAGAGGCAGGGGCAGGCCGAAATTAGGTATGTTAGATGATTTAAAGACCCACTCATACGTGGAAATGAAGAGGAAGGCGGAAGACAGAGAAGAGTGGAGGCGTTATGTACCATGGACCTGCCAGTAGGCAGTGCACTAAGAGAGAGAGATAAAAAATGACGATGAAATAGCATACCATCTTGGTGGGACACATGAGTACCGCCTCCTCCATGTTGGCTTGAAAATATCTGAGAGAGGCCTTAACCCCCGCAGCAGCACACAGGGGGCAGGGTCTCACCTCAACCACAGAACTCGCGTATCTGTCGTACACGCTCATTGTCGACACTACGCACAGATACACAGAGGTAGAGATACACAGAGGTAGAGATAAACAGAGGTAGAGATACACAGAGGTAGCGATAAACAGAGGTAGAGATACACAGAGGTAGAGATACTCCTATAAGCACAACAGGACTACAAAATTGGTGAACAGCCTAAAAGTAATAGAAAAGTAAAATACACATTACAGTGAAATGATCAACTATGTTGATATCTATCACTTTTAATGCCACTTGTTTAAACTGTTTGGCAATTTAGTCCATTTTCCGTATAACCCATGAGAGTTCAATTACCTCAGGATCTGTCATTTAAAACTCCATGACGTTATCTTTCACCTCTAACCACTACTCTCAGATTAGCGCGAATCCCGGTCGCGCTGATCTGAAAGTAAAATCTCGGACATTCACTGGACTGGCTATACGGAAAATGGTCTAAATTGCCTAACGGTTTAAACATGCGGTATTAAAAGTGATATATATCAACATAGTTGATTATTCACTATAATGCGTGTTTACTTTACTTGCTACTGAGACATTCTAAAATCTTTTAAGCTAAATTAAATCACAAAGAAATAATAAAGAAATATGATAAATAACTCAAATCAACCATTGAAATAACTCAATAAAATATAATGTTCAATTAACTTTTCATTCAACGTTCTTTAAGTTTGTTATCAGTTCCATCAAACTTAACTTACACAAGTCAGTAATCGGGTATCCTAATTGCCGCATGTGATCACCGTAAATAAGTCGACTCTTCTCTAATATAATATGCGCAGCTAGCGCTGCATTTTAAACATAACATCGACTAGGCGAGTCAATCATTAACAAATTTTCTGACGAATATTCAACGAAATTATATCAAAACAAACGAATGCCATGCGCTGCCGACTTCCGCTACCATCCAGTGCTAAAAACAGCATATTTTCTAATTTCTCACATTTTTTTAACTAGCACACAATAATAATAACAACAATTAGAGTGCTACAGTCATCAATGACAACATCGAGCCCTATTGAGACAAAATCAAGCCGGCGAGCAAAAAGAAGGTCCAAAAAAGGTGCAAATTCCAAAATCCGGAAATTCAGTCTAAAGTAAGGGAGTCAAAGAAAAGGTGGTTTAGGCGCAGGTCGCTGCTCAAGGACACTGGATGGAAAAGAGAGATGGAAGAGATAGGTCTTCAACTGCCTATGGAACTGATCATAGGAAAGCAAAGGCCGATGTGATTCGAATGAAAATTTCCGAAGATTGAATACACACTTGGTAAATAATTACAAATATTTTACTTATTTAAATTGGTCGAATAAAATTTTCAATTAATAATACTGTATTTAAATTAATATAATCTGAATAAACTAATATTTCTCTACCAATATGATCATGGTACCGATAGACATTTGATAAATGTATCAAGAAATACGAAGAAGAGTTTTATATGACACATTCAAAGAGTGAAAATCTACTAAAGAGGTCATAGAAGACAAAATGGAAGGAAATAGAGAGAGGGAGGCCGAGATTAGGTTTGTTAGATGATTTAAAGATCCAATCATACGTGGACATGAAGAGGAAAGCAGAAGACGAAGATGAGTAAATGCGCGTTATATAGGATTACCTAGCTGCACCTAGCTGCATGCCAGAAGACAAGTGAACTAAAAATGATGATCATGCATATCTTTCACTTTTCTTAATGAATGTAACGTTTTTTCATATTTTAATACCTACTATAAGCATAAAAATTCTGACCCTAACAATTCTTTCAGAGGTAATCTCAGTTTTGTAAAATAAGATTTTCTAATTAATCTTGTAAATTTTCCATAGCTTTACCAATTTTAAATAAAGTCCGAACAACAAATAATTCTCCGATTTGTATAAATAGTATAGTAGACATATGGTACAGTTTCAGCACAAATTTAAACCACTATATACAGTAGATCGTTGACTTGAACTTTGTTTAATAGTGCCCGCTGAATGTTATCCTTGACGTCAGCAGCACTCTAATAATTGTACAGTTAAATATCGACCTGATTACAATTTGATTTGACCTGCTTGGAAATCATTAGTGTTAAACTTCGATCTCATTTCCAAAACCTTATTTGATTTAAACACATACCGGAGACCGAGAGAGACAGCCTAAAGCCATAGACTGGCCGCCGCTGTCCAGACCCACCACACCTCCTCGGGCGAATTTAATCATCGCGGGTTCGAATCCAGGCCGCTCTGATCTGAGAGTAAAATCTCGGATATTCACTGGAATGGCTATACAGAAAATGGTCTGAATTACCTAACGATTTAAACAAGTTTAAAAAATTGAGAGATATCAAATTAGTTGACCATTTACTATAATGCGTGTTTATTTTATTTCACACCGGCCTCGGGCAGGTCAATCCAACCTGGTGGACTAAAGAACTGAGGCGAGAGGTTCAGTGATCATATAACGTTCTGAACGCATGTTTAATGAACGACGTAGACTAGTAGTACAATGAGAAGTTAACTGTGCTAGCAGCCTGGGTGCTGGGTTATCAGCTAGACGTGTTCAGGTATTTACGTCAATATATATACCAGTCTGTGGCTAACAAGTAGTGATGTGCTTTACGACTCATCTGTGAGAGCAGCATATAAACGACTCGCACAGCTCAAAGAGCGGACTCTTTTAAGCTGCTCACTGCTCTCAAATGGTCCAGGCACTTAATTGCTCCAGTAACTGCTCTCAACTGGTTCAGGCACTTACTACAGTAACTGCACTGTGTCTATGTGGCCTACGTGACTTCAAGTAGTTTAGGTCCGCATTGTCAGTCAGTGTTGCCAGTTGGGAGAATTTCACGCACAATTGGGCTATTTATGAGTTAGTTACGTTAAGTCGTTGGGCTAAAACATTTAACACATATGGTAACCCTGCATGATTCTACTGTTCTAAGCTAACTGTAGAATGAATGTACCGTAGACAAATTGCATACGATGAAACGATAGTCTTGAAAAAAATTATACTAATATTAATATCACTCTAAAGTTAATAACCTTTAATTTGTAAAACTCCATTAATTAAATGTGTACAACTAATTATATACGCAGGTTTATATTGACATCGCTTTCCGAATGTACCATCATTGACGGTCCTAGTTCACAGTCAGGGGGGATCCAGGAATTTTTAAGGGGGGCGAAATTTTTTGTTAGAGTGTACACATTCTTTGCCTCCAGAAAAAATGCTGTGAGCTGTGAGGGGCGGGCTTAAAATTTTTCACTACGGCGCTCCTCGGCTTATAGAGTAAGTCCATCTCCGTATCTTATCCCCCCCCCACCCTTCATACCCGTACTAAAGTTAGAGGAAAACCTAAAATCATACATTTGCTTTGGAAAAGGCGGGTTAATTTTTTCACCTTCGAAGAAACTAAGCGGAACTGGACGATTTAAAAAATGACCTAATTTTGGCATTGGGAGGAGGGTGGGGGTTTAAGTCTCTCCCAGTTCAAACTGTTTGCACCACTGCTATGGGACAGAGTTCAAATTTTTACTCACATCCTTTTTGCTCTCAGCCTATACTATGGTTAATGTTAAATTGAGAGCTAATGAAACGGTCAACATTTTTCGGGGCCCCGTCCATTACACAGGGCTCCTAGTATACCAAATATGGACCCCTAGTGGGGCCCATACAATGAAAATTTAGTTTACAATTTTTTAATGACGGGCCTAAGGGGGCCCGGGCTCCCTGGATCCGCCACTGTTCCCAGTTGAACTCTCCCCATCGGAAACGGCTTTACATGAAGCGGCTTTATAAAGTACAGTCTACATTCATCAACTAATAATACATGTACATGCAGTTTATAATTACTCGAGGCGGCAGCAGTCACCTATAGCTAATAAAATAAAATATACCACAGCCTGAGAGGCTGAGAGTGAGAACCCGCCAGTCCTAGATCGTTCGAAATGCAGGCCTATATAGGCCTGCATTATTTTACTGATATCCATGTATAAATGTGTAATCAGCAATTTCTCTGACTGTAGTAGCTGTACATATATCTAAATGTTTCAAAGTTGCTTTTAGTACTCTCGAGTTACTGAGAATCTTTCTGACTTCAATTTCAGTAATTTCACATTAGTTTTTTTTACCTGGTTAAACTATGGTAATTTTCAATTTAAAATAATTTCATTGCGTCTTTGTATATTTTTTACGTGCAATATGCAAATTTTTTTATAAATAAGAGCAAACATACGCACAAATTTTAGCAAGCTTGTGCTCAACGCCAATCTCCCTACTTATTAATTTAAGAATACACCCCTGCTAATACAATAATTTATATGCATTCGAAGCGGCAGCTGTTAACTACCTAGGCGAGGCAACAGCAGTCAGAAACAGCAGTCAGAAACAGCAGTCAGAAACAGCAGTCAGAACCCGCCGTCCTAGATCGTTTGAAATGCAGGCCTGTATAGGCCTGCTACATGGCCTTGCCGCCTTAACAATTGTGAATCAATATTATAACACTGTCTGCAGCTGATCACTGAGAGCTGTTAAGTATAGTGAGAGCAGTTTTGTACACTGTGAGCAGCTCTTGGTGAGCAATGAGCTCTGAGCGAGAGCAGTACACTTCAAAGAACAGCACTTAATGAGTCGAAAGAACAGTGATCGGTCAACTTTCCTAACCAGATTCAGTGGGTTTTATTATTTTCTGTTCATTGGCTTGGCTTAGTCTGTATTATATATACATATACATATATATATATATATATATATATATATATATATATATATATATATATATATATATATATGTACCTCGATTACTGTACTTTTTCTCTGTAAAGATTAGACTCGAAAGATATGCGTGGTATATATATACGTGTATATATATATATATATATATATATATATATATATATATATACAGTATATATATATACATATATATGTATATATATATATATATATATATATATATATATATATATGTATATATATGTTATGTTAATGACACGTCTCAATTTTGTATTGTATTCATTACTATATATTATTATCATTCACTTAGCAATTATTTTGTACGGGCACTGCGGTGTACATGTAAATCACAGTAGGCCTATTCTATTATAAGTATTGCTTTAGTATTCCCATATAGTAAGTATTGCAATTAAATATAGACCTAATTAATTAAGTATAAGTAGGCCTATAGTAATTAAGTATTCTAATTAATCAATCAATCAATAAGAATTTAAAGTCTAGTTCCTCTCCATAAGGCAATGTCAGGGACGTCTCTTAATATAAGTATAATTAATTCAACTATAATTAATATAACTATAATTATACTTATTGTCAGGGTTCCTGCTTCTATATATGTAAGTTTCTTTGTGTTTTCAATATGCTATATTGAATTTACTACATTGTTGTTGTTGTCGCGCGTAGTGGCGAAGAAGACGAGAAAGTTTGCTGTGAGCGATGTCGGAAGGACTTGGTTGTTTGATGTCGTGCAGAATGGATTTAGTTTTGAGGGGGTTTTCCAAGTCAATTGTTGAGTTATAGACGATAGTACCAGGATACTAGTCGTAGATATTTCAGTTTAAAGTACCAGGATACTATTGGGATAGTTATAGCAGTGTGGCAGTGAGTTTTGAGGTCTAGGAGCCTATAGTATTATAGAAGTTTTATAGTAGTAGTTAGTTTAGGATTAGCACGCTAGTTTTAGTTCTAATCTCACTAGAGCACCAGGCTGCATAGTTTAGTTCTAATCTAGTCGTCTAGTTCATAACTTAGTTATAGTGGTTGTTTTAAGTGTGGTTCATTGAAGTTATAGTTAGCTAGGTTGTATTGAATAAAGGTTATGTGTTGAAGGTGATCTAAATATATTGATCTCTATTTTCGTGGTTAAAGTAATTTATTAAGTTCTGATCGATGTTTGTTCTAGTTTAATTGTGCCATAATTAATGTAGTATTGTTCTTATTTTATTGTATTAAATTCTTCTTTCTTACTTCTAATTTCTAAACACTGATTTTGTCATGTTTTAGTTAGTATAGACTCAAGTTATCGAGGCCAGAATAGGGTTTAACGTCCGTGTCTGACAAGTGATGACTCAGACTTAGATCCTGTCCTAACACTTATAATTATATAATTTTCGTATAAGTATACTTATATTAATTAATTGATATAAGTATACTTAAGAATTATAGTCGAAGCTATACATAGCCTATATTTGAGGGCTATATTATTAAAAGACTTTTTATATTTTGCAATTTGTCCCTCCACGGATCAGACCTAGGGTATATATTCCATTATATAAAATAAACACTCGTTACAGTGAAATGATCAACTGTGTTGATATCTATCGCTTTTTAATACCACATGTTTAAACCGTTAGGCAAACTATACCATTTCCCGTATAACTAGTCCAGTGAATGTCCGAGATTTTACTCTCAGATCAGCGCGGCTGGGATTCAAACCCGTGAGGGTTCAATTAATGTATACATACACAAACACTGACAGAGATTAAATATATACATGCAAGTACACACGTAAACAAACAAATAAATACACGCACACACACACACGCGCGCGCACAGAGAGAGAGAGAGAGAGAGAGAAGAGAGAGAGAGAGAGAGAGAGAGTCAAATAGAGTTATCGTATTGACCTAGGGTATCAGTTAAACTGAACATTATCTTACCAAGACGTAACACTCACAGGCTAACGATCCACTCCTTATCATTGCTCTCTGTCAGTGTTCGTGTTGGGTGACCCTTATTCTCTGTCAGTGTTTGTGCTGGGTGACCCTTATTCTCTGTCAGTGTTTTTGCTGGGCGGGCCTTATCTCTGTCAGTATTTTGCTGGGTGGCACTTATTCTCTATTAGTGTTTGTGCTGGGCTGGGTGGCCCTTAACTTCCAAATCTTCATCTACCCGTCCCCTCGCATTCGAAATGTCATAATGAAATTCAACTGTTCAGATCATCAATTCAAGGAAACCTTTGGTTGACTCTTAAACTGCAGTTTCTGAATCAGCGAAGATGATCTGAGACAATCAGGACCTGCTCAACATCACATGTACCAAAGGTAAGGGACGTTAAATCTTTTACATTGATTTAGTCTAAGAAATATTTCATAAATGCTATTTTTATTGACTATCCATCTGTTTCGTGTAGTTTGCGTCTGAATACGAAAGGCTATAATGATATATATCGAATAGTGGAAGAAACTTATTGACATGAACTTTTGCTAATAAGTTAACGGAAGCCCTGAATGGAGCCAGTCTCTGATGACGTAGGTGTTCTTGGTCTTCTTCTTCTTTTTCTCCTCACAGTGTGGCGCTCAACGATCTCAAAGGGTCGTAGGCAGAAAATCTGTGACAGCAATTTTAAATTTGAATAAAAAATAAAAAAAGAGCATGAACATGCAAGACAATAATTCTTTACTACAGCATAATTCTTTGCTAAAACTTACGTTTATATAATTAATATTTACTGCACGTGTCGTAAGAGGCCACAAAGCAAAAACTGAGGAAGCCAACGGGAAACCACCTCAGCTAAATTTTCAAAAGTTATAGCTAGATTATGTAGGCCTATGGGTAAAGTATAGCCCCTTGTTATGAGATTACCTTATCTCTCTATTTGCTCTCATCGCATAGAGCGTGGTGACAGAGACTCGAAATTATGATTAATGTATCATGGACCTGCCGCTTGGCATTACAATAGAGAGACAGAGAGACAGAGAGAGAGAGAGAGAGAGAAAGAGAGAGAGGGAATCATTGATGACGACATAACGACATTGTTCAATGCTATAGTAATTAACTCTCGTTGAGCCCGTGGTTTGAGGCATGTTGTTCTACAACTTATCTGTAGATCATACAGAATGTCTCAATAGCGTAGGGGTAACGTCATGAACTTTTAAATGACAGATCCTGAGGTGAATTGAACCCTCCTGGGAACCTTCGAATCCCAGCGGCTCTGATCTGAGAGTAAAATCTCGGACATTCACTGGACTGGTTATATGGAAAATGAACTGAATTGCTTAACGGCTTAAACATGTGATATTAAAAGTGATAGAAATCAAAATAGTTGATCATTTCACAATAATGCGTGTTAACTTTACAGTAGATGCAGGGGTTAAACCCCGTGCTCTTCCGTCACTGCATGCTATCAAACAGGATACTGACATTAAACTTGCTTTAGCTTAGCATTTAAATATTAATTATTGCGTACTATATTTGCTACATAGTAAATTATATATTATTAGGAATGTTGAATGCCTAGATACTGCAATCTTTATAGATATAAAAGTAAAGCAGGAAGGTTATGTATGAAAGAGTTGTAAGGACAATGGACTTGCCAACAGGCAGTAACTGAGAGACGATTTAAACGAAGCCATTATGAAAGTACCATTAAACTATTCCCATTACCATTTAAACGAAGTCGGTAAGATACTCGACCTCGTATCAGTGTGTGCGGGGTTCAAATCCTGTGCTCGCCCGTCACTGACATCGCTTTCGAGTCAGGAAACTAACGTTAACCTTAGCTTTACCATGAGGACTTGAGATTCACAAGGACGTACTTTGTCGGAAGGAAGAAGCCGGAAGTCATCGGGAGGGCAGGTGACGACGTAGCGCTTGGAGCTGGGAACATTGGACGATATGTCTCTGAACCTGTAGACCCCGATACACAGGATACCAAACTTACGTAGAGCATAGATGAAGAGATCTGTGTAACTGCCTCCCATCTGTCGCAGTGCAATACAGTACAATAGAGTGCAATAGAGTATAGCAGAGTACAAAAGAGTACAATGGAGTACAATGGAGTACAATACAGCACAACATAGTACAATAGTACAATACAGTACACTAGAGTACACTATAGTACAACATAGTACAATAGTGTACAATAGAGTGCAATATAGTGCAATACAGTACAATAGAGTACTATAGAGTGCAATAGAGTACAACATAGTACAGTAGAGTACAATAGAGTACTATAGAGTGCAGTACAGTACAGTACATACACCTGATCCACAGTGGGGTATGGTCAGTCTGAGGCTACAGTCTGAGCCCGTACAAGTCTCACTAATATAATATATATATAAGTGAGACTTTAATATATATATATATATATATATATATATATATATATATATAATGTATATATATATATATATAATGTATATATATATATATATATAAAATGTATATATATATATATATATATATATATATATATATAAAATGTATATATATATATATATATATATATATATATATATATATATATATATATAATAAATATAACTCTTATAACATATATCTCATCATAAACTTTATTACATCTAGAATATCAACGTTACGACAACGCATCGTTCAGTGCATTGCTAGTATGCTGTGTCATGGTTAAATATAAAACAAGATTTTACACATACCCCAAAATCGGCGAAGGGCCCGTCATAGAGTGATATTTGGGTAAGGCGGCACCGGTCCCGGCTAGCTGCTAGCTGGGGGGCGGTGCACCCCCCGGTCATACCCACCCCCTCAGCCAAGATTTGCTCCAGCTCGGGGGTGGCACCTCCTGTGATGAGAGCTCGTATCAGAGTCATAGCGTTCACGTTGTAGTATGTCTACACAGCAAAAGCAGAGATCATCCGTGATGACACTTCTGGTATCACGTGTTTAAACAGTCCATGTCCAGCTACCGTTCATACTGTACTCATGAGAGCGTCAAGTACACTAGAGCAGAGTACTTACCATAAAAGTACCTTAGAATGTCTTTGTAGCGTAGGGGTACCGTCATTAAGTTTTAAATGACAGATCTTGAGGTGAATTGAACCTTCGTGGGTTCGAATCTCAGCCGTGCTGATCTGAAAGTAAAAGCTCGGACTTTCACTGGACTGACTACACGGAAAATGGACTAAATTGCCTAACGGATTAAACATGTGGTATTAAATGTGATAGATATCAACACAGTTGATCATTTCACTATAATGCGTGTTTACTTTACTTTACATACTCATAAGAGAGTCAAGTACACTAGTGAAAGAGTACATACCGTACTCATGAGAGAGTCAAGTACACTAGATCAAGTACACTAGAGCAGAGTACATACCGTACTCATGAGAGAGTCAAGTACTCTTGTAGTAAAATTCTTACCGTATTAATGAGAGAATCAAGTATACAATAATAGAGTACTTACCATACTCATAAGAGGGTCACGTACAATAGTAGCACAGTACTTACCATACTCATAAGATAGTCAATAACACTAGTAACAGAGTACTTACCGTACTCATGAGAGAGTCAAGTACACTAGATCAAGTACACTGGAGCAGAGTACATACCGTACTCAAGAGAGAGTCAAGTACACTAGAGCAGAGTACATACCGTGCTCAAAAGAGAGTCAAGTACACTAGAGCAGAGTACTTACCGTACTCATGAGAGAGTCAAGTACACTAGAGCAGAGTAATTACCGTACTCATGAGAGAGTCAAGTACACTAGAGAAAGTTCACTAGAGCAGAGTACTTACCGTACTCATGAGAGAGTCAAGGACACTGACAGCGAAGGCAGTACCACAGGCGAAGGGCTGAGTCATGTAGAGCTCTGTGCCTGGATCATCATCATCATCCTGGTCTAGAAACTGTACATTGGTGTCGTTACCTACCAATCAATCAATCAATCAATCAATCAATCAATCAATCAATCAATCAATCAATCAATCAATCAATCAATCAATCAATCAATCAATCAATCAATCAATCAATCAATCAATCAATCAATCAATCAATCAATCAATCAATCAATTAGCTCTGTGCCAGGATCATCATCATCATTCTGGTCTAGAAACTGTATATTAGTGTCGTTACCTACCAATCAATCAATCAATCAATCATTCAATCAATCCATCAATCAGTCAATCATTCAATCAACCATTCAATCAATTAACAATTAACTAATTAACAAGCAATTGGAGAATATAAAAGACTTTAAAGAATATAAAAGACTCAAGTAGTAGCAGAACCAACAGTAACTAAGAAACGAGCAACAACAACACCAGCAGCTTGTAGATCCTGTCCATGGATCTTTGAAGCCACTGTGACATAGCTCTCTGTCATACAGGAATCGGCTTATTAACGTGGTGTCCTTCACTTAATCTGAATGAATATGTAGCAATAATAATAACACAAATAAAGGTTTAGAAGCTGGTAATGCTAATGTTAACGTCAGTTTCCTCATTCGAAAGCGATATCAGTGACAGGCGAGCCCAGGATTTAAACCCCGTACATACTGATCCGCGATCGAATATCCGTCCAATACGTATTTAACGTCTGTTTCTTCATACATATTGGGTACATTGGACCTGCTACTCAACTGACAGTGAGATACGAAGAGTGGAGTAGGAATAGACTACACGTAGCCGCATGTGTTTAGATTCACTCACCCAACTCCGTTATCATGGGAATCTCTGACCCTGACTTAACCTCTCTCTTGTCGAACTTGTTCTCAGCAGCCTGACCCAGTGTGGGGGACGTGTAGCCTGCGTCAACACAGTACGTCAGGTGCGGTCAGTACTTAACTGACTACACTATCTTTAACACTATTAACATCATCACTAGCCACAAAAACGACGTCAAAGGGTATTCTCATAGTTAGTGGAATAATTTATCAGTTCAAGAATATACTTGACCAATGTGTACTTGTATGTGTACTTCAATAAACATAGTTCTTTAAAAATAAACAATAGACATATTTCTTTAAAAATAAACAATAGACATAGTTCTTTAAAAATAAACAATAGACATAGTTCTTTCTCTCTATACTTGATCAATGTGGGGCAATTTTTACACAGGTTTCTTGATTATAATCAGATAGACTAAAATCTATAGCCGAACATTTCATTATTAATATTTTTATTAATATTATATTATTATAGAAGATGAATATTTTATTATTACTTCGTTAAATGATTAAATGATTGATTCATTTACAGACTGATTGATTGACTGATTGACTGACTGATCTACTTTTAGATTGACTTATGGACTGACTGACTGATTTGTTGATCGAAGAATCGATTGATTTGACTAACTGTGTGATTGAATGATTGACAGATTGACTGGTCGATTGTTTGACTAACTAACTAACTGATTGAGTGATTTATTAATTGGCTGACAGATTAGTTGATCGATCGATCGATTGATTGATTGAATGACTAACTGAGTGACTGAATGATTGACTGATTGATTGACTGACTGACTGATTAACTGAATGACTGACTGATTGATTGCCTGACTAACTGATTGAGTGATTAATTGACTGATTGATTGATTGAGAAGGCGGGTAGCGCACCTGAGCCGGTCCTAGAGAGCGCCTGTAGTGGTGCGGAGTTCTCGTCGAATGTCATGGCTTTGATGTTGAGCGAGCAGAGAATGGCTTCCTTATCCACCAGTGTGCTGTCGTCTATGTTAGCGTTCAGAGCTGAGAGGATGATGCACATGTCACAATGGCTGATCTGACTCTCCCTCAGTCTAGCTCTGTTCAGTGGTGAACCCTAAATCAATCAATCAATCAGTCAATCAATCAATCAATCAATCAATCAATCAATCAGCTGTCGTCTATGTTAGCATTGAGAGCTGACAGGATGATACACATGTCACAGTGATTGATCTGACTCTCTTTCAGTCTAGCTCTATTTAGTGGTGAACCTTAAATCAATCAATCAGAGAGAGAGACAGAAAGAGATAGAGAGAGAGAGAGAGAGAGAGAGAGAGAAATATGTTTTATTTCGATACACTCAAAATATACAGTGACATACAAAAACAAGGCCGTCAAAGAGGTCACAAGTAATCTATCTAGTTGACCACCCCTCAATCATACAAATTGAAAAATAACTAGACAATCGAAATAAACCTGAAATACAAGTAAAATAAATTTTAGTTAATAAAGTTTGCAATAATAACAACAGGAATTTAAAAAGAGAATATTTAATTTGCTTCTGCCGATAAATCTGAGCTTCAGAGAATCGCTACAGAGAAACACAGGGAACTAAACAGAAACGCAGAGTAGCACTTAATTAGTTCAAATTGAAACTTAAGAAAAATTCTATAAATAATTAAACAACATAGCCCAGTGTACGATTTCAACGAACGAACTAATCAACATAATCAATGTTGAAACGCAATCAACGAATCCCATGATATTGTATTATTACAGATTAATTAAATGCTTATGACAATGAAACTTATAATAACAATGAACTAAAGTAGCTCTTCAATTTGGCTACAAACGATTTAACCGAGTGAGAATTACGTATCACAGTAGGGATTTTGTTCCAATCAATCAATCAATCAATCAAGCAATCAATCAATCAATCAGCTGTCGTCTATGTTAGCATTGAGAGCTGAGAGGATGATGCATTTGTCACAATGGTTAATCTGACTCTCTCTCAGTCTAGCTATGTTCAGTGGTGAGCCCTAAATCAATCAATCAATCAGTCAACCAATCAATCAATCAATTCAATCAATCAATCAATCAATCAATCAATCAATCAATCCACTACTGACTCACTCACTGACTCACTCAATGAATGAATGAATGAATGAATGAATCAATAAATAAATCAATCAATCAATCATTTAATCAATCAATCAATCAATTCTCTGCATAAGTTGCTACGAAGTAAACGAAACATACGTTGATGACGGTGATCTTGGGGAAGTTGCAGAGCCCCTTCCACTCTTTGAGAATGTATTCTTTGTCGGAGACGATGACGACGGGCTTGAGCTCGCTGTACAGGAAGTTGCTCGCCCTGAGGGGCATCACGAGGTTCCTCAGCCCGATGAGCGGCGAGTGGGCATCAGCGAACACACACACGACCACGTGCCCGCGAAACACCGGCAGAGCCAGCGAGTCTCCGTCCTGCGAGAATAACGGGGCCAGCTAGATACTGGAGTCAGCTAGATACTGGCGTCAGCTAGACACTGGTGTCAGCTAGATACTGGGGTCACCTAGATACTGGTGTCAGATGGATACTGGGGTCGGTTAGATACTGGTGTCAGCTAGATACTGGAGTCAGCTAGATACTGGCGTCAGCTAGATACTGGAGTCAGCTAGATACTGGAGTCAGCTAGATACTGGCAGAGGTAGAGCTACATACAGTAAGACATGAAGAGAGAGGTAGAGATGCATACAATGAGACAAGAAGAGAGAGGTAGAGATACATACAATGAGATAAGAAGAGAGAGGTAGAGATATATACAATGAGGCAAGAAGAGAGAAGTAGAGATACATACAATGAGACAAGAAGAGAGAGGTAGAGATACATACAATGAGATAAGAAGAGAGAGGTAGAGATATATACAATGAGACAAGAAGAGAGAGGTAGAGATACATACAGTGAGACAAGAAGAGAAAGGTAGAAATACATACAATGAGACAAGAAGAGAGAGGTTGAGCAGGACACCAGTGGAACATGGAGGTAGAATCAAATCTGAGAGGATCAGCATCAGGCTGGGTGGGGGTGGGGTACGTCACCTGACCCCCTCCCCTACTCTCCTTCTCTCCCACACCTCCCACGTGATTACCCTGAGCCTGTGATGATCTGATCAACAAACCACTGATTAATAAATGAGAGATGATCTGATCAACAAACCACTGATTAATAAATGAGAGATGATCTGATCAAAAAATCACTGATTAATAAATGAGAGATGATCTGATCAACAAATCACAGATTACCGAGACACTGAAAGTTCTCGTGCATATTATACTATGTACGTTGCACAGGGGCTGTGTGTACAGAGAGGACTCTCTCTCTCTCTCTCTCTCTCTCTCTCTCTTCAGTGCACTGCCAAGTGGCTCAAGGTTCATATTCATACTAAAAGTCTGCTTTCTCGCTCCATAAGAGCACTCCTTAGATCAACAAGTTAATTTCTTCACAAAGTCTATGCCTTATTAATACCTTATGCAGCCTCTAGCTTGGAAAAAATATGGCTTCTGAGGTGGTTTCCCGTCGAGAGGATTTTAAAACGTCCTAAAATAATGAAAACATGGAAGCCAGCCCAGTAGTCCCTATGTGTCAGGTCGTGTCCTGATTTTTTTATTTAAAGAGTTAACACTAAACCTTGATATTAGTA
The DNA here is from genome assembly GCA_905160935.1 of Enchytraeus crypticus. NCBI lineage: Eukaryota > Metazoa > Annelida > Clitellata > Enchytraeida > Enchytraeidae > Enchytraeus > Enchytraeus crypticus. Next base: position 901,431 of record CAJHZI010000419.1, on the reverse strand, counting down.
GAGCACACTGAGCAGAAGCAGATGACCACCTGCTTAGTGCACACACACACACACACACACACACACACGAAAAATAACACGTACATTTAGTTTATGTTTTACTTGTTGCAAGTGCTAGATTGTCTGTGTTGTTTGTGAACTGTACATGTTTTACCACCTTTTTGATGTTCTTAGTAAATATATAAATTTAATAAATAAATACACACACACACACTCACACTCACAGATACTCACACACTTGTAGAATAGGTGGCGCATACACTGTGTCTTTCCACACGAATACACACACACACACACACACACACACACACACACACACATATAGAGCAGCATCAGAGTATCATAGCAAATATACACAGAGAGATACCTGAGCATCATAACACACATACGCTCACACATATAGAGAGACACCTGGGCATCATAACGCACATACGCTCGCACATATAGAGAGATACCTGGGCATCATAAAACAATACGCTCACACATATAGAGAGATACCTGGGCATCATAACACACATACGCTCACACATATAGAGAGATACCTGGGTGTGGCTGAACCGATTCTGTTGGGTTTACGAGAATGACGAGTGGAACCTGAACACAGCAAATACACATGTAGGCTACATGTAGTTACACTGAAAAATAGCATTAAACGCTAAACTTGTGTATCTTTCTTTAGCAAACAATTTGTACAGGGTGCTGCAGATATTATGACAATTTGTACAGGGTGCTGCAGATATTATGACAATTTGTACAGGGTGCTGCAGAAATTGTGATCATTTGTACAGAGTGTTGCAGAGAATGTGTCAGTGTGTACAGGGTTCTGTAGATAATGTGTGAAGGTGCAATGAAATAAAATAAAAAAGCTTATTCTTTTGCTTATTTTTTCTTATTTAGAAAAAATAAGCAAATGTCACAATTTTAACAATAACTTAAGACTTTCGTAAAGTATTCTAAGGTTATATAAGGATGGATCAGTTCGACACCTGTGCGCTCCCTAGCAATGTAAAACAGACTGCGAGAAACAAGAACAAGCCTCTTAGACCTGCTATTTAACAGTACACATGAAACTTCTGAATTCAGTTGATGATTGGGGGCAACATTGCTTCATCTATTTTGATAGCACTGAGATGTGGTCGTAAAAAGTTCTCATCGCATTTGACTTTTGGGTTTGGATATATTTCCTTTTAATATGAGCAGAAAATGAAGATGGCGAAGGCGGGGGGGGGTTAAACCTCCCTACGTTAGGAAATTCCTTACACTGGTTAAACTAGAGAATGTTGAGTGGAGAGATTTACCTGTTTTACATTTGCACCTCTTGATCATGCGGTAGTCGAGAGCGTCGTAGTGGCAGTGGTTGCAGTATATCGAAGCTCTGCGGGCAATTATCAATCAATCAATCAATCAATCAATAAACTAATCAATCAATCAATAAATTAATTAATTAATCAATCAATCAATCAATCAATCATCGTCGGCGGATTAATTACATTGAAACAAATCATTTTGCTAAATCAATCAATTAAATAATATCCTGCCCAGAATGTATCCAATTTGTAGCGGTAGTTATTTTCACTCTTCGTATTGCGATTGTCTAATAAAAGAATAAGAAAGAAAACTCAAAAAATGTTTCTAACATAAGGATGTGATCTGTTACTTTACTCTGTAGCGTTCAATCTAATGAGTGTAAAATTAAACTACACAACGAAAGCAGTGCTATGTTCGCTATTAGTAATAGATCTCGCTCTGTTAACATTGTTAACTCTGTTAACCCGTGTTAACGCTGTATATTAACAGTGTTAACACTGTTTATTAACAGCGTCCAACCTTTTGACATCTTCAGGAGACTCGGCTATGAAGAAGCCCTGTACGTTGGACTCTATCTTGATGTCAGGACCTGGATTGATTGATATGTAGCTTGCTCTGTCCTCAGGTCTGCGAGCCTCTATAGCTATCAGTAGCATCTTCAGTCTTATGAAACACACCCTGATTAATAAATCAATCGATCAATTGATCAATCAATCAATCGATCTGTCAGTGAATCAATCAATCAATCGATCAATCAATCAATCGATCTGTCAGTGAATCAATCAATCAATCGATCAATCAATCAATCGATCAATCAATCAATCAATTAATCAATCAATCAATCAATCGATCTGTCAGTGAATCAATCAATTGATCAATAAATCGATCTGTTGGTAAATCAATCAATCGATCAATCAATCAATCAATCAATCAATCAATCAATCAATCAATTAATCAATCAATCAATCAATCGATCTGTCAGTGAATCAATCAATTGATCAATATATCGATCTGCTAGTAAATAAATCAATCAAATAGTCAATCTATCAGACGATCAATCAATCAATTAAGGAGTTCTCCTATTTAGTTGCCAGTTGGGAATCGCACAAAATATACATCTTTATAAACATTTCTTAAGTCTAACTAATTAATTATTAATTAATTAATTATTAATTAATTAATTACGTCGGCTTATAATTTACTCTGATTTTATTTTAGTAGAAATAATTCAATTTAAAATTGTCATCTTCATTATTAGCACATATATCTTCAGGAATCTAGAAGGTTTAGAAACAGATAAAAAATGTACCATTGGCCTGTCCGATACTCACACTTTGTTCGAAAAAGAAACCAAAGTGATGCAGGTAGCAACAACAATAACAACTAGATTATGCTACAGTCGTCCATGACAATGTCGAACAGTATTGAGACAAATCGAGACCGGAAAGAAATCAGGGAGTCCTAAACTGACAAAACTGCTGCTAACGTTTGCTCGTAAGTTTAGAGTGTTGTATTTAAGACGTACTCGGCAGCATCGGGAAAAGTCATGCCGACGAATGAGTCGGAGAGGAACTCTGTGTACATCTCCATAGCCGTGCCTCTCATGTAGTCGTTCTGCCACTGCGCCATGTACGCCGCCTGCAGCAATAAATAAATAAATAAATCAATCAATCAATCAATCAACAAACAATCAATCAATCAAGCAATCAAACGATCGATCGATCAATCAATCAGCATTACGGTATGTGGATAGAATACTGTGGTACGGTATAGTGTACTAAAGCATAGAATACAGCGGTACGTTATGTCATAGTAGAGCTTAGAATGCAGTGTTAATATATATCATAGTAGATCATTAAAATACTTTGGTACATTATATACTAGTAGAGCATATAATACAGCGGTACGGTACATCATGGGAGAGAGAGAGAGAGAGATAGAGAGAGAGAGAGAGAGAGAGAGAGAAAGAGAGAAAGAGAGAAAGAGAGAAAGAGAGAAAGAGAGAAAGAGAGAGTGAGAGATAGAGAGAGAGAGAAAGTGAGAGATAGATAGATAGAGAGAGAGAGAGAGAGAGAGAGAGAGATGGGCGCACCGCTTTGTAAGATCTCATCATGAAGAGGTTTGCCATGAGGGTAGAGAAGCCCGGGGCGAGACAGCTCTGAGCGATGAAGCCTAGCTTGAGCTCTGCCAGGCACACAGCGTCGTCCCCTCTCTTCCAATCCCAGCTAGGTATGTTCAATAGATACACCTGCCGTCAATCAATCAATCAATCAATCAAATAATCAATCAATCAATCAACCAGTCAATCAATCAATCAATAAATAAATAAATAAATCAATCAATCGATAGTTTTTGATAGAGATATGATGGACTGATAACCTTGTTGTGATACTGCAGCAGTTGTATGATAACCCTTATGTTATCATGATAGTTTTTGATAGATATTACTCTCAGTATGTTAGCGGCGTCCTCAGCATCAGGGTCCTCTGTGTACTTATTAGCCAGCACCAGGCAGGCGTCAGCTTCCTTTATCTGTCACAATACACACAATACAATACAATACAATACAATACAATAATAATAATAATTATAAAGGTTTAACGTCCGTTTCCTCATCCAGGGATGACGTCAGGGGCGTCCCCAACAGCACACATCACTACAGATCAATTCACCCAGATCAATCTGCAAAAGATCTGTGCTGAGGAGAAGTAAGGTCCTAAACGAAAGCCAGTCCGGTGATCAAAAAATGGTCAGAGTAAATTGATTATGTCTATGGTGGAAAAAGGTAAGTCGTAATTGTACATAATATAATATACAATACAATATAGTGCAATACAATACAATACCCAATACAATACACACACATAAAATACACAATACAATACACACACAACACAATACACAGGTGCCTGCGCCAGACAGGCGTGGTGTAGTGTAGTACAGTACAATTCAGTACAGTGCAGTACAGTACATTACAATACAGTAAAGTACAGTACAGTACAGTACAGTACAGCATCATATTGTACAATACTGCACAGTACAGTACAGTACAGTACAGCATCGTATTGTACAGTACTGAAGAGTACAGTACTGTACAGTATAACACAGTACAGTACAGTGCAGTGCTGTAAAGTGCCGTACAATAATTTGTATTTATTTCTATCCACAAGGCATATATAACATGTGATGGGGGACGACCCTGACATCATCCTTGTACGAGAAAAGTGACGTTAAACTTTTATTATACTTATTTATTGTTATTATTACTATTATTATTATTTATAATTAACAATAATAATAATAATAATAATAATAAAGGTTTAACATCCGTTTCCTCATCCAGGGATGATGTCAGGGACGTCCCCAACAGCACACATTACTACAGATCAATTCACCCAGACCAATCTGCGAAAGAAATGTACTGAGGAGAAGTAAGATCCTAAACGAAAGCCAGTCCGGTGATCAAAAAAAGGTCAAGGTAGATTGATTATGTCTATGGTGGGAAAAGGTAAGTTTTAAGCTTGCTGGAGAATGTTGAAAGAGAAAAACCAGAGCGAAGATTAGCAGGTAAAGAGTTCCAGATTGCGGGTGCTGCGTAAGAAAATGAACGTCTGCCCAATGACGTGAGAATATTTGGAACTGAGAGAAGATTGGCATCGGTGGAGAGAAGTGTACGTGAGGGACGATAGGGAAGAAGAATTTCAGATAAGTAAGAAGGCTTGTCAAATCGCAGAGTTTGAAAAATTAATAGAGCTATTTCATATTTTATGCGTTGATTAACAGGGAGCCAGTGAAGACTGCGTAGAAGAGAAAGAGAGCGAAATTGAAGTCGAGAGGACTTACAAACAACACGTGCACGAGAATTTTGGACGTGATGCAAAGGATTGAGAGAAGAAGTAGGCAACCCATGTAATAATGAATTACAGTAGTCGAGCTTTGAATGAACTATAGAATTAGCAAGGATAGTGGCTGAATTTCTAGTAAGGGATGGACGTATTTGCCTAATCTGACGAATCTGAAAGAAAGAAGCGCGACAACCAGAAGAGATATGGGATTTAAAGTCAAGGTTTTCATCAAATATGACTCCAAGGTTTTTGGCGGATCGAGAAGGTGAAAGGGCAAGATTCTGAAAATTAACAGATTTATTGGAACTTTTACTTCTTTGCAAAGGAGTGCCAATTAAAAGGTATTCAGTTTTGGAGGAATTAACAGCAAGACGGTTAGCACAAAACCAGCAATGAACCTTGTATTATTATTATTATTATTATTATTATTTTTTAAATTTTATTTTATTATTTTATTTTATTTTTTTATTCTACCCCGGTGTAAAGAACCTGGGGTTTGATAAAAACGATTCAGGCAATACGTGCTGAATCGCCGCCCGGCTACTCGAGGTCATCAAACGGCTTAAAAGAATTATTATTATTATTATAATTATTAATGCTTACATTTACTCTGTGTAGATCATTGGCGTCCATGACAGTGCCCTGAAAGAACTCAACCTGAGTGAAGTGTCTCTTGAACAATCCTTCTAGCTCCAGGTCCGGTTCCTTGCTTTACACAATACAATTCAATGCAATACAATACAATACAATACGATACGATACGATACGATACAGTACGATACAATACAATACGATACGATACAATACAATGAAATTGAATGGAATGTTATGCAATGCAATGAGATACGTTGCAATATAATACAGCAGAAGATCACTATGAGCAAAGCACTATATTAATTACAATGCACTATAATGCAATGCTATACAATATAATACCAATTTGAATTCAGTTATTGTTTTGACATTACTGTACTGACAATTAGTTATATTCTTGATTGATTGATTGCTTGCTGGATTGCTTGATTGATGGATTGATTAATTGATGGATTGATTGATTGACGATTGATTGATTGACTGGTTGTTGATTGATTGCTTGATTGATGATTGATTGACGATTCATTAACTGATTGACTGGTTGATAATTGATTGATGATTGATTGACTGATGATTGATTGATTGATGATTGATGGATTGATGATTGACTGATGATTGATTGATTGACTGGTTGATTGATTGACTGGTTGATAACTGATTGATGATTGATTGATGATTGATTTATTGATTGATAATTATTGATTGACAGGTTGATGATTGATTGATTGACTGACAGGTTGATGATTGATTGATTGATTGACTGACTGGTTGATTGATACCGGTTCATGACTATAAGCTCTATGTCTCCCTCCACTCTGTCCTTGTGTAGGAAGTCAGACATAAAGTTAGACACTGACTCGTAAGTTATGTGACCACATAGAACAATGTGTCTGAAATCACATAATAATAATATTATAAAGTACATGTGCTATGTGTAAGTGTATGTGTCACACATATCCATAGTCTACAAACTGAGAGCCTGAGCTAAATGTAGAGAGAGAGAGAGAGAGAGATAGAGATAGAGACTGAGACTGAGACAGAGATATAGAGAGATAGAGAGATAGAGAGAAGATAGACAGAGAGAGACAGAGAGAGACAGAGACATAGAGCTAGAGAGAGAGAGAGAGAGACAGAGAGACAGAGACACAGAGAGACAGAGATAGATAGAGAGAGAAAGAGAAGATAGAGACATACTTTTTACCCGGCTCCTTCTTATAAGTGCCTCCATATTTACTACGTGTACCGAGGATGTCCATGATCTCTGGAATAAAACTAGCGAACATCGCCTGCGATAAACACGAGTAAACTATAATCAATGAGTAAACAACAAACAGAAGAAAGTAAACAATAAACAGAGAGTAAACAATAAACAGAGCATAAATAGTAAACAGAGAGTAAACTATAAGCCGCGAGTAAACTATAAACAGAAAGTAAACTATAAACAGAAAGTAAACTATAAACAGAGAGTAAACTATAAACAGAAAGTAAACTATAAACACAGAGTAACAATAAACACAGAGTAAATTATAAACAGAGAGTAAACTATAAACAGAGAGTAAACTATAAACGGAGAGTAAACTATAAACACAGAGTAAACTATAAACACAGAGTAAACTATAAACAGAAAGTAAACTATAAACAGAGAGTAAACTATAAACAGAAAGTAAACTATAAACAGAGAGTAAACTATAAACAGAAAGTAAACTATAACCACAGAGTAAACAATAAACACAGAGTAAACTATAAACACAGAGTAAACTATAAACAGAAAGTAAACTATAAACAGAAAGTAAACTATAAACAGAGCGTAAACTATAAACAGAGGGTAAACTATAAACACAGAGCAGCTCAATCAGTGTATATCAATCAATCAGTAAAATATCCATCTCCTCCACTACTTCGTACTTCCCCCAGTTTAACGTCGGTATCGTGAGTATACTCACATCTCTCTCACTCGTATATTCTAGAAGTAGACAGAACACAGTATATAGGAAGCAGAAACTCTCAGTGAATGAATCCTGGCTTCTGTACGAGATCTGACCTCTTATAAAGACATCATCGACCCCTAAAGGTTATCATAAGTAGAGCGGTATAGTATCCCTGCTGTTCTGTAACCCCAGTGCTCTACACTGTACCTGTCTAATAACAGAACGATTCACTTTGGCTCCATACTTCGGACTGATTTTCTGGATTTCAGAATTTGCACCGTTTTTGGACCTTCTTTTTGATCGCCGGCTTGATTTTGTCTCTGTAGTGTTTGATGTTGTCATGGATGACTGTAGCACTATAATTGTTGTTATAAATATTACTATTTAGACTCCATAGGTCTGGAAGAACCGCTTTATGCCTATAATCTCATTATCGTCCAACAAATTTCAACAAATTTCAATTTAAATCAACAAATCTCAATTGAAATCATTATTTTATCAAACTTAATAACATTTCCATCAAATTAATCTCTTTCATTATTTTATCAAACTAAACATTTTCATCTAATATATCTCAATTTAAATCATTATTTTAAATATTAGGTCTTGATTTTATAGTGAGTAAAATCGACCTAGAGCTACAGACTTCAAATCGACTCACCAGTGCGCCTAGAATGAAGAAAACGTTGAATATTTTGCCTAGCGTAGTCTTACAGAAGTAGTCCCCATAACCCACTGTAGACATCGTAACCAGCGTGAAATACACGCAGTCCCAGTAGTTCATCTCGTGAGGATTGGAAAAATTGTTCCACGGGTCACCCGAGTTCTCTACCTGGGAGTTAAATCAATCAATCAATCAATAAATTAACAAATAAAGCCATCAATCAATCAGTTAAAAAATAAATGAATAAATAAATCAATCAATCAATCAATGAAATAGTAAATGAATAAATTTATCAATTAATCGACCGACCAATTAACAAACTATCCAATCAATCAACTAATAAATCAATCAATTAATCAATCAGTCAATAAATCCAGTAACAGAATAGAGATTAATATCCGGTATTAAAGGAAATGCTGTGTATTTGACTGCGTCACTAACGAGGTGCATAAACAATGTATTGCATGTATATCGTATTGCACGTATCACAAGTGTATTCTGTATTCTCTACGATGTATTTGCAGTGCTCACTAGATGTATAAATCCTGCCCCTGTGAACCATACACTGATGAGAGTAGATACGAGCTGACAGAGTCTGATGCTGTTTGACGTCTTCAATACGTTCAAATACTGCAATACATCAGGTATTGTCATCAATCGTAGCGCTCTTGTGAACCTCAAACCTACGCCAACAATAATACATCTAAATACCAACAAATACGATCAGAATACATCGGGTCAATACGAGCTAAAATGCTTGTATAGACTCTGTATCTGAAAATAGCATGCACCATGTTTCTGTACTGAAAATAAGGAGGAAATGGATGTTAAACCTTTATTGTTATTATTATTTTACTCATCACAAGCATTAGAATTGAATGTTCAGTTGTTTTAGAAAACATCGTTAATTGAGTTGAAGGAAGCCTCGACTGACGTATCAACAAACAACGTAGACTGAAAGGAAGCCCAGCTTTCTATATCGTTATAGCATTTGACATATGAAAACAACAGGAAACAGATCCGATTCATCCAGAATCTTATTTCACATGATTCCGACCAGGTTTAAATTAGAATCATCTACCGCTTAGACAATTCATGAACACTGCGCAGAATAGGTTAGCAACGAAGTTAAGCAACCTCCGGTTTTGTTAATACTTGGATGGGCGACCACTTTGGAAGACCCAGTGAAGTCAAAATTGAACAAAATCCCTGGAGTGTTGGAAGATTATTCTTATATTCCTGCTATCTACAATCGATGCAGTATTAAAAGGCAACGACTGCAAATAACCATGCATTGAGTTGATTGCTTGATTAGCCTCTGTGTTCTCAGTCGTCATCGTGTGGTGCTTTGGCGCCTACTTGTGTAGAGTCTGCAAGAGACGTCCCTGACATTTGCCTTATGGCGAGGAACCGGACGCTAAATATTTATTGATTGATTGACCGATTGATTGGAAAGGCTATTAGACTCACCCAGCCAGTTTCTGTTGAGATAGATGGCGACGAAGGAAGGAGGTATAGTGAAGTAATCGACGAGCGAAAAGATCTCAAAGAGAAAACTCAGCTTATCAGGGGCGGCTAGGAACTGATGAAATCAATCAATTAATCAATCAGTCAATCCATCAATCAATCAATAAATCAATCATTCCACCTATCAATCAATCAATCAATCAATTAACCTTAAAAGTACAGCTCTACTTACGTTTAATTTGTTACATTTAAATTTAAACGATTACCTTTCTATATTATATACACTCGCTTTGCAAAACATAATTATGCAATGCTTGCTAAAAGAACAGTCTTTAATTATACTAATTTAATTGTAGGTAAGGAGAATTAATGTACAACAAATTTTAACCTATAAATATTTGTAAGGAAAATACCTCTTAAGTAGGGGATTTAATAGCGAGCTTGGACAACTTTAGTGAAAATACAAGTGTAAACAGTCCATACTTATCGTATGGCCTCGTAACATTTCTATGAAAGAACGAATTGATTTCAGTTTCTATTGATAGTCACAAACTATCGTTGAAATTCTGTTTCTTAATCAGCAAAACAACTACCAGGCGATCAGCTAGATGAGTCGTTCGCGTCACTTAAACCCTGCTGTTAATTTATATAGGCAATACTACAGAAGCTCTCTAATATAATTTCCGTTTAATTAATTAACAACCTCTCTCTCTCTCTCTCTCTCTCTCTCTCTCTCTCTCTCGCTCTCTCTTCAGTGTACTGCTAAGTGGTAGGTTCAAGGTACATATTCATACTCAAAGTCTGCTTTATCGCTCCATAAGAGCATTTATTTTATTTATTTATTTATTGCTTTATTTCAGGAGTAAAAACCCATACATGAATCTTGCACATAGAACAATGCAACAAAAACCAGAAAAGCAAATAGTCTGCGCATAAATTGAGCTATAGGCCTAAAACAATTACTTATAGAATTAGGCATACAAGGCTATAATAGGCTCAGAACATCAAAACACTTAACTAGCATATTAGCATTGCTTAGATCAACAAGTTAATCCCTTCACAAAGTCTATGCCTTATCCATACCGTATGTAGCCTATAGCTTGGGAAAAGTCTTGCTTTAGCAATACAAAAAAGATAAATTAGAGTTTAATGAGAATTGAGTAAAAGTATTGAAAGCGCTTTTCCAATGTAATAATGGCAAATAAAGAGTCATAGCAATAGCAATCCATTGCAATGATTCCGGGAATGGACTCCCAGGCCTTGCTATACTGGATACTCGATTACTAGGAAGATATAATATATAGACCAGTAAAGTGGACGTTACGCGGATGAAGAAATAGACCATGAAGAAGATATTAATAATAATAACAATAACACGCACATTATAGTGAAATGATCAACTATGTTGATATCTATCACTTTCAATACCACATGTTATATCCGTTAGGAAATTTAGTCCATTTTCCGTGTAGTTAGTCCAATGAATGTCCGAGATTTTACTCTCAGATCAGCGCGGCTGGGAATCGAACCCACGAGAGTTCGATTCACCTCTGGGTCTGTCATTTAAAACTTCATGACGTTATCTACACCCTTAACCATTGCGCTATTGAGACATTAGAGATAGACCAGTAAAGTGGACGTTACCCTGATGAAGAAATAGACCATGAAGAAGATATTAAAAATGAGATCAACTTGTTGTGTGGTGCTTGCTGTCCAGTTAACACAAGTCTCCACCTCTTCTCTAGAACAAGCACAACACATAGCACATAAAACATAGCAAAGCACATAGCACAGCACATAGCACATAAAACATCACAGAATGTAGTAGATAGAGCCACTATAAAGGCACTACAAAGGTACTAAACTGCCATACAAAAATACACAATAAAAGCAAATCAGCACCGCACAATGTCCTAGACTTTATGTAGAGAAACACTCTGGTACCCGAGCCATGTTTTGTTATGCACTGATTTCTATCATCCTCTTTCCATGACAAAACGAACGTAAAGTACTGGTGAACAGTGGTTAAAGTAGGGGGGGGGGGCGAAAGGGAACTATGTTCTCCTAGTTCTCATTTTTCTGAGGTGCGTTCCCCTGCTAAGGGCTTCTATTTCTTTTTGTTTCGTATCGTTTATTCGTTCATCTCAGCACAGATAATACAAACAATAGAACGTTCATGCAGGCTGATAAACAAACAAGAAATACGAAATTGGATACCATAAAAGAGCCAGAGGTCTGTGCGGTAATACCATAATTATTAGCTGCGGTAATACCATAATTAATAGCTGCGGTAATACCATAATTATTAGCTATAGCAAAGTCTACTTAAGTCTGAAATGCTATTACACTATTATTTGATACTACTGTATAGGAGACCAGTAAATACATTATAGAGTGCCCGAAAAATTCTGACCGTTCCTCTAGCTCTCAATCCCCACTTAAACCACCTCTGGAGAGCATCGTATGGTATCGTATGATACGGTATAGTATGGTATGGTATTGTATGTAAGTTATCGTATGGTATGGTATGGTATCGTATGGTAGGGGGTGCAGTATACAGCTATCGTTGATTGCTTCTCGCTGTCATTCTAATATGTCCGTCCTGATATATGACGTCTTCATCGCATTAACCACTTCACCATTAACTGCATTATCAGCCACGTAACGTAGTTTACTGCGACACTGACTCAAGTCTTTCATCATTGAACCTGAGACAGTGCTAGATATAATAATGGATGATATATGAACCAGTTACTTACAGTGTGGAGTCTATGAAGTAGATGATAAGAGATGATATGCTCATGAGAAAGACGATAACAACCTGTCAATCAATCAATCAACCAATCAATTATTCAATCAGTCAATCAACCAATCAATCAGTCAATAAATCAATCAATCAATTAATCAGTCAATGAATCAATCAGTCAATCAGTCAACAAATCACTCAGTCAATCAATTAATCAATCAGTCCATCAACCAATCAGTCAATATTCAGTCAATCAATAAATCAGTCAAACAACCGTCATTCCATCACTCAATCAGTCAAGCTATCGCTGAAGAAGAGTTCATGTAAAATAAAAAATGTTCAAGTTTAATAAAAGTCAGAGAGAGAGAGAGAGAGAGTGAGATATATATATATATATATATATATATATATATATATATATATACTGTATATATATATATATATATATATATATATATATATATATATAGAGAGAGAGAGAGAGAGAGAGAGAGAGAGAGATGATAAGAAAGTGAGAGCGACAGAGAAAGAAAGAGAGAGGAGCAATTAATAGACAATAAATTATATAGCATTATAGAGAGGTTAGCGTCCGGTTTATCATCTGACAGTGACATAAGAGAAGAACTAGCGTAGGTTACATTGCAGCCAGTGATCACAACTCAAACAGAAAAATACGACAAATCAAGCTAGTGAAGACAGATTGATCGTAATCGATTGATTAATCAGTCAATCAATCAATCCATCAGTCAATCAAACAATCATTGAAGATGTGTTCATTATTGTGACCTAATCATAATTGATTGACTGAATGAATCAGTGATCGATTGATTAATTGATCTCACGATTGATTTGTCGATATATCTAGCGATTGATTGCTTGTCGATATAGCTAGCGATTTATTGATTGAGTGATTGATGGATTGATTGCTTGTAGATATATCTGTCGATTGATTGATTGATTGATTGATTAATTGATTTATTAATTGATTGATTGATTGATTGATTGCTAGATGACCCACCAGTATTCTACCCGTAGTGGTTTGTCCTGAGATCAGCCCCCCCGCCCAATCCTGTGACGAGGTCCCCCACCCCTTCTCAGCATCAGCCTGACTCTTCTTCTTACCCCCTCCCCCACTCGACGACTCGTCCAAGCTCGAGTCCCCCTCCCTTCCCTTCCCCTCCTCATCCTCAGCCTTGGACCTCTGGCAGAGAGTCCATGAGAAGATTCTCCAGGTGAGAACGAAGAGGAGCATCCCGAGTAGGGTGATTAGGCTGGAGCAGAGAAAGGCGTACCAGTGCCGCTCCTTGAGGCAGGGGTGGGGGGGCTCTATCATACTCCCACACACCACCTGAACTATGTGGGGACCGGCAGAGCACGATATGTTGGACATGATGATGTCAGGCACTTTGTTTGACATGGTCGTTGTGAATGTAGACTGTAGACAATGTAGTTGAAGACTTGCTGGTCAGGGAGAACTGCTGTGGTCGTTGTCGTGAAGGACGGTAGCACTTAAATCGTGTTGTTGTTGTCAAACCGAGAGAGAGGAACCCGGTTTATGGACGTAAATAGAAAGTGAATATATGGACACCACTACCACATGACAGAAATCATAACTTCTGAGAGAGGTCGGATGAATTCACTAAAAAAAATCAATAGTAAATCCTTCATGTTCAGTTCTTAATCATTGTCTAACAGCCAGAGCTTAATCAAACCTATTCCCAGAGCCTACATCTTGTGAAATACACAAGCCTATAGACAAATAAATCTGTGCCTGAAGTAAGGAAGCTACATAGTAATTAATCCATTACATTGTAATTAAGCCATAAAGTCTTCTGCAGTCATGAATCCGGGAAATAGAGGTTCCGATATACCAGGAAGGATTCCCTCAAGATAATCACGTGACTTTTAAGTAGACCCGAATACTGGTGTCGCAGATCCACAGGCTTGTGCTAATCCAAGAGATGAGATTACTTGATCCGGTGTCGTAGATCCTAAGGCTGATGCTAATCCAAGAGATGGAATTACTTAATCCGGTGTCGTTGATCTTAAGGCTGGTGCTAATCCAAGAGATGGAATTACTTGATCCGGTGTCGCAGATCCTCAGGCTGGTGCTAATCCAAGAGATGATATTAACTTTAAGTATATAGTAATCCACTCAGTTATTTAAGCAATGTTGTTGTTGTTATTGTTCTTTACTTGTTTCTATCATTTAGACAAACATTTCAGCATCAACAAGTATCGCCTGTAATCACAGAAAAGTCTCTCAGGGTTCGGTGGGGATTTGAATCCTGTGAGATACTAACTTAATCAACTCAACAAACGTTGCGTTAAATTCTTACTCTTACTTGGAGTGCAGTTTTTAATTTATTAATAAATGATAGTCTATATTAACTAATGGAAGACTATATTAGCTAATGAATGATATACTGTATTTACTAATGAATAAAGACTATAGTAAGTTGTTAACTAATAAATGAAAACGTACATTTACTATAATAAATGATAAACTATATTACCTAATAACTGACATTAACTTAAGCAATATCTAACGCACAGTGTTAACCAATAAATGATATACCGTATTAACTCCTATTTAGCAGTACCCAAGTTATATCAACAGTACTCAATCAATATGTTTAGCTCTTAAAAATAATCTACGAATATTCCAGATACTCTCTGATCAGCTTGACTTAGAGTTGAACTCGCGAAGGTTCAATCCACTCGAAAGCTTCTTGCGAACAATAGAAATAAATAACAGTAAACTAAAAATATCCTCATCATCGTACCAATTGAACTACTACCTCCTAGCGCTTTTACATTTCAACTTGTTTCCTGACAAGTTTTGCGAAAACTTTTAGAAGGATCATAGCGTACGGTGTTGTCATGGACAAACTCTAATTATTTGATATCAAAGCATCAGCTACTCTCAGTTAAAAACCATGAATATCCTAGGATCTAAAACTTAAACCTAAAAACCTCTAAATATTCACATCATCGACCAATCACACGCCACGTTCAATTGATTTATCTTTATTGCTATTTACTGCGATTGGCGGATGTTTGGGATGTTTGTAGATCCCGGAGGCGCTTGTTCCAATCCTGCACAGGAGTAAATCAGGATCAGCGGAGTTTATCAACAGGACATCCGGCCTATAGGACTCGATGGATTCTATACTTCAACACTTGATTAGATAGGCTCTTTCTAACAACGGCTCTTGATATGTTTCCATGATACTCGACACCTGCTTACGATCCTACATTGTGTTGTGTATACACCGCGAGACAAGCGTAGATAGACAGACAGAGAGTGGCACGGGCAGAGAGACAGGTAGACGTACGCAGAAGTAGCTGCGCATCAGTGGGATGTGGGATCTACACTGAGATAAACCTGGGGCTTCCTTCAACATTAGATATCAATATTTTAATTAAGAAACTTGCAACACCCATACACGACCACCAACAATGCAATGCAACGTCCAGTTTATTATTTAAAATATTTTTGGCGTCATTGTGTCTAAGAAATGCTAAGAAAGTGTAGCGAGAGTCAACGGAAGCCCCGTGCTGAGGGCAGAGAAAACTTTACCTTGATCTCTGCACTCAGCCACTCACACAGGCTCTGCTCAGCCCAGCGGCGTCTCCATCCTTTCTCTCTCCGCCTCTCTCTCCGCCTCATTAATTAGAATTGTTTATCAGCCTAGTTTCAAAAGGTGTTAAACAGTTATGCAACACCTATAAATTCTTGCGCGTTTGGATTGTAAGTTTCAGTATTTATTTATAGTTTGAATAGCTTTCATGTAGTGTGCCAGCCTGAATATTGGCTATAGCCTGCTCTCATTGGTTACTATGTAGTTTGCGTAAGGTCAAAACTGTAGATACTAACTAAGGTATACTGGACATTTGTATTACAAGTTTAATTATGTTTGCAAGGTTTTCTACTGATTGTGGTTTTTGCTTGTAACCATGTTTTGATGGAGGTCTCTCTTCGCCTGGGTACAACAGATTTCAATAAAACAGCTGCGGCTGAGGATTGGAGGAAGATGATGGGGATTAGAGGAAGAGGAGGAGAGAGGAAGAGATGGAAGACGAGCCTGTAAGATGAGATAGGCCCCAAGACAAGTAGCAGGATGAATAGACTGAGAGAGAGAGAGAGATAGAGAGAGAGAGAGACAGAGATAGAGATAATGAGAGAGAGAGAGAGAGAGAAACTGAGAGAGAGAGAGAGAGAGAAAGAGAGAGAAACTGAGAGAGAGAAAGAGAGATAGAGAAACGAAAGCAGAAAAAAATAGAGGGTAAAAGAAAGGAGATTGGAAGAGCAAGAGCATCTAAAGAGTAGAAAGGAAGAGAGGAAGAGAGAGAGAGAGAGAGAGAGAGATAGAGAGAGAGAGAGAGAGAGAGAGAGAGAGAGATGGGAGAGAGAAAGAAAGAAAGAAAGAGAGAGAGAGATAAAGGTAGAGATAGAGAGAAAAAGGAGATTGAGAGAGAGAGAAAGAGTTCAAGCGTAGACAAAATGTTATCTATGTAAGCCACAAGACTGTGTAAGCTGAGTGTATCTCTCTCCCTCTATCTCTCTTTCTCTCTCTCTCTCTCTCTCTCTCTCTCTCTCTCTCTCTCTCTCTCTTTCTCTCAATACACATATTTCTATCTTAGGCCCACCGATACTGACTAATGGAGAACCCTTGCTAAAGGCTACACATTATCGGCATTAAGTCCAGCTTTAGTTTTACTAAATGAATCGTTTCTGACATCGTTTTCCATTGCATTCCTCAAAAACAGAAACAACGAATACCTCACCGATCATCCCTTCAAGCAAGGAATAGGGATTAATTTTCATTGATATTTTGACTGATTGTTTTTATTTGACTGACTAATTAATTGGTTTTGTTAGCAAAGAACACTTTTTAATCGCTTTTGTATATTTCATGCTATAAATGAACATTAAAAATTATTTACCGTCAGTTTTTCATGTGCTACAGTCTTTTATATATTGACGAATTAAATGACAACGATGTTCAAAGGGCATTGAAATTCGAAACGGGTCGCTCAGAACCTAGAACATCGACGAATATCCACATCGGGTGTTCTACTGACTAGACCTCTCTTTGTCCGCAGTTTCTAATGCACTCGAAGTCATTAGAGGCAACGATGCAATATCTACAAAGGTTTTCTTCATAACATATCAAGGATCCTATTGCACGCGGGCCCTGATGACGCTGTTAAGAGCCCGTTGCTCGCGGGCCTCTATATGTGATGGTACAGGGAGCGATGTAGAGTTGATCAGGACGAGGAAGACCGAGCTTATCGCTCATCTCATCTGCCTCTCTCTTGGCCTCCCCCTCGTACTTGAGCGTGGGGTGACGGTAGAGCACCTCACCCGAGAGAGGGGTGCCCGCCTGGGAGTCGAACTCGAGGGCTTTCCTACACTTGTCGACCTGGTCTGTGGGCAGGTTACAGTAGCGCAGTATCGTCTTCATCGAGGCCGTGGGGTCCTTAAACATGAAACACGAAATACGAAACATGAAACATGGATGTGAAACACGAAACATGAAATATGGAACAAGGATGTGAGACATAAAACATGAAATATGACAAATGAAACATGGATGTAAAACATTTAACATGAAACATGACAAATGAAACATGGAAACTGGAACATGAATATGAAACACGAAACATGGAATTTGGAACATGAAACAGGAAACATAAAATACAAAATTTCAAGCAAACTGGCCTTCTGTTCTACTCAATGTTCACAAGGTGATACCATTCCAGTCATTCAATGTATTCTGAAAATTAAGTTTAAAATTTTGACTAATTGTCCTTTTAGGCTATTCCTAATTGCAACGGACCAAAGTTGTAAGCTGAATAAAAAACAATATACTTATCTGATATCAATTTTTATTGAAGCTGATAACATTTAATTTTATTTTAATTTTCGGTTTATTACTACTTCTATGAACAATTTCATTATAGCTTATTAGTGGCTTCTAACGCCCCACACTGCGGTAAAAAATGAAAAAAGTAAAACACGCATTATAGTGAAATGATCAACTATGTTGATATCTATCACTTTTAATACCACATGTTTAATCCGTTAGGCAATTTATCCATTTTCCGTATAACCAATCCAGTGAATGTCCGAGATTTTACTCCCAGATCAGCGGGGCTGAGATTCCAACCCACGAGAGTTCAATTCACCTCAGGGTCTGTCATTTACAACTTCATGACGTCCCTACACTATTGAGACATTCAATGAGCAGATTGAAAGAGATGATGATGATGATGAAGAAGAGAGGTGAAGTGCAGACCTCGACGACGTCCTCGTATCTGATGGCGGCCACGTTGAGACCGTTCTTTATGAACCCTGAGTAGAACATGTGGCACACGTGGTTGAAGACCAGTCCCATTGCGAAGTAGTTCTTCAAGTCAAACCTACAGGCATCATTAATCTTTCTCATTAAGTTATTAGCCTGAAATAATTAGATAAATTAATTCATCAGGAAAAAGTCTCAAATTGGGGATTGACTGATGGATGATATTATGTAGGACAGAGAAGATTTGAGACAGTCTATTCGTATCCCGATCCTATTTAAACTGGGATTCAAGGGAAGATGATGATGAAGATGAAGTAGATTAATTCCTTAGATTTGTATGGTCATCAAGTGTAGATTATATTGGTTTCGTTCTTTAAGCAGAATTAATTAGTTATCTAGACGATGAACTAGCTAACAATATAAAATATTCAGACAAATGTGTCGACTATATGCTTCTTTCTTGTTCAATTTGACATAGAGGTCAGATTAACAAAAAAGTAAACACGTATTATAGTGAAATGATCAACTACATGTATGCTGAAATATATCATTTTTAATGCCACATATTCAAACCTTAAGGCAATTTAGTCCATTTTCCGTACAACCAGTTCAGTGAATGTCCGAGATTTTACTCTCAGATCAGCGCGGCTGAGATTCGAACCCACGAGGGTTAAATTCAAAACAGGATGTGTAATTTAAAACTTCATGGCGTTACCCCTACGCTATTAAGACATTTAAAAAAATAACAGTTGATAAAGATAGTAAGATAAATAAAGAAAATTAAGCTGGTGCGGTTAACCTGAGCGTTAAGCAACGTGTTATGTCATGGACGTTGCTTTGAGTTCTTCTATCAAAAGTTTGATGTTTCATATACTCACGGCTTCATGAAGTCCGAGGCCATTCCCATCAGTCCGAGAAAGAAAGCGATCCTCTTTCCCGAGCCACTGCCGAATGCATAGATCGTTTTCATCGTCGGCAATTCCTCTGATAGTCTGTACAGTGATTGAGCCACCTAATCAATCAATCAATCAATCAATCAACCAATCAACCAATCAAGCAATCAATTTAATTAAATAATAAGTCAATGTGTATGCTAACAATTTATTTTATGCACAAAAATTAGCTAACAGATTTAGAGGGTTCCAAAGTTGAATGGAATTGTAGGATGATTTATCCTCATTCCATCCTCAAAACTACAGCACAGTCTGATTATGCTAGAGTTTAAATAGGGCTTTAATTTTTGTATTTTAAATAACACAGAATCTAATAAAATTTCTACAAAATTAGCCTGACTGATATATTTTAAAGATCACCTTGATAGGATCTCGGTACATGAAGAGACAGCTGGCTTTAGGAAAGAGTGGAGCGAGCAGATCGAGCTGTGGAAGAGCGGGAGCAGTCAACTTGAGCACATAACCGATCTCTTTGTTCTTCGTTGGTTTGCACAACATCCTCACCGTGCTCACGACGAGCTTCTCTAGCTCAGGGTCCTTCCTCTTGATTGCCTCAGAGTGGCTCGCTAACACGTTCAGAGATGACGGCTCTGATATAGATACCACCTGCGCAATCAATCAATAAATCTACCAATCAAGCAATTTCTTGATCGTTTCAAAGTGGCTCGCTAACACGTTCAGAGCTGATGGCTCTGATAAAGACACCACCTGCTCGATCAATCAATCAATCAATCAATCAATCAAGCAATCTCTTGATCGCCTAGAGTGGCTCGCTAACACGTTCAGAGCTGACGGCTCTGATATAGACACCACCTGCTCAATCAATCAATCAATCAATCAATCAATCACTCAAACAATTAAACAATCAATCTAGCAATCAATCAGTCTATCAATCAATCAATCAATCACTCAATCAATCAATCAATGTATCAGTCAAACAATCAGTCAATCTATCAGTCAATCAATCAATCCTAATTAATAAGACAATTAATACTTCAGCTATGCGTTGAGCGCAGATACACTTAGAACCGGGATCAGTGTTTAGTCATTGTTCAACAGTGAGTTTATAGAAATTCTAACAGTCTTATATTCTCAATTCCTATGTCGACAATATTTCAAATAATTATGAAATCATTTTATGTATTTAATTCATTGCACTTCTCACAATCAAGAAAAACTGTAAAGTGTAAAACAATAGAGTGTCTCAATTAGTCTACTGATAAGAAATCTGCTGACTGATCAATAGATCAGTAAAAGCGATCCATCAATCGATCCATTAATATATACATCTTTATTTCACCAAAGCATATGGTAGCATAATTACAATAAGAACACAATATAAAGTACACAATTTACAGTGACATCATGTTCAACGAAATAGGCCAAGAGATGAAGCGTTCGAAACGAAAAGAACATGAAACATCACACACATGTACTCGAAAGCAGTGAAAAGAATAAATTAAATTAGAATTAATCGAGCAATCATCGATCGTTAAGCGATCATTATATTAAGAAGCTAGACTAGGCCTGACCTGTCCCGTGGCCTCGAACATCTGTGTGACGAGTGTG
The DNA here is from genome assembly GCA_905160935.1 of Enchytraeus crypticus. Classification (NCBI taxonomy): domain Eukaryota; kingdom Metazoa; phylum Annelida; class Clitellata; order Enchytraeida; family Enchytraeidae; genus Enchytraeus; species Enchytraeus crypticus. The sequence continues at coordinate 880,046 of CAJHZI010000419.1, read as the reverse complement.
GAGCCACAGCGAGCTGTGTTAGTGAAGAACGTTATGTTCCCAGGATCACCTCTCTTGTCCGCCAGGTGGTGGAACGATCTGATGGGAACCACTATCACTTTCTTGGCGAGTCTGAACTGAGCGTTCATGATGAAGGGCGAGTACTTAGCCCTCCACAACTCATATCCTTCCGGAGCCTCGATGAATATAGCTTCCTTTCTGTTTATCTGCGCGTATTATACAGGTAGCAGTTCTAAAATGACTTTCAGAACACACACAGATTTTACACTCATGCTAAACTAAACTTATTTCTCAGTAATTACAAGTAGTTTTATCTTTTCAAGACATGGAAGGTGCGCAGCTATCCTAGTCATGAAAAAATTAAACTTTAATAAAAGTGAGTATTCTAGACTCTACCGCTACGCACATTAACAACAGTGAAAGGAGGCCACAACAAAGTGCAAGGCAATCAGGTGTTAAATCCAACAATGAAATAAAGGTTTTAACTCCAACAATGAAATAATGGTGTTAACTCCAACAATGAAATAAAAGTGTTAAACGACAATAATGAAATAAAGGTGTTAAAATTTAGAAATGAATTAAAGGTGTTAAACGACAACAATGAAAAAAGGTGTTAAACGACAATATTGAAATAAAGGAATTAAACTTCAACAATGAAATAAAGATTTAAAACGACAATATTGAAATAAAGGTGCTACACAACAATAATTAAATAATAAAATTAAAGGACAACAATGAAATATAGGTATTAACTCCACCACAAAGCAAATAACAGCAATGAGGATTTCAAGGATGTGATATATATTTAAAGACATTTTACAGGCGCATTCAGCCTTAGTTTCTGCGTGAAATGCTGACGATGAAGAGAAAAATTTCTCAAGAGAGATTAGTAAGTTTGGTGGCCTAGGTCACGTGATAATGACTGGATACTACCACATAGAGAGTCACGTGATAATGACTGGATACTACCGCATATAGAGTCACGTGATCCTGAAGGACGTATTCCGGATTCTCAAATCTCTCGTGACTAAGCAGAAAATCAGATTTCTTTGCCGGAGCGAGATACTCGTCAAACTTGAACCTGCCGTGAATGTTCAAAACCTGCGAATAATAAATAATTCATTTAAATATGAAATATGTTTGTGAAATATTAAATATGTTCATGTTGATTTTCTGTGTTGAAATTTATTCCAGCTGAATATACACATGTATTAGCATTATTTTGCAATATGTGCAACCAGGCCAAATATTAAACCTACTCAGATTAAAGAAATAAAATTTCAAATGATTCCGTGGCAGTATTTGAGAAGTCTAAGTTGAAATAATTTTTAAATATAATTTGCACTGGCATCAATGTTTCTACCAGTGCCTATATAAGTGCCTATATCAGCGCCTCAATCAATGCCTCTACCAGTGCCTATATCAGTGCAATCCATTAGTGCTTCTGCTAGTGCTTCCATTAGTACCTCTATCACCTCCATCAATCAACTTACTTGCCACATTCCACCATTCGATTACCAGCAGCTCCTTCATAGGCCTTGGCGTACCTATATAGGCAAATCAGAGGGTTAACTATGAAGGCCTATCTTGGGCAACCTAGGCGGTTTACGGATCGCCTATCTACCTAAGCCTATCATAGATCTACGTATATTTGCAGGATTAACATGAACCAATATTCGTTGTTTTGTTGATGTTATCAATTCTTTGTATTGAAAGTCGTTTATAAATCTCTTTAGATGTAGCTTTCTATTGATCGATAGAACTTTAGCTATCGACAGAGTGATTTGTTTAAAACGATTTCGTTATAAATGAGAATTCCGGTGGTCGAGTGCTTCGTTTGACGAGACAACATGTATACTGATAACTGCTGAGCTAAGAAATTGTCAGATATCAAACAATTTGGCCCGTGAACGAGTATAGATATGATAAGCCATACAATATGGAGATAACTGTAACTATAGCTACAACACAGAGCGGGTGGTCAATGCTGAGGCTATAGCAACACTGACATGATTAACTGCTACTATATACTAATCTAATTAGCTTAGGTCCACCGGAGATAGGCCAAGTCGAGCATTATCATCTAAATGTTTATAGGTGTAGGTGCAGCATGTTGCAGAAGCAACCACACAGACAGCATATGTCACAGCAGGCGACTAACGTTACAATGGCGGCAGAACATAACACCTCATAGCGATACAAAATAATTTACAAATAAAAGCAAAATAATGCTCAATCCAGAGAACCTCTAAAAGTGGGATTTAGATCCTATGTGCATCACTTCCGTGTGGAAGAGATCTTTATTAAAATTAAGACAGAGTTATTTATTTTATTTATTTATTTAGATCACCAAAAGTTTGTTTATGACGTCCCTGACATCATCCTTGTATGAGGAAACGGACGTTAAACCTTTATTATTATTATTATTATTATTATTATTTATAATGGCGAACAGAGCTATGGCTCTTCTATTGTAGCCACTTTTGTATTGTTATTTATTTATCTAACAACATGCACGTTCCTATTATTTGTATAATCTGTGCTGTGATGAACAAATTAACGATACTAAACGAACATCATCATCATCATCATCTTCCCTTAAATCCCAGTTTAACCAGGGTCGTGATACGAATAGACTTTCTCCAGTCCTCTCTGTCCCACACCATATCATCAGCTATACTAAATAGCAGACCATATCTTCAACGATACTAAACAGACGAAAAAATAAAATACAAGCGATGTTGACCTAGTGTAATGAGAATATTTAACCTGAGCAGAAGTTGAGTAGTTTTTCTCTAGTCGACTCTGAAGGACGTGCCAGTAGGTACCGTTGACGAGCCAGTAGCCCCTCTGCATGCAGGAGTAGCCGAAGTTCATCGCCTCCCATCCCAACTCCTCCGCGTAGCGCTTCAGCAGATCAGAGATCTTCATCTTCACTCTTTCCTTCTCTCGCCTCAAAGCTCTTCCACCTATATGAACCTAATCTCTCGCAGAATACTTCAGGAGGTCAAAAGACTATGTTTTATCTACGTTAATGTTTTATTTGTTTTATTAACGTCGCCACTGGCTGGATATTTGACCGCGGATCAGTAGGTGCGGGATCAAATCATGGGCTTGCGAAGTTAATCTTAGCTTTAGCAGCTTTTTAAAGTTTTATTATAATAATTACGTGTTGAATTTTAGAAGTGAATTTTACCACTAAGTGTTAACTGCAGACTCGGCTCTGAGTGTCTAAGCTTAGAGAAGCTGATATCCGTAAAAAAACTGTTAATATATTGTTTAGTTTAAATTCAGTATTATTGAAAATCTCACTGTAAGGCCAATCATTATGTAGCTAAAGACAAAGCTTTTATCCGCTGAGGAAGAGCGACGCACGTTTATATAGTGCTGTGTGAATCGTTTTATCGGAGTCTTATCAGGTAAATCATAGACATAAGTCAGAATCTCGAAACAGAGTCGCTAGTATAGATTTGAGACTAAAATTTAGTATCAGTGGAGTCACAGCTTATCCTGCATAAAAGTCATGAAGTCACCGTTCACGTGACGACGCTACAGTTAACAGTCGCTTGTTGCGAAACAAAGCATTGAACACTATGAAAAAATGCAGTACAAATTATAAAATGTTCCTTAAATTGACATATATATTGGTATTTACCCCGTAGAAGCTGTTGATTACATACGGCTGCAAAGCGTTTTACCATTCCCTATCTTCTAATAAGAAATAAACCCATTGAAAACGATTATTTTGGTCTTTTAAGAGCAAACAGCTAGGATCGACAATACAAAAACAGCATTTGTTTGTCAACACTGAGTCCGGCCTTCACCTTCTAGTGCCTGTTTACTTATTTCCTATTGGCTATATCGTTCAACCTTGACAAGGAATCGTCACACTTTTACGAAGAATAACTAGCTGATTGTGGAAGAGATAACTGGTATTCTATATTTGTGACAGCTTATTAGATGTTCTTATTCTTGCCTTGTGTCATCTTTGTTGGGCACAAATTCCTTTAAATCTTACTGCCATTTGCATGTATGACCTTGAGCTTGTGTGACATTTTATCTGATCAAATTCCAGGACAGACCAGATAATAAGTTTAGATTAGTTATATTTTATGAAATACTTATATAAGTGTAAGCTTAGTGGATTTAATAATAATTAGTCGTGAATTTGAATAGTCAATTATCTATATGCGTGAACTTTGAGTGATTTAAGAATATGATTTACAAATATAAGTGTTTTTGCTGACGCATTTGATTTAATTGAATTAAATAACGACTTAACAATAGAGGCAGATGTATTAATAGGGGGTGGGGAATCCTCGAAATGGATATTCCCCCGCCATTCTCATTAAACAAGTTAAGAAAGGTCCTGTTTACACTGCTCATAGCTCCTATTGACATATAATGCACGGAAGAGAAAACCAGTATAAGAAGAGCTTCAGTTAACCTTAACCTTTAGTTAAACTGACGTTAACCTTAGCTTTACCAGTTTTAGTTGCAAAGGATTCCTCGAGAAAACTACGAATTCAATTCACGATAGCCGCATGTGAACTAGAAGATAGATGCTTGCTGTCTAGTAGAGAAATGCCTATCATCGACCTCATTGCTTATCTACAAGTATTAATAGCTGTATAACTAGAATGCAGATTATATACAGATTATATGCAGCTATATACATGTACGTGTAAAGTTTAAATCTGCCACATTGGTTAAGGGTGACTCTTGAAGCTATACTGTAATCCAATGGTGCCCTCAACGATTCTAAACATTTCAAATAGTTACTTGTGGAATGTTGTGGCTCAACTGAATTAACCGAAGTCTACAATTACGGCAATTAAACAAAGGTAGAACAATCGCCAATCGTCTGCTATATCGTGTGATATCTTATCGTTGAACCAACGCATTGTTACAAGTAAAGTTCATTCAGAAACTTGTGTGGTCGTTATCAGTAGCATTGTATAGTTAACAATATACATTATACATGTAATAATCGGTATATATTTCATTATATCATAATCTTTTTGATCGTCTCCTATCAACAATTCTTCTTTAAAAAAAGATCTGATTCTATTAAAATCCTTTACTATTGTCTCATGAGCATTGTCCTACAAATCCTCCACATAATATATCCATCATTCCGCTACCTCATTTGTTACTGTCTCTAGTTTGTTGTTCTTTATATCACTGTTTTTAGCGCCTACTTTCTTCTCGTTTCTTATCAACCGACACATTTCTTGATGCACCAAATTCAAACGTCCTCTTCTATAATACTCCTCCAGATCATCACAGTCTTCACCCAACAGGCAGTGCTCTCAGAGTGCGGGTCAATACATCAGCAACACGTAGTTCCGTTCTATCTCAGCAGAGTCCAGCTACCAGCTGCCAGCTACCATATACCAGCTACCAGCCACCAGCTACCAGCTACCATCTACCAGCTACCAGCTACCAGCCACCAGCTACCAGCCACCAGCTACCAGCTACCAGCTACCCGCCACCAGCTACCATCTACCAGCTACCAGCTGCCAGCTGTCAGCTACCAGCTACCATCTACCAGCTAGCAACTACCAGCTAGCAGCTACCATCTACCAGCTACCAGCTAACAGCTACATCTACTAGCTACCAGCTGTCAGCTACCAGCTACCATCTACCAGCTACTAGCTACAAGCTGTCAGCTACCAGCTACCATCTACCAGCTACCAGCTACCAGCTAGCAGCTATCAGCTATCAGCTAGCAGTTACCAGCTACCATCTACCAGCTACCACGCGTTCATGGAGCTACAGCCTGTCATCTTCATTCATTCTTTGAAATATGCCTGCTGAATTTTGAATAGGCCTGTTGTTGCTCTTTGATGCCTTCTATTTCCTGTCTCCTGTATGACCCAGGCGAACCAATAAAGGTTTTCTTGATATTTTGATCATTTAGACTCTAATTGTTAGTCCATATATAAGAAAGGAAAGAGTGGCGGCGTTACATACCATGGACCTACCAGTAGGCAGTGCACTAAGAGAGAGATATTATAAAACTGAAGAGACTGTTCGGCCAGATCTTGCGTGAAATCTGATCATCAGTGTCGTCAGTGTGAATGAAGTAAAGCCCGTGTAGTAGGCCTATCAATATAACACCGTGTAATATATAGTATACAATGTTTACCGTGTACTATACTTTATATACCGTGTAATATAATGTACACACAGTACACATACATACCGTGTAATATATAACAATGTACACACAGTAGCTGCGACAAGTTCCACTATGACCTTGACTCTTATCTCTCTACACTGAGCCACTAAGACACCGAGACACCGATACACTGAGACAGTCAACCAGTCTGCAGCATACAACAGTAGAGTCGAGTTAGACCTCAGACAGTTTACAACTGACGTTCTCTAAGAGTTTGTAACTACAGTAGTTAGTAAAGCACAGTTAAAACAACTGTTAAAACCGCTGCCACAGTAACGTAAAACCACTGTCACAGTGACTCTACGGTTATTTATTTTTCGTGCATTGAATGTTTAGCTGCTATATTTTTATAAAAGCAAAATCCGAGGCGGCATTAAGCTGTTTATGAAATAAACTTGGGATTGTATAGGACACTGAACACTAGTGGGTAGGATGAAGGTGTGGCAGCTGCTGCTGCGCTATGTGATGGAGTTGTGCTGGGAGGTCATCATCGTCATCTACACCTGCCTCCAGAGAGGCTACTGGCTCATTACTGGAGCCTACTGGCAGGTCCAGCAGAATCTGCAGAACTACAATACTTCTGCTCAGGTAATTATATCTGTCAATTATTGTAACAAACATCAATCAAACTGTTAATTAATCAGGCGTTCGATCAATTAAATAATAAATAAATTCGATCAGTTAAATAATAAATTAATCAAACAATAAATCAATCCAGTAATTAAATATATAATGAGTACTTTCAACCAACCAATCAAACATTCTATTAATCTATTAATAATTCATTTCACCAATTAATTAGTAAAACATGCAATAAGTCAGTCAGTTAGGCAGTCAGGCAGTCCTTTAGTCAGTTAGGGCCTAGTTATTTTGTCAATAATAAAATCAATCAATCAATTAAAATAAATTTACAAAGATAGCTGTAGCGATGCTGGGTTGCTTCCATTATGTTGCTACTGAATGGTAAAGATTCTAGGTTTTACACGTACAGTAAGTAAATTACATCAGTATCCATGTTTCTGTAAGCTTCACTTCTTCTTGCACATATTCCCATAGAGAGTATTCTAAGCATTCTATGGTTATAAGATACATCAGAGGAACAAATTGTTCTCTTATTTACAGGATAGCTAATCACTGATTTTTTATAACCCCCGCAACGAAAGCTTTGCGGGGGTTAAACCCATAAACCCATCAGTCTTTTCTTGAATAAAAAATTCTTACTCGAGACTTTATGGTTTTCTGCAGTATCTGTTTTGGGCGCCTCTTACTATTCACCAGCAGTTTTCGGGTGATGGTTTGTAGAAATCTTCAGGTCCTGCATGATAGTAGCCAGACCACCCAGTATGTCTGCTCTGTATCAGCCGTAGACTATATACTATATACAATACTGATAGCGCTACAATAGTGGTGCTGTTTTAGGTCAAATATCAAGCATTCTTGAATTCAATTGTAATCCGCTATGATAGATAAATACTAAAAGATAGATACCTACTAATGTAATCTCTAGCATTAGCTTTACCAATTCTTGTAAAATATTATCTTACCTGATACTGCTTATGACGAAAAAGTAACGAAGATCTGCACTGGCATGTACAATAGACTCTGACACTATGCATAGGCCTACCATGTTTGCATATTTTTGCTGATTATCTAAGTGAATAACGTGATACATGTATAGCATGATTCTTTAACTTCGTTAGCTGGACCCAAAACGACACAAATGAAGAAGTTCTGGAGAAAGATAATGCAGATAGACTGCTGATAAATGCATTAAGAAGTAGGAGGGATAACCGTATCGGAGATATATATTATAATAGTGAAAGTTTAACAAAAGATCATAGAAGGCAGAATGAAAGGGAAAAAATGCAGACAGAGATTAAGAATACTAGATGATTTACATGTAAAGATCAACTCCTATGTGGACATTAAGAGGATAGCGGAAGACAGAGAAAAGTGGAGGCGTTATATACCATGGACCTGCCAGTAGGCAGAGGACTGATAAGAATTCCAGTGCATGATATTAATATCTGTTGGTATTTCATGATTTATTTATTGCTCTCATTTAGACATATAATTCAACCTGACTACATTCATGTCGCAGGTTTTGAACATTCACGGCAGGTTCAAGTTTGATGAGTATCTCGCTCCGGCAAAGAAATCAGATTTTCTGCTGAGTCACGAGAGATTTGAGAATCCGGAATACGTCCTTCAGGATCACGTGACTCTCTATGCGGTAGTATCCAGTCATTATCACGTGACTCTCTATGTGGTAGTATCCAGTCATTATCACGTGACTCTCTATGTGGTAGTATCCAGTCATTATCACGTGACTCTCTATGTGGTAGTATCCAGTCATTATCACGTGACCTAGGCCACCAAACTTACTAATCTCTCTTGAGAAATTTTTCTCTTCATAGTCAGCATTTCACGCAGAAACTAAGGCTGAATGCGCCTGTAAAATGTCTTTGTATATCTTTGACATCATTGAAATCCTCATTGCTGTTATTTGCTTTGTGTTGGTGGAGTTAACACCTCTATTTCATTGTTGTCGCTTAACACCTGTATTTCATTGTTGTCGTTTAACACCTCTATTTCATTGTTGTCGTTTAACACCTCTATTTCATTGTTGTCATTTAACACCTTTATTTCATTGTTGAAGTTTAACACCTCTATTTCATTGTCACCATGACTGCTGTTAATGTGGAGCTTCTCACAAATTTCATACTAGCATTGTTAGCGAAAGTTACAGTTTAATTTTTTGTTATACATGCATCGGAAACAAATCAGCATTATTAAAAGCTGGTAAAACTAATATTAATGTCAGTTTAATCACTCGAAAGCAATGTCAGTGACGGGAGAGCCCAGGTTTGAACCCCGCACATACTGATCCGCGATCGAATATCTTACCGACATCCTGACAGTGGCGAACTAAAAGCTGTGATACCTTTAATACTGGTTAGAATTAAAGTTTCACCGGTTGTTTAAAGCATTAATATCTTGTCCTCTCACTTGTATTTAGCTTTCATATTCCATATTATATAGTATATAAACGGATTCTCTTAATAAATATGGTACAAATTAATGAATCTATTTTCAACAGAACTTGTAGTTGTTACTTATTTATAAATATCTAATCACAACCACTTTGATGCTGAAATGCTTAAGCTGAATTCATGGTGTTGCAGATAACCAGAAAGGAAGCCACTATCATCTCAATGATGCAGAGATTTTTATGGCACTATTTGAACCCATGTTGTTGCAGGTAAACAGAAATGAAGCCACTATTACATCAATGATGCTGAAATATTTGTGGCTCCACTGAACCTATGTTGTTGCAGATAAACAGAAAGGAAGCCAACTTAATGATGTTGAAATATTTATGGCTCTGCTGAACCGTGTTGTTGCAGATAAACAGAAAGGAAGCCATCTTCATCGAAGCCACAACCGGTGTTGAGTTGTGGAGGGCCAAGTACTCGCCCTTCATCATGACCGCTCAGTTCAAGCACGCCAAGAGGGTCGTTGTTCTTCCCATCAGATCGTTCCATCACCTGGCGGACGAGAGAGGTGATCCTGGAAACATAACGTTCTTCACTAACACAGCTCGCTGTGGCTCCACACTCGTCACACAGATGTTCGAGGCCACGGGACAGGTCAGGTTTCGTCTAGCTTCTTATTGAAAGCTATCGATTGATTGATCGATTAATTCTGTCAAATAATAGTGCTAAATAACTAAATTTAATTTAGTTATTTGTCTTTTTTCACTGCTTTCGAGTACATGTGTGTGATGTTTCATGTTCTTTTCGTTTGGAACGCTTCATCTCTTGGCCTATTTCGTTGAACATGATGTCACTGTGAATTGTGTACTTTATATTGTGTTCTTATTGTAATTATGCTACCATATGTTTTGGTGAAATAAAGATGTATATATTAATGGATCGATTGATGGATCGCTTTTATTGATCTACTGATCACTCAGCAGATTTCTTATCAGTAGACTTGTTCAGACATCTATTGTACTACATAAATTTTCTTAACTGTGAGAAGTGCAATGAATTAAATCCATGAACTAGTATCGTAACTCTGTGAAATGTTGTAGACAGAGGAACTGAGAATTTGAGACTGTCACAGTTTCTATAAACTCACTGTTGAACAATGACTAATCACTGGTCCCTGTTCTAAGTGTATCAGCGCTTAACGCGTAGCCAGCAATATTTATTGTCTTTTAATTACGATTGATTGACTGACTAATTGACGGATAGATTGACTGATTGTTTATTTGATTAATTGATTAACTGATTAACTGATTGATTGATTAACTTATTGATTGATTAATTGATTAACTGATTAATTGGCTGATTGATTGTTTGATTGTTTGATTGAGTGACGACTGATTGATTGACTGATTGATTGATTGATTGCGCAGGTGGTATCTATATCAGAGCCGTCAGCTCTGAACGTGTTAGCGAGCCACTCTGAGGCAATCAAGAGGAAGGACCCTGAGCTAGAGAAGCTCGTCGTGAGCACGGTGAGGATGTTGTGCAAACCAACGAAGAACAAAGAGATCGGTTATGTGCTCAAGTTGACTGCTCCCGCTCTTCCACAGCTCGATAAGCTCGCTCCACTCTTTCCTAAAGCCAGCTGTCTCTTCATGTACAGAGATCCTATCCTGGTATTGGAACAAGTTTAGCTTTAGAATGTGTTTAATGTTTTATTTTGTATCTTTGGGCATAATCAATCAATCAATCAATAAGAATTTAACGGCCGGTTCCTCGCCATAAGGCAATGTCAGGGACGTCCACTTGTATTATAATGTACACGTATGTGTACGTGTATATGATGTCTTTGCATAATGTATGTGTAATGTATATGCAATGTAGCTATGAGCATAATGTGCATGTATGTGTACGATGGCATAATGCATATGTATGCATATGATGTCTATGCATGATGTGCATGTATGTGTACGTTTATATGATGTCAATGCATGATGTACGTGTAATGTATATGCCATGTATCTCTGAGCGTAATGAACATGTATGTGTACGTGTATAAGATGTCTATGCATAGTATATGTGTAGTGTATATGCAATGTATCTATAAGCATAGTGTACATCTATGTGTACATGTTAATTATGTCTATGCATAATGTACATATATTGTATATAAATATTATGTATCTATGAGCTCAGTGTGTAATGTATATGCAATGTATCTATGAGCATAATATTCATGTATGTGTACGTGTATGATGTCACTGCATAATGTACGTATATTGTGTAATGTATATGCCATGTAATGTATATGCCATGTGTGTAATGTATATGCCATGTATCTCTGAGCGTAATGTATCTCCGAGTAGTGTATCTAAGAGCATAACGTACATGTATGTGTAATGTATATGCAACGTATCTAAGAGCTGAGTGTGTAATGTATATGCAATGTATCTAAGAGCACAGTGTGTATTGTATTGCTGTGTATCAGGTAACGCAGTCTATATACAGGCTGTCAGAAGAGTTGCCCTCAGTCAAGACTATCTACACATTCGGCACTGGATCAGGAAGAAGGATTGCCTTCCTGCTCGGTCAGATGGGCATGGCGTCCGAATTCATGAAGCCGTGAGTCACTTTCATGTGCCTAATATTATGAAGGGGGAAGATATCCTCGCCGATATCAATATCTACATATTTGACTATATCCATTTGACTATTACCCGCTCTTATAAACGGAAACATATTCTCGCCGATATTTTCTATTCTTAACTTTATCTTGAGCCTGTTATGTCACATTTCCAAGAATTCAAAATGTTTGCGCGGATTTCGCGCTCTCCTATTGGCTGGAACCACCTGCGACGGTTGAAAGTCAGCCTCCTGTCGACGACTTTGTTTTAATCTAGCGGTGACATTATCCGCCCGATGTCGCGAAAATATCTTTCCGTCACATGTAGCTGAAATCAGCTCAGATGCCGAGCGACATCTCGTTCATAGTATGCAAAGGCGACTTTCGGCGATAATATCGTTCTGATTGAAGCTTCATAGGATTGCCTATATTTTCGCGAGATAACTATGCGTGAATTTCGCGCTCTCCTATTGGCTGGAGCCACCTGGGCCGGTTGAATGTCAGCCGCCTGGCGACAACTTTCTTTTAATTTACGCGAAAGATAACCGCCCGAGTCTCAGCAGATATCTTCTCCGTCACAAGTAGCTGAAATCAGCTCAGGTATGGGGCGAAAAATGGCTCATTAAATCCAAAAGGGACATTCTGCGACGATATCGTTCGGAGTGGAAGATATCTTCGCTGCATAAGATCGGCTAATTGTCTCTTTCCTGAGCTTTCACCGAGGTATTGTGAGACAAAGAACTCTCTGATGTCTCTCCAGTGGAAGGTAGCATTGAGTTGACTCCAGCTTCTCTGAGGACTTGCTTTTATTACTTTATTCGTTTATTACATGAAATCTGACTTACCACAGAATACGTCCATACATGGAACAAAACGCAAATGGAAAGTTCAATAATACATAAAGTCCAAGATATGAGTTTCATAACGGTCATTATTTAATATTCTAATTATAAAAATCTTATCCACGAAAGGAGTGCGTTTAAATGATAATGAAAATGAATGAGCCCTCCTACTGAGCTTGATGTTAGAATTTAATATGAAGATGCACGAGAAAGGTAATCATCATGTAACGAGTGTATTTGAGCATTAAGCTAAGAGTGGCAGCGCTATTGATTGTCCTATAGAGTGATGTAGGCTGCGTGTTTAAATTGATTGATGGCTATATTTAGCCATAAAAAGGTAATTTCATGCACTGCTTGATGCTCGTTCTTTAATTCTGTGCGCAGATTCAACATTCGAAACTACTTTACGATAGGTCTTGTCTTCAGCCACATCTGTCACCTCAAGTACCTGGAGTTTAGAAAGTCTGGATTGAACATAGCGGCGACCAGATATGAAGATGTTGTCAAGGTAATCTCTCTCTCTCTCTCTCTCTCTCTCTCTCTCTCTCTCTCTCTCTCTATCTCTCTCGCTCTCTCTTCGCTGTATTCAATGCTCAACTATGATACACCTTACCGTTGTATTCTATGCTCTACTATGATATCACTTACCGTTGTATTCTATGCTCTACTATGATATCACTTACCGTTGTATTCAATGCTCTACTACGATATTAAGACTAACTATTGCATTAAAACTCGTGACGCAAACAACTACAGACAACAATTATAGTAAATCTGAGTTTTTGTTATAATGATGAGAGAACTGAGGTTAAGATACAACTGCTGGTATACCAAAGTATGTTTCTTTAAAATAAATACATAAGATCTGATAAACTCTGTGATTAACTTATTACAATTCTGAGATGAAATAGTGCACAACGTCAGGATGTCAGTTGAGGCAGTATTTACTCAGCTATTTAATGTCGAGGGGATATGGCGTAACGGTTAGTGTGTTCGCCACGGATATAAGTAGCCTGGGTTCAAAGCCCAGATCAGTCAAGTAATGATGGATATCCGCTTGGGCCCATGGAAGGTTAATCTTGTATCGGAGCTTGCTGCCGATTGGCGCTATCAATAGCAAAGATATGATTAACCATGGAAAGGATTAATAATAACCTGCCAGGAACCTGTAAAGCGGTCTCGAAGACCGGACACCGTCCATGACACCGCTATGGAAATTGTCAGAGGCTAGTATTATTATTAATTTATTGACCACCTGATTTCCAGAATCAAAGACTAGTAACTAAGAATTTCGGATAATGTAATCAAAACGATAAATATCAGCGTCTTAGCTCATAGAAGGAGGATGTATGATTTGCGCTGTTGATTCTTTGAACAGCTCATACATTCAGAAAATTTGTTTTGTAGATATTACTTATTGTAATAGGCAAAGCCGATGTTAACGTCAGTTTTATCTCTCGAAAGCGATATCAGCGACGGACAAGATTTGAACCCACACATACTGAGATCCGCTATCTGATATCTTACCGACATCGACTGGCTCCAGCCTCTAGATTATTAATACTGGCTCCAGCCTATTGTCTGCACAGACATCCATGAGTCTCAAAGCATCCAAGACTTTGGCTGGAGCCAGTGGCGATGTCGGTCAGATATTCGACCGCGGATCAGTATGTGCAGGGTTCAAATCCTGGGCTCTTCGTCACTGATTTCGCTTTCGAACGAGGAGGTTAACATTAGCTTTACCAGCTTTTATTTTGTATTTCTACTGCAGGATCCTGTTGGAGCCATGCGGACTATACTGGAGTTCTGTAAGCTGCCACTGGACCGAGTAGATCAGTGTAAGAAAGCCCTCGAGTTCGACTCCCAGGCAGGCACTTGTCTGGCCCGTGAGGTGCTCTACCGTCACCCCACTCTCAAGTACGAGGGGGAGGCCAAGAGGGAGGCTGATGAGATGAGCGATAAGCTAGGTCTTCCTCGCCCTGATCAACTCTACATAGCCCCTGGCACCATCACATACCAGCAGCCGAGTGGCACTCAATAGCACTGATAGTGGCACTGATAGTGGCACTCAGTAGAACTGATAGTGACACTGATAGTGGCACTCAATAGAACTGATAGTGGCACTGATAGTGGCACTGATAGTAGCACTGATATTGGCACTGAACAGCACTGATAGTGGCACTGATAGTGGCACTGATAGAGGCACTGATAGTGGCACTGATAGTGGCTCTGATAGTGGAACTGATAGTAGTACTGATAGTGGCACTGATAGCAGCACTGATAGTAGCACTGCTAGAGGCACTGATAGTGGCACTGATAGTGGCACTGATAGTAGTACTGATAGTGGCACTGATAGTGACACTGATAGCAGCACGATAGTGGCACTGATAGTGGCACTGATAGT
>CAJHZI010000419.1:850000-860000 GCA_905160935.1 Enchytraeus crypticus | reverse complement strand
TTGAACTCCAGGAACATTTAATAACTTGTTACAGCTTATCCTAGTCCACTGGATTTTCTGTATGAGATCTTACAGAGCTCTCAGGTGCCTAAGCCCTCTTTACAACGACCTAACTCGTCAGATATGACTGAAGATGAGGTTTCCAAAGCTTCAATACAACGACACTAGACATTCCAAGAAAGTTATTATTATTTATTCGCTGTAATTCCACCCCACCCACTTTATTCTCTCCTATTCGTTGTAGGTTGACCTTTATAATTAGTAGCGAGCTTAGATAGGGAAAATGAAATCTGCATAAATTTTTAAATATATATATTAAATCAATAACAAAACTCTAGAATATAACACGATTCCATTCAAATTCTATCTATCTAGCTGACTGCAAATGGATAATATAATGCAATTGCGCAGCAGCCTGTCTACTCGAGATCGTAAAGTATAAAAGAGCCGCGAATTTGTTGAATATTATTGCTACTGACGATCATTATTTAGTTGGGCTACGTTTGTTTAGGATACATGTCAGTGCTTTCGTGGCCTTTGTGTCCTTTTCACTTTATCTCAAGTATTTCTTGCGTATGATGTAGCCTAAAGTAAAATAAATATGATTCAATTTAATTATTATTACGGATATGACACAGGCCTGATTTTTAATCTTTAGCTTCATACAAAAATGCTTTACGATGACCTGTGTAAAGAACACGTTTAGAATTTTATTCTACTCACACGATAGGGAGACATATTTATTTGTCCACATATCACACAGCACAGAATCAACATATTTCTAAAAACAAAAAGTAAAACGCAAAGACAGGCACTCTAATACATGCAAAACCAGGCCATCAATGAGGGAGCAAAACACCCTATCTAGTTGACCATAGTTGATATACTCCAGGGTTGTTGATTTATACAAGTCCTGTACAAAAGGGTAAAATTCTCTTAAATGCCTAAAACGCTTAATTCGCTTGTGATATTAAAACTGCAAATAAGAAGACATCGATAGAACGACGTCATTAAGAAAACTTGTAGATCGATGGAAAGTGAATTACTTTGTTTTCACGGAGTTGTGTTTCTCGTAAATTCAACTGATTCCATAACAACACTCGCCGTCTCTATGCTACGTTAATGACTCGAGCGAAACGTTGTTGTTGAAATTATCAAATAAATATAACTAAAGAGTTTCTTAACCCCAGGCGTTGATCTACAGGATAACACACGAGTCATTTAATATTATTGAAATTCGCTTTCCCAGTGCTGTCTCAGTGTCCCATAGAATAGATGAGAGGTATACTACAGGCGTCGTGAAAAGAGACTAAAAAGAAACTAAAAATGGCAATGGTCAAAGCTGGTAAAGCTAAGGTTAACGTCAGTTTCCTCACTCGAAAGCGAGGTCAGTGACGGGAGAGCCCAGGATTTGGACCCCGCACCTACAGATCCGCGGTCGAGTATCTTTCCGACGTCGCCTCTGGCTCCAACCAGCCAATGAAAAACCATGTCAGAGGCGGATGTTTCTAAACTGAATGTAGTAAGTTAAATCAAGGTTTGCTAGAAGCTTCTTCTTGACGAGGTTACAACTCATTGATGAATGGAGTGAGCACACAGAGAGTGAAGCAGACTTTGAGTAGGAGTGTATGCCTTGGAGCTGCCACTTGTCAGAGAGATTGATAGTGAGAGTAAGAATTGAGAGTGAGAGAGAGATAGAGAGAGAGAGAGAGAGAGAGAGAGAGAGTGAATGAGAAAGAGAAAGAGAGATAGATAGAGGGGAAGCGTATGAGAGAGAGAGAGAGAGATTACTTAATCTGTCAATAATGCATTCATTTCGTATGGAAAATTCATTCTGATCAAATACTATTAATTAAAATACCTGAAGTCTGTCTCGCTAGTTCTCTGCCACACGGCAGGTCCAGGCATCACTAGCAGACGTTGCGTGCTGAGAAGGATGGCGAGGGAGAGAACCCGTGACCTCTCGCTCAAGATCACACTGTTCTCTAAACACAGCCAGCTCGTCGCTTGCGTGTCACAAGCGTGTCGCTACCGACCTGCGTGACCTCAGCAATAGCGACACAAAGCCGCTCTACAGTAGGAAATCTAACTTATTGAGAGGAAATAATTGCAAGTCCTTTGTTCATGTTCAACCGGGACCTAATAAAGCTAAAACTAAGGATAACGTCAGTTTCCGCACTAGAAAGCGATATCAGTGACGGCTAGCCCAGGATTTGAACCCCGTACATACTGATCCGCAGTCGAGTCTTTTACCGACTTCGCCAATTGACATTATGCTGAGCATGACTCCATGTGCAGTCGACTAAAGCTAGGGGGTGCGGGGTGAGAAGTAGGATGACTGTAGGAAGGTTGAAGGTCATCAGGTGTTCCACTAGGCTAAGTGGCTGATAACCTATATGACTAGAGGTCTCTTGACCTAGGTCATAGGTCATACGTCATAGGCCGCCTCTGAGCGAGACGTTAGACGCTTGAATATTTGAGCGCACGTGGAGTGTTTGATTTAATGTTCCAGTGAGACAAGTTATAGCTGTTCCCTTTCCACTTCCGTCCTTCACAACATAGAGCTGGGAGTCTGGAGTTATCAGAGGTTATCAGTTCAAATCCTTGTAAAGACAAGACTGCTAGACCTTCATTACTTTATTTCAACTGCTAGTAGAGTGTTGTGTGCTCTGCTGTTCGTGTGATATGTTAGACATTTAGAAATTTCTATTGACTGCATTGATCACAATTACAAGTTCATGTTGAGGTAAGCAGGTGGAAACTGGTAAGTAACTGAGATAAGGAGTCAGCGAAGTGAAGACCCGGATATGAAACTCAGCTCAGTCAATCAAATAGCAGAGATTTCTTGTTGACGAAGCGTGCGAGTTATAGAAAATACTAGGTTTTGTAAACTTGTGCCTGTGTAAGATGAGCTATGCAATATTAAACAGATAAATTAGATTAACTACAGATATGACACATAGAGCGGATTAATGGTTTTGTTCAAAATCTCGTCATTTAATTATTTCCAGAGTTAAAACTGACGTCAAAAAGTCATCCCCTCTCTCTGCAGATTTTCCTGCTTAAGTGGTCCACTCACTGTCAGTCTTCTATAATCAGTTATCTGATCAGTAAATTGATCGATAACTGATCATATGTCCAATGGAATAATGCTGTATTCAAAATTCCGTCATTAAAATTTTTTACAGAGTAAAAACTGACGTAATACAAGTCATCTGCTCTCTCTCTCTCTCTCTCTCTCTATAGATTTTTCTTTCTATGTGCACTACTCACTGTCAGCCTTCTCTGATCAGATATCTGATCAGATCTCATCAAATATCTCATCAGATATCTAAGAAAACACTAATCGTGTTTTATATATGTGTTTGATATATATATATATATATATATATATATATATATATATATATATATATATATATATATATATATATACTATATATATGTATATACATGTATATATATATATATATATATATATATATATATATATATATATATCATATATATGACAGAGAGTGTATAGAGGTTTAATGAAGTCTCACACAGGTTGATGTGACGCTGTTCATGGGTTGAGTGACTGAGAGTGTGTAGGGGTTTACTACAGTCTCACACAGGCTGATGTGACGCTGTCCATGGCTTGAGTGACTGAGAGTGTGTAGAGGTTTAATGCAGTCTCACACAGGCTGATGTGACGCTGTCCACAGGTTTAGTGATTGAGAGTGTGTAGAGGTTTAATGCAGTCTCACATAGGCTGATGTGACGCTGTCCACAGGTTGAGTGACTAAGAGTGTATAGAGGTTCAATGCAGCCTCACACAGGTTGAGTGACTAAGAGTGTGTAGAGGTTCAATGCTGCCTCACACACAGCCAGTTACACGAGTGCATTGTCTCCACAAGAGTGAGTTCTAATAGTTTATCAGGTAGTAAAAATTTAGTGCAGAATTGAGAAGTTATAGGTCTCCTTAATTAATTGTCTGAAAACTAGTAAAGCTAGTTTTATTTAATAGGTTAACGATTTAGTTCAAAGCAGAGGCTTTACGAATTTTCGTTTTGGTAGAGTTTCATTGATTCAAACAGTTAATGCGTTTTAATATTGTGTAGTACCGACAATTCTAACTATTAATCATCTTATATTTAACTTACTTTCTTAATATGTTTCACGAAAAATGAGCCATCGAAGTAGTTTTGCAATTTTAATGTTAAGCTTACTTAGCAATTGTTTACTGTATAATAAGCCAAGATTACACCTGATGCAATGAAGATGCAAAAAAAATTATAAATACTAAAAGTGTCCTGGAATCTGTACTCATTTTAGGTGTCACTAAAATATAGGCTACGGTATTTTTTGGCTAATTATTCCCAGTACTGAGAAAGACTATCTCACTCTCTCCCCCTTCCAACTCTGTCAGTGTCGTGCCTAATGGCAGGTCCAAGATAATGAACTCTTCCACCCAATTCTATCTCTGGATTACCACTGGTCTGTATTTATTTTTAAAGATTTTTTCAGTTTATTTTGAAGAGCTTTTCGAATTTATAAATCATATTAGACCAATTAAATATTTACAAAGTCATACTAATTGAAAGTACGCGTAGTATTATTGAAGATGTTCTCTGTTCATTTAGATCTCTGTTACTTTGTTGTTTTTGCTATTGAGAAAGGAATTCTGTTGTAATAATTTGTCTGAACGGCGAAAAGCATATGATAAAAGGCGAATGTTTTCTAGCCAGTGATATATATGATTTATCTTTGACCTGGTGAATGTAAATGTTAGGCTATCTATGGATCAGCAGCATCGGCTGATGAAATAAATATATAAACAGTTGGGTGCCGAGAGTTACGTGTGAATTCTCTAACCTGTTGCTTCAGCAGCAACAACAACAACAACATCTCTGTCTGCTATATGAACTGTTTCAGACATCTCCTCAAAAACCTCCCAACCAACTTCTTCAACCAATCCAAACTTTCCATCTCTTCAACCATTACAACTCTTCAACCATTCAAACTCTTCAACCATTCCAACTCTTCAACCATCCCAACTCTTCAACCATTCAAACTCTTCAACCATTAGAGCTCTTCAACCATTCCGGCTCTTCAACCATTCCAGTTCTTCAACCATTTCAACTATTCAACCATTCCGGCTCTTCAACCATTCCATCTCTTCAACCATTCCATCTCTTCAACCATTCCATCTCTTCAACCATTCCATCTCTTCAACCATTCCATCTCTTCAACCATTCCATCTCTTCAACCATTCCATCTCTTCAACCATTCCTGCTCTTCAACCATTCCACAGCTCTGGGTAGATCTTAGGCTATCATTTGTATAGAACACTGAGTAGATTTTGAGGCTATCATTTGTATAGAACACTGGGTAGATCTTTAGGCTGTCATTTGTATAGAACACTGGGTAGATCTTTAGGCTGTCATTTGTATAGAACACTGGGTAGATCTTTAGGCTGTCATTTGTATAGAACGCTGGGTAGATCTTTAGGCTGTCATTTGTATAGAACACTGGGTAGATCTTTAGGCTGTCATTTGTATAGAACACTGGGTAGATCTTTAGGCTGTCATTTGTATAGAACACTGGGTAGATCCTTAGGCTGTCATTTATATAGAGCATTGGGTAGATCCCACTCAGCTCTCACTGAATCGTCATTGGCTAGTGGTTATTATTAGTGAACACTGGAGATCAACAAAGCAATTATCTAATCAATTAGCTCTATTAGCGCCTAAGTGATTGACAGCAGCTATCCGCCTCTACAATGCAATAGGAATAATATTAATATTGCTAATAATAAATAATGCATATATGAACGCTATTAATTATCAATGTTCTAGCAATAATAATAATAATAATAATAATAATAAATAATAAATATATTAATGCTATTACTTGTCAATGCTACAGCATGCTCATTGGCTGCAGTTCATTCGCATATGCTGAAAACCGAAAGTGTTCGTAAAAGGCAACCAATGAAGAACTGACTCATCAGTCTGATTCTACTTCCTTTGGACTAATGTGGAATTAAGTGTTGCTACATCTTCATTCGCTGAGCGCTATTAAAAGCTGGTAAAGCTAAGGTTAACGTCAGTTTCCTCACTCGAAAGCAATGTCAGTGACGGGCGAGCCCAGGATTTGAACCCGCACATACTGATCCGCGGTCGAGTGTCTTATCGACTTCGTCACTGGCTCCAGCCACTATAGTATTATATGTTGAGTTCTCTTAATCGACGACCTCCATAATGACATCGTCTAGATTCTGAGAGTTGTCAGAAAAACTGAAAAATATGACTTCTAAGTTCTAACACCTTCACCAGATCAGTGAATATATATATATATATATATATATATATATATATATATATATATAGAGAGAGAGAGAGAGAGAGAGAGAGAGAGAGATAAGAGAGAGAGAGAGAGAGAGATAGATAGAGAGAGATAGGGATATATATATATATATATATATATATACATATATATATATATATATATATATATATATATATATATATAGAGAGAGAGAGAGAGAGAGAGAGAGAGAGAGGGAGAGAGAGAAGGAGGGAGATAGATAGAGAAAGATAGAGAGAGAGAGAGAGAGACAGAGAGAGAGAAAGAGAAAGAGAAAGAGAAAGAGAAAGAGAGGGTGATAAAGAGAGAAGTAGAGGGAGACAGAGCTGGTATATACCGGAAATAGTGTATGACGGGTAATCCATTTAATCTTGACATCTGGAGAAATTTAATGATCCAGTTTCTGATGTGATGGAGGATTAGAAGGAATTGATCGTACGTAACACGATGTGATGTGAGAAACTGGACAACTCTAGAGTAGTTAGACGTGCACCGTAATTTACCAATCTTTATTTCACACAAACGCAGCAAATTAATACAACAGTGACAAACTAACATAGTCTACATTACAACATACAATTAGTTATGAGAGAGGGTAAGTACAAAATAAAGAGGTTAAAATCCTCATTGCATTGCTTGATTCTGAGGTAGGCAACAGAAAACCACCCACCATACTTTTTCAAGCTATAGGCTACATAAGGTAGCTAAGTAGTATAACTAAGGCATAGACTTTGTGAAAGGATTAACTTGTTGATATAAGGATTGCTCTTATGGAGCGAGAAAGCAGACTTTGAGTATGAATATGTACCTTGAATCTGCCGCTTAGCATTGCACTGAAGAAGAAGAGATTGATTGATTGATTGATTGAATGATTGATTGATTGATTGATGATTCAATGCTAGGTTATTTATTCTCCATCCAGTTTCCTAGTGACAAAACATATTTTTCAACATTCTTTAATTCAGCATAGCTGCGTAGTTTTTTTACAGGTATGTATCCAACTTTAACGTAAAAATCCTTCAACCGTGTTTACTTTTAAGTTATCTCCCTATTTAACATCAGTGACGGCTGGACCAGGATTTGAACCACGTGTTTACTGATCTCTGCCACAAACCTATCTAACTCTGTTACTGAATTACCGTATTACGTCTTTCTGATAAAACTAGGCCTACGTATATTCAGTGTATATATAAGATCTTAGTTCAATTTGTAGCGTCAATGTTGACGCACACAGCGCAGATATACGAAAATCCTGTTTAGCTCTACCTGTGCTCAACACTAACGGTTAGTTTTAGAAAAGAGGCGTTACTAGTTTTTTACGACCTTGAGATATAGCTGAAGCCTTTCACTTGATGTCGTCGCTTTCTATGTAACACTGAAAGGCGAATACGTGTTCCTCTCAGCTCATTAAATGATCATAAGGGATTTTTAACGGAAAACTGGTGTGTAGCAAATGCGATTAATAGATTTTAAACAATTTAGGACGACTGTCCCTGTTTCAGCGAATATCAGAAATATTTGAAAACTTTTGTGCATTATTATTCGTTTTTAATTTTAAATTTCTGGTTTTAGATAAGCCCGGATTAGTTTTAAAGCTTTCTGTCATTCTGTTGACATTTGTGTGCTGCTTCTGTTGAACTAGACAATGCTTCGTATAATGTAAGAGCATTGAGTTTATGGATGAATTCAATTAGTTACATGTAGGTTACGTTTAATTAGGTTGATTAAATTACGTACAGTCAAAGCATTCCAAGATGATTTAATTACTTTGGACTGACTTTCTGGATTTAGGAATTTACACAGATTTTTTACCTTATTTTTTGCTCGCCGGCTTGATTTTGTCTCAATAGTGCTCGAAGTTGTCATTGATGACTGTAGCACTCTAATTGTTGTTATTATTATTATTATTATTATTGTTATTCTTATTACTGCTTTAATAGATGATTTGAAAGAGGCACAGACGATTTAAGTGATGCATTCATAGATGATTGTAATGATGCAATCATAGATGATTTAAATGATACATTCATAGATACTTTGGATGATGCATTCACAGATTATTTTAATGATACATTCGTAGATGATTTAAATCAAGATTTAAATGATGCATTCGTTCAACAGCTGATAGATCTTATTCAAGCTAGTCATATAATTAATAAATATCTCAATCAAAGATGGATACACATCTAGATCTCCTTATCGCTCACCTCTATCACAACTCCACTAACACGACCTATCTAGCTGACCACCCTATGTCCAGCAACCACACGGAGCACAGTCTACCCGTTCAGTCTCAGAGAATTCTCATAGCTCTCTACACCGTCACGACGTTTCTTGCCGTATTCGGCAACTTGTTGGTGATAGCGCTGTTTGTTCTGGGCAGGAGGGCAAGGACAGATTTGAGGACGTTCCTCGCAAACCTCGCCCTGGCAGACCTGCTCATGGCGGTCTTCTGTATGCCCTTCACATTCACCTCAACCATGCTGCATGAGTGGGTCTTCGGTGCTGTCATGTGCACGCTGGTATGTCTATCTCTCTCTCTCTCTCTCTCTCTTAATTGTTCTCTCTCTCTCAATCTCTGAATTGTTCTTTCGCATTCTCTCTCTCTCTCTCTCTCTCTCTCTCTCTCTCTTTCTCTCTCTTTCTCTGAATAGCTCTCCCTCCCTCTCTCTCTCTCTCTCTATCTCTGAATTGTTCTCTCTCTCTCTTTATACATTATTACTATATCTCCTCCTATATTTGATTTATGATTTTCTATAATAATAATAATAATAATAATAATAATAATAATAATAATAAAGGTTTAACGTTCATTTCCTCATACAAGGATGATGTTAGGGACATCCCCCGTCACATGTCACTACAAATCGATTCACCCCAAATGATGTGAAAAAACATATGCTGAAGAGAAATAAATGATCCCAAACAGTGCCGGTCCGGTGATAAAAAAAACAGTCAGGCAAGATGAAATAAAATCTATGGTGGGAAGAGATGTGTTTTCAACTTACAACGGAAAGTGGAAGTAGTAGAACATGAGCGAAGTTTAGGAAGCAGAGAGTTCCAAAATGTAGTATCGGAGAAAGAAAATGAACGTCTTCAACAATTGATTTATGGTTTACTAGAATAGATTATAGGCCTCAAACAATTGATTTATGGTTTACTAGAATAGATTCTAAAAAAAATTGAACTCTCAAAAGTTACAAGCTATCGACGAGCCCAGGGCTTTCTTTTACTTTCTCAGTTTCTCTTATTGTTATTTTTCGCGTACTTCAAATTATTTCAACAGACGGGAAAGTCCACATAACATAACGCAACCATGCAAAGAGTCAGGAAGCAATAGATGCTTGTCTGAGGTCAAGATGATTGTCTAGCGTTTTACTATGATCATTAAATGAAAATTATACGCATTAAATTCTAAACAAAAGCCATCAGTCGTAACACTTGTTTACTTCTCATCTCTAAAGCCAGAATTGGTTCAAATTGGATCGATAGTTTGACTCAGGGTACTTAAGGTAATTTGTACCTTAACGGTCTAATATTAATTTAAACAACCTTTGTTATAACTTTAATATGACTGTCTGCAGATCACTGTGAAACGCGAGTTTAGTAGCTGGTTTCTGTATTGAACTCTGTGTGATACCAATACAGA
>CAJHZI010000419.1:695000-847500 GCA_905160935.1 Enchytraeus crypticus | reverse complement strand
TGACGAGGCGAGAGACTTCAATCTGTGCAAGTCCAAGCGTAAGGTAAGAGAATGGGACACAACTGAGATAATATATTGAAGAAATATAGATACCTGATATGTAATTGCTGATATTTGACAACTGATATCTAATTGCTGATATCTGATAACTATTATCTAATTGCTGATATCTGATAACTATTATCTAATTGCTGATATCTGATAACTAATATTGGATAACTGATATCTGATAACCGAGATAACTATTCTAATCTCCTCAACTTTTCGCATCAACAAATAAAGTGAAATTCATATTTTGATCTTCTCTCTCTCTCTCTCTCTCATCAATTCTAACATCTCCGCGCAGATGAGAACAGCTGAGCTGAGATCGAGAGCTGTAGAGGCGGCGAGGCGTGAGAGTTTTGTGCTGATTCTGTGCGAGAAATGATTTGTTTCGGCGCAATGGAACGTCATCCACCAAGCAACCCCGACAACGACAATTGATGACAAACGCGATGTAATAACTTGTCCTGGATTTATGCGCTCAGATGCGATAAGACTGGTCCAGATCTCCTCGAATAGAAATAATCTGTGGTGACGTTAAATGCGTTTCATTGTTTCAAGATGTATGTTAATAGCTCGGCACGGGCGATGCCTCTAGATTAAATGTAAACAGTGGGACCATTGGAGTAGGATAATCTATTCCAAAGTCTGGCATCATAAGGTCACAACTGTTTGAATTATTAATGTCCAATTTTATGACTTTCCGATAGCTAGAAGTCCACAGTTTTATCCAAGGGATTGCCACTTTCGGATTTTATGAACTTGTCAATCCTCTAATATCCGCAGATTTATCAGTTGATTTAAGACCAAATCTATAACTAGTTAAAGGTTACTTTTGTCGCTTACACATAAAATGAGCCATAAGTAGCAGTCTTGACGTCTCTGTCCCGCCATAGTGGTGCCATTTTCCCATAAAAAGGAGAAATTATTTGCCCATTGCTTTAACCATACAACCAACCTTGCATCTAATCTAGCAAATAATCTAACCTTGCATCTAATCTGACCTTGCATCTTCTAATCTGACCTTGCATCTTCTAATCTGACCTTGCATGTAATATAACCTAACATCTAATATAACCTTGTTTCTAATCTAACCGTGTTTCAAATATAGCCTTGTATCTAACATAACCTTGCATCTAGAGCCTTGCAGAGTTTATTGGCTATTCAGATTCGCTGTTATTAGATTTTAGTCAATGCTATAATTCTCCGTACAAAAATTGACATCAGTTTACTACTTGCTCGAATACATTCTCGATCTTGTCAACGGTGTTTTTAATTGTTGACATGACATTTGAGAATTATTATTCTCATTATTGAATTCAAGGTCTTCATTCCTTCAACATAACAACAACAACAACAATACGATTAGAGTGCTACTGCTTTCCTTGACAACATCGATCACTGAGGAACCAAATTACAACCAATGAGCAGAGTGAGGGGTCCCTAAACGGTGCGAGCCAAAATCCGGATAGTCAGTCCAAGGAAGGGTACTAGCGGAATGGAGGTTTACATATTAGTTTATAAATACACTGAATCAAAGGTATGTCACGGGAGCTCTAATAAAATCTCTCTTGAACATGGCGGCTGGAGAGAGTCCAGTTATGTATAAGAACTGTGTGATAAAGCTCTCTTCAACATGGCGGCTGGAGATAGTCCAGTTATATATAAGAACTGTGTGATTGTAAATGATTTGTTTGGGGCGGTATAACACGCATGCAGGACGACAGATTGAAAATTACATCTGACATGAAATCAATGAAGTTTTATCTGTCGTGCTCTAAATAATATATCTACCAATCTATCCAGATAACATATCTACCAATCTATCCAGATAACATATCTACCAATCTATCCAGATAACATATCTACCAATCTATCCAGATAAACAACATATCTACCAATCTATCTAGATAACATATCTACCAATCTATCCAGATAACATATCTACCAATCTATCTAGATAAACATCATATCTACCAATCTATCTAGATAAACAACATATCTATCAATCTATCTAGATAAACAACATTTCTACCAATCTATCCAGATAAACGACACCCTGCATAGTTTCCCCGACCCCATTTTTATCTATGACTCAGGCCCTATTCGGCTCTAGTAGCCAACCCCCTAACCTAACCTAATGTATTTAAGGGCCGTTTTGTGGATGATTGTGCTTTCGGGGACCCTGGCAGCCCCGTCGCTAATGTGTATACCCGTAGAGTAAAGGGAAATTAGCCATAAACGGCAACCCAGAGTCTGGTCAACCTGGAACTGAGAATTTATAATTTCAGCAAACAATTTATTTAAAGGATTTTCAAGTAGAATTTAAGGGATACCGTCCCCCATGACACCGAGATATATATTAATTGAATCGAAACCAAGACATGTTAAGCTCAATGAAGCATATCGAGCATTCTTAGGCATTCCACCAGTGTATAATTGGGAAGTGCAGTACTTGTGTGAACTATAGCGCAATGGTTAGCGCGCTCGAAGCAAAGTTGAGAGGTCCGAGGTTCGATTCCTGGTGGTTCACACATTTTACTTCACTTCTTAATTCTCTGTGCCATATGAGCATTAGGAAAGCGGAGGTATATTAATATTGGTGACGTCCCTGCATAGTTTACCATACCCCATTTAATCCATAACTCGGGCCTTATTCGGCTCTAGTAGCCAACCCCCAACCTAACCTCTACCAATCTATCCAGATAAACAACATATCTACCAAGATATGTTGTTGGAGAACCTGGGTGGTGAAGTACCTGGGTGGTGGTGTAGTACCTCGGTGGTAGTGTAGTACCTGTGTGGTGTAGTACCTGGGTGGTGGTGGAGTACCTGGGTGGTGGTGAATTACCTGGGTGGTGGTAGAGTACTTGGGTGGTAGAGTACCTGGGTGGTGGTGGAGTGCCTCCTGGGTGGTGGTGGAGTACCTCCTGGGTGGAGTACCTGGGTGTTGGTGAAGTACCTGGGTGTTGGTGGAGTACCTGGGTGTTGGTGGAGTACCTGGGTGTTGGTGGAGTACTGGGTGGTGGAAGAGTACCTGGGTGGTGGTGGAGTACCCGGGTGGTGGAGTTAATCGATTGCCAGCTGTCTCATGGGACCTCGCATCCAATGTATTTCCTGACCCGGATATTTCCACTTCCGCTTCTTTATTCCGATGATCTTCTTATTTCCTGATCTCGGTCCTGTTTCTGCACTGGAGAGATTGACGGGATGGAGATAAGATGGCTGTGGTCAGTGAGTCCTATCTACAGTTATATACGTCTATTTATAGGCGCACTGTTTAGTGCTAGCTTGAGCTCCTAGCCTGAGTGAAATGTTCTATAAAATCAGAATTAATCTTGTCTGTTACATTATGCTAACTCTCAGCAAATGAATTTACATATTCTGTGTTAACACTTTCCATACATGTAAACAGCAAAATCGAAATAAGTTCATCATCATCATCATCATCTTCCCTTAAATTCCATTTAAGGGTCGGGATACGAATAGTCTAAGTCCATTCGTTTTTCTAGCAAATTTCTGGAGCCTAGGCGCTCACCAACCGATTGCCCCTTCCTGACGTTGATACAACAACGAAATAAATTCAGCAATTTTAAATTTTCAGTAAACATAGAGTGAAGGTTAAACAGGTTGTAGTGTACAACATTGTAGTGTACAACATTGTAGTGTACAACATTGAAGTGTACAACATTGCAGTGTACAACATTGTAGTGTACAGCATTGTAGTGTACAACATTGTAGTGTACAGCATTGTAGTGTATTGTAGTGTACAACATTGTAGTGTACAGCATTGTAGTGTATTGTAGTGTACAACATTGTAGTGTACAACATTGAAGTGTACAACATTGAAGTGTACAACATTGTAGTGTACAACATTGTAGTGTATTGTAGTGTACAACATTGTAGTGTACAACATTGTAGTGTACAGCATTGTAGTGTACAACATTGTAGTGTACAACATTGTAGTGTATTATATATAAATCTTTATTCCCCACTTGGGCAACCAAAACACACACAGAACAGGAACAACAGAAAAACGCAAACGCGCAATAAACAAAGAAAATTAAACATAAAGAAAAAAGCAACAGACTGCACCTCTAGAAGCATGCAACTATAGCACCAATATCATCAATATTGAAACCGCATAGGTAACATTTGACAAATTTCCAAATCTATAATTATTGGGATGATATGCAATTTTTTCTTTCAAAATTGTTGATAGTTGAGGTTTATGATATCTCTGTAATTATTTTTAAAATGCAGAGCATTGGTATGAAAGTGAGCCGCTAGCTTGTCCAAGTCGCCCATTGACAGTGTTGAACATATTAACCTTAGCATTATATTTTCAGACATATTCAGAGACGATAAGAAAGACATTACCTTTAATGCATATATGTGCAAAATTGATTTATACCCAGTATATAGCTGACAATGCTTTATAGTATTTTTGTCGAAGGTATTAAAAACTTTTTGAAAAGATTTAGTCTACGGACAATTTAGACTAGTTAATTCTGATTATTGAGGGACAGAGCCTCCAATGCGTAAGTTAAACATGGTAGAGCAATGGTCGAAATTAGTTTCAGAATTACAGCCTTATTATTAGAAGTTCCTAATTTAGCCAATATTGCATTTGCCGATCTATAATATTAAATTTTGGCAGCATCAAAACTACACTGAAATTTACACGCACTCAAAATATATATTCCTAAATACTTAATTTCGTCTGTCCAATGAACTAAGCTATCTTTTTGATATAGTTTGCAACATTTCTAGTTGTATCTGTTGCCAATACGTAATGACATGCATTTTTTAACATTAATCTGCAGGTCTAACACCTCTAGCTCACTACTACAGATATCTAACAGAAGTTGCATTTCACAAAGAGACGGGCTTAACAACAATAGATCATCTGCGTACATAATTGCACTGACAGCGATACCCTTAAAATAACATCCATATTTAGCGAATATATCTAGCAAATCATTAACATAAATAGAAAATAAAACTGGGCTTAAGACTCCACCTTGCCGTATGCCAGCCAATAATCGGTAAGGCCTAGAGAAAACATTTTCCCATCTAACACAACTGTAGAATATACTGTACCAGTAGAACAAGATATTAATCAACACTGATGGGGCTCCTCTTTTCATTAATTTTAGGAAAAGCACTGAATGAATAACTTTATCAAAGCCCTTGCTTATGTCTAAACAACATACATTTACAGTTGAATTGTTTTCAGTATAATGTTCTATTACTTTTCTCACAGTATATATTGCATGCTGACAGCCAGACTTGGGTTTGAAACCTAGTTGATTATAGCTTGTAATAAAAAACTTTGAGAATTTTATCATTAGGCAATGTTCGAATAATTTTGACATAATAGGACTTAATGAAATTCCTCTGAAAGTATCAATGGCTTGAGGACCGTGAGATTTTTCATTTTTTGGAATGGGTATAGTGATACCCCTTCCAAAGTCTCGTGGTACATGACTAGATTTTAACATCGAGTTAAACAATTTTGCTAACAATGATAACAACACTGGATGCGAGTAAACGACATGTTCAGTAGTAATGTTATCAATACCAGGAGATTTTCCTATTTTCATTTTCTTTAATGACAGTTCTATTAGTTGAACAGTTATGTCGTAGTTTGCTTTATGAGCACATCCCGAATAATTTCTGATTTTCTCTTTAAATTCTTGTAACTTAATATTGCTAAAATTATCAGAGTTTGGGGAACATACCCCCATTGTAGTGTACAACATTGTAGTGCACAACATTGTAGTGTACAACATAGTAGTGTACAACATTGAAGTGTACAACATTGAAGTGTACAACATTGTAGTGTACAACATTGTAGTGTATTGTAGTGTACAACATTGTAGTGTACAACATTGTAGTGTACAACATTATAGTGTACAGCATTGTAGTATACAACATTGTAGTGTACAACATTATAGTGTATTGTAGTGTACAACATTGTAGTGCACAACATTGTAGTGTACAACATTCCAGTGTACAACATTGTAATGTACAACATTGTAGTGTAAAACATTGTAGCGTACAACATTGTAGTGTACAATACTATAGTGTACACCGCTGTACGACACGGCGGCACGGGAGCGGGGCGTATGGTTAGATGATGATGATGAGGATGTGTATTAGATGAGGATGTAATTAGGCTCTGAGGTCTATCAGATCTCTCTGATCACGAGCTTAATGAATCCAGTTACCGTCCTCAGGTCCCTCTAGAACCGTAAATAAGAGCGGAGGAGGTCAGCAGCTGTGACATCAGCTGTCAGCAGCAGTGAGACCAGCTGTCAGCAGCTGTGAGACCAGCTGTCAGCAGCTGTGAGATCAGCTGTCAGCTGCTGTGAGATCAGCTGTCAGCTGCTGTGAGATCAGCTATCAGCAGCTGTGAGATCAGCTGTGAACAGCTGTGAGATCAGCTGTCAGTAGCTGTGAGATCAGCTGTCAGCAGCTGTGAGACAAGAGAGAGAGGAGAGAGAAAGAGAGAGAGAGAGGAGAGAGAAAGAGAGAGAAGGTACAGAACATAGAGAAAGGTAGAGAAGGAAGCGTAGATAGAGAGAATGGTAGGAATAGTCTATATGAAGAGCAAGTGGGAGATGCACATACAAGACTTGATTGGCAGGTAGTTAGCTGCTATCAGAAAACTGTTAATTCGATCCCTCCCCTGCGTCAGTCAACAAAACAAAATATCCCGTTCAGCAGGGAATTGAATGTGAATCATGGGGTAAATGGGCTAAAGGAGAGAGAGAGAGAGAGAGAGAGAGAGAGAGAGAGAGAGAGAGAAAGAGAGAGAGAGAAAGAGAAAGAGAGGACAAAGTGAGAAAAGAAAAAAAAAGTGAGTAAAAGAAACAGTATAGAGCCAGAGAGAGAGAGAGAGAGAGAGAGAGAGAGAGAGAGAGAGAATTATAGTAAAAGAAACAGTATAGAGAGGGAGAGTGAGAGAGAGAGTGATTGATTGAGTGATTGAGTGAGTGAGTGAGTGAGTGAGTGAGTGAGTGAGTGAGTGAGTGAGTGAGTGAGTGAGTGGGTGACTGAGTGAGAAAAAAGAGAACGATAGTAAAAAAGCACTATAGAGAGAGAAAGAGAGATAGAGAGAGAGAGAGAGAGAGAGAAGGGAATGTGGAGAAGTTCATCAGGCGGGTAATCGATACATCTCTAATCTTAGTTTATACGTATGTCGGCATTGCGTTGTGAAACCTGTCAGTGATTCCCTCTGTATCTATGTCTGTCTGCACGTGTGTTTGTCTATCTGTGTTCGTGTTTGTGCTCTCTCTCTCTCTCTCTTTCTCTCTCTCTTTTTCTGTCACTCTGTTGCTAGAAGCAATCAATGCATAGATCTAAAAAGCTTATAAAACTAAGATTAACGTCAGTTTCCTCACTCGAAAGCGATGTCAGTGACGGACGAGTCCAGGATTTGAACCCCGCACCATCTGATCCGCGCTCGAGTATCTTACCGACTTCGTCACTAGCTCCAGCCACGTGCTTAGATCTAAGACACACATTTCTGCGCACAGCCTGTCTTACAGCGAATCACTTCATCTTATGTATCTCTTAGTGATTCAGCTTCAAGGGGAGGGATCAATGTGTCATGGAGTGGTTTATCGCGTGCATTTATGCTAATGCGTGTGACTGCCACAGCAGATTGCGAATCACTATATACTTTGTCTCATGCAATTCTAGTGTATCAACAAAAGATTGGACGTTTCGCCGACGGATTAGTATGATTGGTTGTTAGAGTGTGGCACAAATAGAGCTGAAATGATTGTTAGAGTATAGCACAACTAGAGTTGAAATGATTGTTAGAGTGTAGCACAACTAGAGTTGAAATGATTGTTAGAGTATGGCACAACTAGAGTAGAAATGATTTCTAGAGTGTGGCACAATTGTAGTAGAAATGATTGTTAGAGTGTGACACAATTAGAGCAGAATTGATTGTTAGAGCGTGGCACAACCAGAGCTGAATTGATTGTTAGAGTGTGGCACAACTACAGTTGAAATGATTGTTAGAGTATAGCACAACTAGAGTTGAAATGATTGTTAGAGTGTAGCACAACTAGAGTTGAAATGATTGTTAGAGTGTGGCATAACTACAATTGAAATGATTGTTAGAGTGTGGCCTAAATAGAGCTGAAATGATTGTTAGAGTGTGGCACAATGAGAGAAATGATTGAAGTTGAATTAAGGTGAACACTGATTATTACAGTGTGGCACAATGAGAGAAATGATAAGAGTAGAAATGAGGTGTACAATAATGTTAGATGAAACAGCAGCCGTGACGTCTACAGAGCGGTGAAGCTGTGAGACTTTGATATCAGAGATCGTAAACAAGATTCTAAGAGCCGATGAGACTTGAAACAAGAAAATCTCTCAACGACTCGATAACATAGCACGATATGGTCTGAGAGAGAGAGAGAGAGAGAGAGAGAGAGAGAGAAGAGAAAGAGAGAAAAGAGAGAAAAGAGAGAAAAGAGAGAAAGAGAGTGAGAGAAAGAGAGAGAGAAAAAAAAGAGAGAAAGAGAGAGAGAAAGAGAGAGTGAGCGAGAAAGATTGAGAGAGAGTGAGAGAGAGAGGAAAAAGAGAGAGTGAGAGAGTGAGAGAGTGAGAGAGAGAAGAGAAAGAGAGAAAAGAGAGAAAGAGAGTGAGAGAAAGAGAGAGAGAGAAAGAAAAAAAGGGAGAAAGAAAGAGAAAGAGAGAGTGAGAGAGAAAGATTGAGAGAGAGTGAGAGAGAGGAAAAAGAGAGAGCGAGAGAGAGTAGAGAGAGAGAGAAAAGAGAGAAGAGAGCAAGAGAGAGAGCGAGAGAGAGGGAGAGAAGATAAAGAGAGAGAGAGACAGAGAGAGAGAGAGAGAGAAGATAAGGAGAGAGAGAGACAGAGAGAGAGAGAGAGAAGATAAAGAGAGAGAGAGGGAGAGAAGAAAAAGGGAGATAGAGAGAAGAGAGAGAGAGAGAGAGAAAGAGAGAGATAGACTGGGGGAGGGGGGGGGGGGGAAGCAGGTGTTTATAAATAAGCGGCTGTATCGCATAGACTGTCATAGAGCATTTAAGATCAAGCATGCTAGACTTGATTCTTGAAGATAAGCCTCACGGGCTTCTGACCTTGACGTTACATCCACATCATTTCATAGAGCAGTAGATCATGGACCATGGTATTATGGACATATTAATTTGTATTTCAAGCGTGTTGTATTGTAGACGTATTTAGAGGTATTTTAGACATGTTGTATTGTAGACGTATTAAGAGGTATTTTGGACGTGTTGTATTGTAGACGTATTAAGAGGTATTTTAGACGTGTTGTATTGTAGACGTATTAAGAGGTATTTTAGACGTGTTGTATTGTAGACGTATTAAGAGGTATTTTAGACGTGTTGTATTGTAGACGTATTAAGAGGTATTTTAGACGTGTTGTATTGTAGGACGTATTAAGAGGTATTTTAGACGTGTTGTATTGTGTGTGTGGCTGTGTTTTATTCAAATGAGATTTTTGTAGAGGACAGATCATCTCTGTCTCTTATGTTTGTGGTCTGTCTCTTTAGGAGAGAAAATTAAATGACTGCAGACAATGATGAGAAGAGTCAAGCACACTCTGGCATCATTCCATATTCATACCCCTCCCTCTACATTCCTCCTTCTCCCCCTCTCCTTCTCCCTTCCTTCCTCTCTTTCTACTTTCCTCTCTTTCTTCGCCCCTCTCTCGTTCAGCCGTACTATACTTTATAAAAATGATAATTTCACTAAACAGCCTTGGATTTAGTTATTGGATTTAGTTATTTGATTTACAGCTGTGGCCAAAAGTCTGGACACATTTATCTTTTTATCATTTTTGGAGGTATTTTAATGTATTGGCTTGTCTTACATCGGCTGCTTCCGGTTTAACATTGTTTACGTTGAGGTGTGACACGTGAAAATAATAAATTTTTAGCTAATTCATATTTTTGAGCTATTATTAGGTAATTTTTT
The DNA here is from genome assembly GCA_905160935.1 of Enchytraeus crypticus. Taxonomy (NCBI): domain Eukaryota; kingdom Metazoa; phylum Annelida; class Clitellata; order Enchytraeida; family Enchytraeidae; genus Enchytraeus; species Enchytraeus crypticus. The sequence goes on along the minus strand of CAJHZI010000419.1, from coordinate 837,472 downwards.
AAAGTTAACGACGTTAATATAATGGTATTATGAAAACATGAAAATGTGGGCTCTGTTCTCTCTCTATTTATTTGTGTTGTAGAATTGTAAACATGGTTTCTCATAAGTTTTGGTCGCCTAAAAAGCGAGCTATAGCAATAACATTAAAGAAAGAGGGTTATACGTACAGGGAGATTGCAGAGAGACTTCGTGGTGGTGCTACCTTTTCGGGTGTACGAAAACTCTGTCTCAAGTTTGATGATATGAAATCTGTAGCTGACAAGCACAGAACTGGACGGGCTAAGATATCAACAGAGAGAGATGATAGAAATCTAGTAAGAATGTCACTTTCTGATCGCCGCAAGACTGCAAGACAACTTACGGTGGACTGGCAAGTTCCTGCAAGTGCTCGGACAGTTCGGCGTCGTCTGGTGTGAGCAGGTTTGAGAGCACGTATACCGCGCAAGAAACCGTTCCTGAATCCCAAGCAACGCAGCAAACGTGTACAGTGGGCTAAAGCACATGTCGATTGGACAGCGGAACAGTGGAGTCGTGTCCTTTGGTCAGGCGAATCCAAGATCAGCCTTTTTGAAAGTGATGGAAATAATTACGTGCGCCGCCGACCTGTTGAAGAACTTTCTGCTCAGTGCCTCTCACCTACCGTGAACCATCCGACTTCTGTCATGGTATGGGGGTGTATGGCGGCCAGTGGTGTGGGACGTCTGGCTGTATGTGACGGCATTACTAATGGCATCAAGTACATCGATATTCTTAAAAATAAGATGCTGCCTTCAGCTCAGTCACTCTTTGATATCCAACAACCGGGAATGCTTAGGGATTTCATTTTCCAACAAGACAATGCTCCATGCCATACGGCTAACAGAGTGAAGGTTTGGTTCAATCAAAACAACATCGATGTGATGGAGTGGCCGGGCAATAGCCCAGACTTAAACCCTATCGAGAATTTGTGGCAGAGACTCAAGGTTCTTGTTGCGAAGGAAAAACCGAGCAACAAGCAGAAGTTCATGGAAGCTATTATTAAGGCGTGGTACCACGTTATTACACCAGATGAGCTTGCCAAAGTAGTCCAGTCAATGCAACGTAGATGTAAAGCCGTCATAAAATCCAAAAGATTTGCCACAAAGTACTGATTAGGTGCTAAAACATTGTAATAACGTAACGTTACGTAAATACATGCAAAATGCACTGTTTTATTCTTAAAACATAATTTTTCTTGAAACTATTTCGTATTATAAATAAATCTGAATTTATTTCTTCATTTCTGTAATAATATCAAGTTTTAGGGTGTGTTAAAATTATATTTTAGTAAAAAACTGATCGTAAACCACAAAAAATGAAAAAAATGAAATGTGTCCAGACTTTTGGCCACTACTGTAGTTATTGGATTAAGTCATTGGATTTAATCATTGGATTTAATCATTGGATTTAATCATTGGATTTAATCATTGGATTTAATCATTGGATTTAATCATTGGATTTAATCATTGGATTAAGATAAACAAATGTTTAGCGTACTTTTGTGAAGAAGTATTTATTTTATTGTATGTTATCTATTGTTAGTATTACTAGTTATACACGCACTTATTTGCTATTTATTTCTTGTTTGCTATTTGTTACTTATTGCTACTCATATGTATACTGAAAGGTTCCATATTTAATATGTATAATCTATATTAAATCTAATTTAATATGAATAGTTTTACATTTCTTTATTTCGCAGCCTACGTTCAAGCAATCTAATCTAACAGAATATAAATATTAACGTTCATATTTAACGTTTTTAATTTCCGCGTTCTCATTTTAAAGGACCCATTAGCAGTTTAATGACCCTATTGTGCAGGCTTTATCTTCTCCGATCTTTCTCCATCCATCTTTCGTCGCTTCCTTATGCGTCATATATCGTTTTATTTCTCATTTATGTAACGTTTTCTCTCTTATCTCGTCAGTTTTATGTTCGATCAGTTGTTGTTGTTATCCCATCATACCACCGACCACTTTGAACTTATCATCAGTGTATTGATCTGCTTGCAAACCTTACCCTTATTCCACACTGCATCCAATCAATCAATCGATCAATAAATCAATAAAATTCAATCACTAAACTCAATCAATCAATTATTCAATTAATCAGTCCGCTAGAGGACTACCGTGAATAATACCTGTACTTCTAGAAGTGCAGGTATTATTACTAGGAAGTACTAGGTACTAGAAGTACAGGTTCCCCTAGCGATGATTCAGGCTAATCATTTTCACTACCTAGAAATTCTGTTGTATATTTTAATACAGCTCTACTAAGTGTCGGCTAATGGCTTTGATTTGAAATAAGTGTATTGATTATATTATATAAGTCTATTGGTTTTTCGGCTTAACTTCCCTGGACCTTCAGGTAGCCTTTGGTCAGGGTAATCGGATTGGAGAGAATTTTACGTGGATTTTTATCAATTTGGATCCTGACTCTGCAAGACCAGAGTGAGTGAGTGAGTGAGTGAGTGAGTGAGTGAGTGAGTGAGTGAGTGAGTGAGTGAGTGAGTGAGTGAGTGAGTGCGTGAGTGAGTGAGAGAGTGAGTGAGTGAGTGAGTGAGTGAAAGAGGGAAATGGGGAGAGGGTGAACGAAAGTGAGAGAAGTTGAAAGAGAGAGAGAGAGAGAGAGAGAGAGAGAGAGAAAGAAAGAGAAAGAGAGAAAGAGAGAGAGCTAGTAAGAGAGAATGAGAGAGTATGAGAGAAGTCGAGTAAGTGAGAGAAATAGAGGTAAATAGATAGAGAGAGAGAGAGAGAGAGAGAGAGAGAGAGAGAGAGAGAGAGAGAGAGAGAGAGAGAAAGAGAGAGAGAGAGAAATAAATGGAAAGAGAAAGAATAGATCGGCATAGCAATCCGTACTCCACGTCTTTCATTCCGAATCGATTGTAATTTGCTTGGCTTACAAGCTTAGACAATCTTCAAGTCCTACATGCATCAGTCTTCTTCTATCTAGGAGATTTCTTATTTTTCTTTTTACTCTCAATTCAACCATAAATTCTTGTCAATCTAAAACTTCATAATCTCCTACATAAACTGTGTTATGAATTTTACCATTAAAGTCTTTCTCAAGCTATCTTTTTCTTTCTCTTGTTCTCTCAATATTTTTCTCTTTCTTTCTCTCTATATCTCTCTGTCTCTCTCTCTCTCTCTCTTTCTCTCTCTAGCTACTTTATCTAATGCATTAGGCCTATTTGTAACATTTTGTTCGTAACTCTTTACATTATATTATTCATTTTGTAACATTAGTTTTTTTAAACTATTTCTAGCACCGAATGATCAATTTCGAGATAGTCCCATATATTGCTCATCACCGATAAATTGATAGGATTAGTCAATTTTCTAAATATTATTTCTAATATTGACATCTACAAAAATAATCTATCACCCTTTGTAACCAAAATAGATTTTTCGTGCTGTTTGTTGCCAGGTATTCCTTATATTCTCATTTAAAGCCAATAAGACGTCATGCAAACAACTGAGCTGTCACTGTATATGGCGCAGAATGCGAGTGTAATTCGGGCAATTCTGTAGCAATGAAGTGCCAAATGTTGTGGTCGACAACGCGGTTAACGTTCGGTCTCGTTTCCTTCAATCGTTAAGTTTTGCCGTTAATACCAGTTAACTGCCATGAAATAGTGGTGTGTCCTAAAACCAGTAAATTTCTCACTCACTCTCTCTCTCTCTCTCTATCTCTCTCTCTCTCTCTCTCTCTCTCTCTCTCTATCTTAGACTCTCTGTCTCAGTATCTCAGTATATATATATATATATATCTCTCTCTCTCTCTCCTCTCTCTCTCTCTCTCTCCTCTCTCTCTCTCTCTCTCTCTCTCTCCTCTCTCTCTCTCTCTCTCTCTCTCTCTATCTCTCTCTCCTCTCTCTCTCTCTCTCTCTCTCTCTCTCTCTCTCTCTAGCTCTCTCTCGCACTCATAGTCTCTCTGGGTCTTTTTCAAGTTTGTTTCTTCTATGCACCACACCATGTTGGGGTTGAACGCAGAATAGTAAATTACATCTTTACTTTCAATTGATTATCTTGTGCAGAAAACACTACAACTAGCTGAGTCGACTTGTAAACAAGCGTTAATAATTATATGAGACATATCCTTTTATTCTCTATAAATAGGCTTGTGTTTAGAGCATTTATTTTTCTCCATACGGTGTTTTTGTGGCATTATTTGAGCGGTCTAGAGATTTAGTTTAGTCTGGTTTACTGGATGCTGATAAATATTTATCTGATGCTGAAAGAAGAAGATATAAAACAAAAAAACTTTCACTTGAATCAATAAAATCCAGCCACTGTTGTTTTCCATTAATTGCAGGCGGAATATGTCGGACCCAGAATTCATGGGAATAGACATTTTTCACACATTTCACTTTCGTTGTTGAAGGGCGACTAAAGCAGATGTTTAAAGCATCGCATTGTAATGTCCTTGTAGTTGATGATCAGTTGATGCGGGTTCAAATCCTGGGCTCGCCCTTCACTGACATCGCTTTCGAGTGAGGAAACTGACGTTAACCTTAGCTTTACCAACTTTTTACATCGCTTTAGAGTGAGGAAAGTGACGTTAACATTAGCTTTTTATACCGGTTATATGACATATCGTCCATGGACCTGCCACTAGGCAGGTCCTTATGCCATTGGAGTATGATAGGAATCTTTCTAATAGAATTAATTGACGTAGCTAAGCTACGTGGTCGTTATGATTTAAAGTTGTCTGGGTATTCCGAACTGTTTGCTTGATCGATTGTTTGACTATAAGCTACTGATTAACTGACTGAATGATTAATCGATTTATTTATTTATTGACCGATTGATTGCCTGATTGATTGTGTGCTTGAATGATTGTCTGGCTGTTTTATTGACTTATCGATTGATTTATTGATTAATTGATTGATTGATGCAGGTAATAAAGATGCTGGTGATAGTGGTAACGCTGTTTGCTGTGTGTTGGTTACCCATACACGTATTTCAGCTCTTTATGGATATCTACCCTGAACTAGACAACGAAAGTCAAACAGGTTTACAACTTTGTGACTCCTATTACTGTGTTTCTGTAAATCGCTACAATATGGCGATCTATCGACTGCAGACAATTTAAAAGAAAAAATAGTTGAATCTAGACTATTGGAACCCATGTTTTAAAAAGCTTATGTTAACGTCAGATTCCTAACTCAAAAAGGATATAAGTGGCGGGATAGCCAAGGATTTGAACACCGCACATACTGACCTGCGGTCGAATATCTTACCGACATCGCCACTGGCTCCAGCCACTCAGCTTTCATGAATTGCTTATGGCTGTACAATATTACTGCACTTTATCTTACAATACTGTATAATACATTGATACAGATGAACGCTGATATTACAGAGATACAGACATTGTTAGGTACCATTATAAAATATTTTATTTATAAAGCAGAAAGCTTGTACTTTATTTCTCAGAGTTCTTACTTGAAACTAAAGGAAGATATTGTTTGATGCTTAATGTTGAGCTCAGAAGCCAGCAGTGCTGGTACGGCAGTGTTCACAACAGTTCACTGGCTGGCCATGTCCAACAGCTTCGTCAATTCTATAGTCTACGGCTTCCTCAATGATAGCTTCAGGGTATCTGCTCAATCAATTAATCAATCAATAAATCAGTCAGTCAGTCAACCTATCAATCAATCAATCAATCAATCTATCTATCTATCGATCCATCATTTAATCTATCAATCAATCTATCTATCTAACGTACGTAATATTTGCCTGTTTCTCAGTCAATATAAAGTTTATAAAGTTCATCAGCACCTCAACATACTCCATCAAATCATTACGAGATAAATTATATCTGACTAATTATATTAATTATATCTGACTAATTATATTAATTATATCTGATTTATTATATTAATTATATCTGATTTATTATATTAATTATATCTGATTTATTATATTAATTATATCTGATTTATTATATTAATTATATCTGATTTATTATATTAATTATATCTGATTTATTATATTAATTATATCTGATTTATTATATTGATTATATCTGATTTATTATATTAATTATATCTGATTTATTATATTAATTATATCTGATTTATTATATTTATTATATCTGATTTATTATATTAATTATATCTGATTTATTATATTAATTATATCTGATTTATTATATTGATTATATCTGATTTATTATATTAATTATATCTGATTTATTATATTAATTATATCTGATTTATTATATTAATTATATCTGATTTATTATATTAATTATATCTGATTTATTATATTAATTATATCTGATTTATTATATTAATTATATCTGATTTATTATATTAATTATATCTGATTTATTATATTAATTATATCTTATTTATTATATTAATTATATCTGATTTATTATATTAATTATATCTGATTTATTATATTAATTATATCTGATTTATTATATTGATTATATCTGATTTATTATATTAATTATATCTGATTTATTATATTAATTATATCTGATTTATTATATTGATTATATCTGATTTATTATATTAATTATATCTGATTTATTATATTAATTATATCTGATTTATTATATTAATTATATCTGATTTATTATATTAATTATATCTGATTTATTATATTAATTATATCTGATTTATTATATTAATTTTATCTGACTAATTAACTCTGAGTATTTAAACGTACCTGACTAGTTAACTCTGACTGATTAATCGAACCTCTTTACTTAACTCTGACTGATTAATCGAACCTCTTTACTTCACTCTGACTGATTAATCGAACCTCTTTACTTAACTCTGACTGATTAATCGTACCTATGCGCTACGCAGGCTGACGTGCGCTGGTTGTTTTGTCGCTGTCTCGGCTGCCTGCCCGTTGCTCGTCGTTGGGCGGTCGACTCGGCGAAGGCTGAGCTGAGCGAGGTGACCCGCCCCACCGCCCCCGCCTACACGTTCGTGCGGCAACAGGACGGGCTCGGCCCGGGCCGGCACCGGGTGCGCCTCGAGTCCCTCCAGCCCCCGGCCTCCCGCCGCCCATCGGCCCTGCTCAGCCCCGAGCTTACCCAGCTGTGCGACCTCTCCCGCAGCAGCTCTATGGGTGATAGTAAACAAAGCGTTGCTAGGCAACCCTCCGTGGTGACGTCAGAGAACAACGTGACGTCACAGGATACGTCATTAGGGCGGAACTGCGTGATGGAGCTGCAATGCGCTAGGGACGGTGTTGTGTCCGATGAGAGAGCTGCTATGGGTTACTGTAGTCATAGTAGCGGCACTGATGAAGCCTGCGAAGATATTACCGTAAAACCTGAAAATCATCGAGATTCTAACCACCAACAGTCTTAATGATTAGAAGAGACTCATTGCGCAGCTAGTAGCCTAGTCATGCTGGAATACAGTACTGTAATTAGGTGACACAAAATAAGTCTATTTATATAAATAATAAAGAAATATATTTAAATATATCAATTTGTTTTATATTTATTTTGATATCACGCTGTTCAACATCGACTGTAAATTTTTCCTTTACATTTTTTATAATGAGGTATAGAATTACGACAAGAATAGTGCTATGACTTTCTGAACCAGTATAATTAAGTTAAGATCCTGGTCTCGCTCGTTTCTGATATGCTTTCGAGATGTAGCCATGACGCTAGGATAAGCTTAGCCATTAATTAACTTTAATTGCTTTAGTTATTTCTTTAATATCATTTATAGAACATCATAATTGGATGTGGGACTGCACTCAAGACTACTTTATTCCTATTGGGTATAGACCTAAGTGAGGATGGTGAAGATAATGTATACATGTAGGCTATAGGCCTAATTAAAAATGTTTGTTACTGACAAATTCAAAAAATAAAAATACTCCACTATATTTATTATAAGATGCTCTAAAATCAACCAGATTTCTGGCTAATTAAAAGAAATCTTCTTCCAGACGGAGGTGCAGTAACCCCCTCCCCGCACCCCATCCCCTTCATAGCCTTTATCTTTGTCCGCCACGGATATATTTTGCACCCACAACAATTTTTCTCATACCTATACCCCTAACTGTTATATGGGTATGGTTGGGATAAGCTAGTGGGATACAATCGTACAGATCATATGATCCTACGGTTCAGTGTGGACCGTAGGATCACTTCACTTCTACCCTCTAGGAGTAAAAAAACTGAAACAACGACCGTCAGGGAAGATGATACACATCTTATCTAGCTGACCACCGTCTATAACTATAATGATGTCGGGATTAGCGCACTCGGTTAAGCTGCGCGTCAGTTGAATGAAGTTAAGCTCCATCGCGCCGGTTAGTACTTTGTGGGCGACCACCTTGGAAGACCGTGTGTTGAGAGTTATGAAAGAAAAAATCCCGAGGGTATTGGAAGGTTATTCTTAAATCCGCGCCGGCTGCAATTGATGCGCCAACAAAAGGCAACGATTACTAATAACCATGGAGGATAATGGAGGAAATAACGAAAACTACAAAAACATAAACTAAGAAAGGAAACTATGTAGCACATGCGGTATGTCATGTGTGTAACTACGCGAATTTAAAAAAATGTCATGTATAATGCAATATCAGCTGAAATATAAACTTATCTCAGGATTAATGAACAAACTAAAAGAAATGAAAATGAATTACATCTTAATCTGATCAGAAAGCAGTTAGCAGTTATCTAAGTACCAATTCTAGCTGGACATTTCCACAAAAAAACTTATAGTAATTTGCAGAGCTGAGGATAGAAGTGAAAATATATTGAGCCCCCCCCCCCCCTCCCCAGCATTTTCTTCTGGTTGCGCCACTGGCGACAGAATAATCGTGCAGTAAAGTTAACCAATCAAAATTTTCTTTAGAGCAACCAATGGAATTGCTCAAGTGTAAAGTCCCCATATATAGTTCTCATTTTCCACTTTAAAGACTCTAAATGATAAAGGTTTAACATCCGTTTCCTCATACAAGGTTGATGTCAGGGACGTCCCTCATCATATGGCACTAAAAATCGATTCAGCCCAAACGATCTGAAAAAACATGAAATGTGCTGAAGAGAAAGAAGAAGATTCTAAACGGTGCCGGTCCGGTGATTAAAAAACAGTCAGGCAAGATGAAAAAATTAAGTCTAGTGTGAGAAGAGATGTGTTTTCAACCAACAACAGAAAGTGGAAGTAGTAGAACATGAGCGAAGATCAGGAGGCAGAGAGTTCCAAACAGTAGGAGCGGAGAAAGAAAATGAAAGGTTACCTAGCGAAGTGAAAATATTAGTAATTTTGAGCAGTTTGGCACCGGAAGAACGTGGCTTACGAGAAGGCTGATATTGGATTAGAAGATCAAAAATGTAAGTATTAAATAAATTAAATAAGAATGTTTACAAAAGAGAAGTGTTCCGAAAGTTAATAGAGCATTTTTATACTTAATCCTTTGAACCACAGGAAGCAATGATAATTAAGGAACAATTAAGTAATAGTTACATGTGATCTCAGATATACAGCTGTTGCTTGTCTCTACAATATAATATTAACCTGGAGTTTTTAAGAACAGCTATATAACCACCAGAATTTCTGAAGTTCGTGGTGTACGTAGTTCACAATAGACAACTTTTATAGTTTTATGGTTAAAATCGTTGAATCGATTACCATGAAATAGATGATTTGACAGTGTAACCATGGATGCGAGAGGAGAGAAGCACATTCTAGAGAAGCTGTTTTTCTAAAAGATACCCGTAATTATTATTTCAGAAGATGTTTTCAATCTCAAAATATTTTATAATATTTGGTAAGATAATGAACGATCATGCTTTTAAAAGAAGAAGACGAAGTCTTAGAAAGTTTTTGCTGATGGTATCGCGGCAGCCATTACTATTAGTTCTGTGATTGCATGCTCATAGTTGATCTCTTTGTCAATTAATTAATTTACTAATTAATTAATGAACAATTGTCGAATTAATTAATTAGTCGACCGATTGATAATTAACTTGTCCTCGAGTTTTAATTAGACGTTCTGTTGTGATCTATGCACTACAGAGCCTCGCTCAGCTGACGTCCGGCGAAATAATCGTCAACTCGAAGCAGGGCCTCTCTTCTATGGTGGGTGTTTTAGTACTCGAATCTGATTTTTAAAAAAGAGATAGAGGATTTCACTAATACTTATTTAGTGGTAATGAAAATTATATGAATAATTATGAATAATTAGTTAGACTTAAAACTATTTTGTGATGTGAAATGTTGAAGTAAATGACTATTGAAATTATGCTGGCAGTTTCGTTATTTATAACAACAGAATGCGCAATAAAAAGTTATTACTTTTTTTATTATCTCATCTGATTAGAGAATCGCCTTCTTTAAGATGCTCTTTTTTCTCTCATCTCTCTCCTAAGCTGCGAATGCACGTACTGAGTCTATAGTATTGATTTTAGTTTCTCTTACTTTCCTTGATGACCGACCCAGGGATTGAACCCAGGCCATAAGATGCTATCCATGTTAATCCCTACCAAAAATTCTAAAACAGTCGAGTCTTTTAACAAAAATGATACGTATTATTTTTGATACATTTACTATTTTTGTGTACGAGTACACTAAATTAAGTAAAGCCTGTGAGTGAAGTCTTACTTCAAGTGACGTGACGTTAAGTCTTGCAGAGTAGAGTAGTGACTTGACACGCATATACTTTGTAATATGAAATAATAATCACTTCGAAGAATTAGCAGTCAATTTGCGTTCTGATAGATTTTGGTAGTTGATATAGGACATTGTATTAACCTTGTCTTCTTCAGTTTAAAATATTGAGCATAAAGTTAATGTTCATTCAAATAAATCACAAATTGCTCTCTGAATATTATTGATCAATCCAATAATAAATAAATAATCAGAGGATACTTTTATCCAAACTCATTTTGTCTCTTTTATCTTTAGTTTTAGTGAAATTTAAGTTCAGTTGTTGTTCAAGAAACAATTGAGATTTAGATTATTCCTTGCCCTTCTCGTATATATGATAACAGGATTTACCCTGTCGGTTTCATCTCTCGAAAACAATATCGGTGACAGGCAAGCCGAAGATTTGAACCCTGCACTTACTGATCCTTGGTCAGATATCCTACCGACATCACCACTGGCTCCAGCCAGAGTAATTAAGCAAATACAATTGTTGATAGAGATTTGTGCAACTTGATGTTTGCAGCATATATCACTGTGGAAGGAAAGGTGAGAACAACAATGGAAGACAACGGACAAGTATTGAGTGCTCAGAATGTGGGAAGAGAGTTTGTGCGTCAGTACTACACCATGCTGAACGAAGCACCAGAGTTCCTGCACAGGTAGTCATATAGACCTTTCTTAATATGTAGTGGCAGCTTTGCACAGATTATAAGCAAAGCCTAGTGATGGGGGAGTGGGGAGGGGTGTTTGTTTACATTGACGGGAGGCAATGTTTAATACATACGCATATATTTATTAGGCATCTCTTCATTTATTAACAGAATGGCATTAAATAAATTCTAAAAGAAATTATATTTGAATTAATTATCAAATAATTATAAAATGATGTCGTAGTTTAATTTTAAAACTCTGAAAATTATTCGTTGTATAGTGTGAACTTATGTTCATAAATCATCTGTCACACAATACTATGTAATCAACTAAAAGCAATGAATATAGCTCAGTATATTACTTAGATACTATACTCCTCTCCTTACACGTATAGCAATTGTATTAGTTAACAAATCACATGCGATTCTTGAGTGAATTTACGCCTCGTTAGTTTTAAGTACATTTGTGGTGAAAGCCTGATCCTGAATAGGCTGGGATTCTATGGAAGATGATGATGATGAGTTTTAAGTGTATTTCTGTTACCCAGTTGATTGATTCATTGATTGTTTGATGAGCAGGTTCTACAGCCACAACTCCAGTTTTGTGCACGGCGGTATAGAGAGACCCGGGGAAGAGTCAAGTCCTGCTATTGGACAGGGGGTTTGTATGCTCTCTCTCTCTCTCTGTCTCACTCTCTCTCGCTTTCATCTCTTTCTCTCTGTCTCTCTCTCTCCCTATCTCTCTCTCTCTCTCTCTCTCTCGTTCGAAAATTCAAAGTTTATGTTGACGGTTTATAAGTATTGAATGAGTGAAGCCAATACTTATAAATGAGTGAAGCTCGTCGTCCAAAATCTCTCTCTCTCTTTAAAAAAGTAGTTTAAATGAAATTATAATTTATAGCCATCATTATAATAATTAATTATAATAATTGCTGCTAATCATTAATCTATGCTTAGGTGATATTAGTGATATCGATGAATTAATTTCTTTTATTGAGGCTTCGGTTGTTTGCTAATAGTTGTATTCTCGAGTGACTGATTGATTGACTGACTGATTGATTGATGGTGGATGGTCTGATTGATTGATGATGGATTGACTGATTGATTGATGATGGATTGACTGATTGATTGATTGATGGTGGATGGTCTGATTGATTGATGATGGATTGACTGATTGATTGATGATGGATTGACTGATTGATTGATGAATGGAAGGAATGATTGATTGACTGATTTTATTTAATTAGCGTTTGCATTAATCCAGATAGTTGCTTCACTTGTAAGGCAACTAGCGTAGACAGTCCACCTGGTAGGTGGGTTAGAGGGCACTCCTCAACGATATGTTTCATGTTTTGTGATTGGCCGCAGTCGCAAAGCGGTGAATCACAGATACCCCAGCGAAACTCACTTTCTTTGCATCTACCATGACCCGTACGGAAACAATTCCAATGGCACCAACTTCCTCTGCAGAGATTCATTCCTGGTAGACGAGATCGGATCCTGAACCAGATGTTGGTTTCTAACTTCAGCGACTGACCACTCTAATCTCCACTGGGACAGAGACGCCAAGGGATCACATTGCTGCAGCATCTCCCAAACAGGATATCGAGATTTGAGTCTCTTCGGAGGAGGATTAACAAGTTCAGTGATAACGGGAGGGCATGATTTTCACGGACCCTCTGCAGTTGTTTGTGTGTTATCTCCTTACGACGGATATGAGGGGGCAGTATGTTATAAAGAACTGGGAGCCACGGCGTTGAGGTTGATTTGATTGTCCCAGAAACTATGTGCATGGAGTCATTGAGACGCACATCGACGAGTTTTATATGAGGCGAACGTTCCCATGATGGATAGCAGCATTCAGCCGCCGAATAGCACAGTGCAATCGCTGATATTCTTAATGCGTCTGCATCCGCGCCCCAGGTCGTCCCCGCCAATTTCTGCAACAGATTATTTCTTGACTTTATTTTTGCTGCCGTTTTACTCAAATGCTCCTTGTACGACAGCGTACGATCCAACGTTACACCAAGATAAACCGGTAGAGGATCAAAGGGAAGCTGTATACCATCCATAGACACATTGGGCTTGTAGTTGGCTTTAGCATTATGGAGATGAAACACTTGTGACTGTTTTTGTGTAGCTTGGAATGAGACGACATTTCTTTAGATATGTAGTCATCAGCAACATATCGTTATTTAATGTACGCTCGATTTCTTCAAATGATCGACCTTGGACAGTGCAACAAATGTCATCCGCGTAAGCGAACTGTCGCGCAGTAGTCGGAGGCAGGTCACTGATGTAAAGGTTAAATAGGGTAGGAGATAGAACAGACCCCTGTGGGAGACTGCTCATTTGATTCCTCCATCGACTTTTCCCGTCGTTCATGTGAACTCTGAACGGTCTCTCCTTCATAAACGTATGCACTATATCCGTGAACCATTGTGGCATACATTTTGAGAGCTTTACTAGCAGACCCTTATGCCATACAGTGTCGTATGCTGCTGTGAGGTCAAGGAATACTGCACCTGTTTGAGACCTTCTTGAAAATTTTTCTCAATGTAGGTCGTTAGGGCTAGGACTTGATCGGAAGTGGATCTTCCAGGACGAAAACCAGCTTGTTCAATTGGTAATATATTCTCTACGATTGGCTGGATTCGTCGAAGAATAATTCTTTCAAAAACCTTATAACATACACTCAACAATGATTGATTGATTGACTGATTGATTAATGATGGATGGACTGATTGATTGACGATTAGTTTATTGATTGATTGATGATTGATTGATTGGTGCAGGAGATACACAGGAAGATATCTTCACTGAACTTCAAGGACTGCCACGCTAAGATTTGTCAGGTGGACAGTCAGCCCAGCGTAGAGGGCGCCGTCGTTATACAGGTAGTTATTATCAGCAGAGTTGATTTGATTTATTATCAGCAGAGTTGATTTGATTTACTATCAGCTGGGTTGATTTGATTTATTATCAGCAGAGCTGATCAACTGATAATAACATGAGTGACTAAAGAACAGTTAAATGTCTGTACTGGCACTGCAGTACAGTGCATAGTGTTGTCATGAATGATTTTACACAAGCTCTATGTTGTCATGAACGTTGTTTCAGGTGGTGGGAGAGTTGTCTAACAATGGACAGCCGATGAGACGCTTCATGCAGACGTTTGTGCTGGCGCCGCAGTCGGCTAAGAAATTCTACCTTCACAACGACATCTTCAGGTACCAGGACGAGGTGTTCCATGAGGACAGCGATGAGCCTCTCAACGGCAGCTCTGCCGGTCAGGAAGAGTTCTCAGGTTAGAGACAGAACTCTCACTCTGCTCATAGCTCTTCTAACTAAAAAAAACCTAATGACGTAAACCTTAGCTGGTAAAGCTAAGGTTTACGTTAGTTTCCTCACCCGAAAGCGATGTCAGTGACGGGCGAGCCCAGGATTTGAAACCCGCGCATGCTGATCCATGGTCGAGTACCTTACCGCCTTCGCCACTGGCTCTATCTATTCACTTTCTCGCTGGTCGGTTAGAGACAGAACTAAATGAATGTCTCAAAAGCATGGAGGTGACGTCGTGAAGTTTAAATGATAGATCCTGAGGTGAATTGAACTCTTGTGGGTTCGAATCCCAGCCGCGCTGATCTGAGAGTTAAATCTTGGACATTTACTGGACTGGGAAAGGAAAATGAAAATAAGGAAAATGGACTAAATTGCCTAACCGTTTAAACATGTGGTATTAAAAGTGATAAATATCGACACAGTTGATCATTTCACTATAATGCGTGTTTACTTTTTAGCTCTGGCTGTGCTGGTAGCTCTTCTAACTAAAAAGCTGATAAAGCTAATGTTAACGTCAGTTTCCTCACTCGAAAGCGATGTCAGTGACGGGCGAGCTCAGGACTTGAACCCCGCACATACTGACCCGAAGTCGAGTACCTTACCGACATGGCCACTGACTCCAGCTAGAAAGTTATAAATTTAACTGAATGATTAATTATTTTTTACTTGGCTACTGTTTTCTGATTGGTAACTGACTGAGATGTACTCTATTGATTCAATCAGTGGACCAGTTGTCTGTGGCGTCTAGCTTCTGAATGATCAGATCTGCAGTTCAGTAGCTAATTTAAACCATCACTGCAAGATTAGCCCATCACTGATGATGCTTCACTTGCTAGCCAATCTTGCAGGATTAGCCCATCACTGATGATACTTCAGTGACTAGCCCATCACTGATGACCCTTTAAGCGATGCGTCTACTGCTGGTACTCGTAACTATGGGATGATCATGTTGTAGGCTATGCTGAGGTGACGCCACAGCTACAGCAGCTGTCGCAGCAGCAGCTGTCGCAGCAGCAGCTGTCGCAGCAGCAGCTGTCGCAGCAGCAGCTGCTTCCACCACAGCTGGCCCAGCAGCAGCTAGCTGATGAGTCAGCAGCTGTGCCGTACTATGACGGTGGTGTGGCTGAGCAACAACAACAAGAACATCATGTCAGGTACCAGCCTCATCATTGTTCTCTATTAGTCATGTCAGTCTGTGTTGTTGATTGTTATGCATGCAAGCAGTCCACCAATACATTACATAGCATTTCTTGAGTTCAAACACGTGTTGATGGTAACGTAACCAATATAGTTTAATTAGGATAGAAAATTAAAAAGAAAATGAATTAAAATATATTAAGGAATTTTTTACTAAAAATGTCTATAATATTTTTGTATAATTCAACAGCTCTAATGAAGTCATACAGTGTTGTTAACTCTGTGTTTATATTTGCCGGTAACGGTGGTGATGCGTACTATGTGTTTATATTTGCCAGTAACGGTGGTGATGCGTACTATGTGTTTATATTTGCCAGTAACGGTGGTGATGCGTACTACGCTGCTGACATGAAGGGCGGTGCACCAGCTGAAGCTGTCAATCAGCAGCCTGAGGGCCCAGCTGCTGTGGAGCTAGGGCAGCCTGCTGCAGCAGCTGTAGAGCAGCTTGGTCAGCCTGCAGCTGCTGAGGATGAGAGGGTGGAGCCAAGCAGTGCAGCAGCTGCTGAGCCAGAAAGCACAGCTGCTGGTAATAAGGATGCTGAGGCTGAGAGCAGTGTGAAGGAGGCAGCTGCTTCTGCTGCAGCTACGACAGCTGCTCCAGCTGCTGTTGTCAAAGAATCAGGTAGAATAAATGACTAACAAGA
The DNA here is from genome assembly GCA_905160935.1 of Enchytraeus crypticus. Taxonomy (NCBI): domain Eukaryota; kingdom Metazoa; phylum Annelida; class Clitellata; order Enchytraeida; family Enchytraeidae; genus Enchytraeus; species Enchytraeus crypticus. The sequence continues at coordinate 820,978 of CAJHZI010000419.1, read as the reverse complement.
CCAATAGTTATAATTGTAACTGTAACAGTTACAATTAAGTAAGTTTTGTTTAAAGTTAGTTTTTTTGTAGTTTCAGTTCTAAATCTGTTGTAGTATGGAGTGTCCACCTCGTTCAATTCTTGACCAGTTAATTTACAAATTCATTTTTAATGATGAACTGTTGTATCTGAGATTGTACCTTGTTATGTTTTTTTTTGTGTTATGGTTTACAAAAATGTTATACTTATAACATAACACAAGTATTACATAATACTTGTGTTATGTTATAGTATGGGAGCATTTTATAAGATTCTGAAGAAATATATACATATGCAACATGATTTATTCTGTATGTAGTTTAGTTTTTTAGGATTTGTTAATATAAGATAACTTATTTATATCGACCATTTTCATAGAATTAGTTCATTGTTATTCAACCACAACAGCGGCTCCACCACAGAAGCCTACCTGGGCAGCCATGGCAAGCCGTAACACTCCCTCAGCCGCCTCAGCCGTGCCGGCTAGTGCCGCTAAGCCGCAAGCCACCATCAGACCTGAGCCAAAGAGTGCTGATCAGCGCCATGTGACTCATAATGGTGCCCTGCCTCAACGCCCTCCTAGGTATCTCCATCTGTCTCTATCCTCCTAGGTCTCTCTCTTTGTCCTCCTTGGTATCTCTCTGTCCTCCTAGGTATCTCTCTCTCTGTCCTCCTTGGTATCTCTCTCTCTGTCCTCCTAGGTATCTCTCTCTATATCTCTCTCTGCCCTCCTAGGTATCTCTCTTTATCTTTCTGTTCTCTTAGGTGTCTCGCTTTCTATCACTGTCCTCCTAGGTATCTCTCTCTCTCTCTATCACTGTCCTCCTAGGTATCTCTCTCTGTCGCCCTAGATATCTCTCTCTGTCATCCTAGATATCTCTCTATCTCTTAGTCGTCTTTGGTGTCTCTCTTTGTCGTAGTTGTTTCTCTTCCTGACTCAGAAATGACTGATGTATAAGATTGCTCTACATAATTGATTGATTGTTAATTGTGTATTGATTATTATTACCAACTGCATGATTGCTTTTCAGATATACTGATGACTGAGTGATAAATCAATTGGTTGGCTGCCCGATTGATTTTTTGTATGACTTATTAGACTGATTTGATGATTGATTGGTTAATTGATTGTCTGCTCCCCTCCACAGAGCCCAGCAGCAGCAGCAGCAACAACAACAGAGTGACGCGGCACCAGTTGTGGCCAGTGACTCGCTGGAGAATGGGGTGGGAGAGGAAGAGAGAGGAGGCAGGGGGGTTCAGCAGGTGGCTCAAGTCTATCCAGACGCTCAGCAACTCTTTGTCGGCAACGTCCCTCACTTTGTGACCGACGATGAGCTTAGAGAATATTTTGAGAGTTTGTGTTGCCCTGTGTACACTCTATCTTCTTTGATTCATCGTTTGTTTATTTTTATTTAAGAATTATTTCTCATTTTAATGACTAAAACTGGCTAAATCCTAGTTAGACGTGAGTTGCTGGCTCCATGTACATCTGTGCTAGGGAAAGCACTGGATTTGAACCCTGCGTCTACTGGCTGCCTGACAGACATGTGCTCTTTTATCTTCTCTAATCTGTGTCCTGCTATGTGTTTTTACATCTGATAATCCTCTAATGTGTTTATGTGTTTACATCTGATCATCCTGAATATAATTTTTCCCCCATATTTTACGGGGGCTAGCTAGATAGGTCACTAATAATAATTACAACAGTTAGAGTGCTACATTCATCAGTGACAACATCGAGCGCTATTGGCAACATCATTATTATATTGACAGCACTGCTCTCACTAATGACCCATTGTGTGGCATTGGGTCTTGCGTGCATCAAATATTACGTTGGTTTATCTGATTTTTACTATTCAGCTGTTTAATCAGTAGTTTTCATTGTATTGTTTAGTTTTGATTGAATTACGCGTATGATGTGAAATCTCTTTGGTTATATAAACACTTCTATCTCCTATGTCTATGTGTTGCAGTGCACGGACCCGTGGCAGACATCAGAATTAATCGTAAGGCTAATGCTAACGTACCGGTGAGTCTCCTTAAGTATCTACGTCAACCTCTAATAATCTCTCCTTTATCTCTTATACTTCTCATTCTTCATGTTATTATGTGTTATGTATATTAGAAAAAGTATTGTATAAACATTTCTTGGGGTTGTAGTGTTGTTAGTCAGTTTACTCGTCACTTATGTAATCAATCAATAAGAATTTAACGTCCGGTCCCCCGCCATAAGGCAATGATATGTAGCGCCTGTTTGTAGGTCTTGTTTTCTTCTTCTATTTCAAGTCCATGTCTTGTTCTGCCTCTAACTCTTTTCCCCTGCAATCTTTCTAATACATCCTACAGCATGTAACTGCTGTAATTATTATTGTACTTATTGCATGTAATTATTTGTATTGTTTTGTATTTCAGAATTATGGTTTTGTTGCATTTGAGTCTGCTGAGACTGTGCAAAAAATACTGGAGAATCTGGTAAGAAAATCCTCTCTCTCTCTCTCTCTCTCTCTCTCTCTCTCTCTCTCTCTCTCTCTCTCTCTCTCTCTCCCTCTTTCAGCTCATATTATAACTTATTGAGTAACTACAGCAGTAAATGTGTAAGATATTTTATGGTTTATATTTTTAGAGTAATATTCCTTGATCAAGATTTTAATCATTCTGCAGATATGCCATTGCAGGGAATTTAAAAATGGCAGATCTTATCAACTGAGAATTGTTCGCTAATTTTAGTTATTATACCTCGTGTTTGGCCTGTGTTGTAGAGCGCTAGTGGTTATATTGTAATATAATACTGCTGCTGCCTAAGCCATGTGTTAACATGTTTTGTAGCCGCTGCCTAAGCCATGTGTTAACATGTGTTTGTAGCCGCTGCCTAAGCCATGTGTTGATGTGATTTGTAGCTGCTGCCTAAGCCATGTGTTGATGTGATTTGTAGCCGCTGCCTAAGCCATGTGTTAACATGTTTTGTAGCCGCTGCCTAAGCCATGTGTTAACATGTGTTTGTAGCCGCTGCCTAAGCCATGTGTTGATGTGATTTGTAGCTGCTGCCTAAGCCATGTGTTGATGTGATTTGTAGCTGCTGCTGCCATAACATGCCGCTGCCTAAGCCATGTGTTAACATGTTTTGTAGCCGCTGCCTAAGCCATGTGTTGATGTGATTTGTAGCCTGCCTAAGCCATGTGTTATGTGATTTGTAGCCGCTGCCTAAGCCATGTGTTAACATGTTTTGTAGCCGCTGCCTAACATGTTTTGTAGCCGCTGCCTAAGCTGCACAACAGACATCGCATCAATGTGGAGGAGAAGAAGCCTCGTGATGAGCTGGGTCGTCCTCGCAGCGGCACTCGACTCAACAATCCCGCGGCTCAGGGCGGGTCCAAAGCCTTCGCTCGTGACTCCTACTCTCCTCGTGGTGGGCGTGGCGGTCACAGCAATGGGGGAGGACGGGGCGGGGCGATGAACAACGGGGGAGGGGCTTACATGGGACAGGGCGAGAGAAACTACACGAGGAGTTGCTCCAGTGATGACGGACGGGGTGGGGGTCAACCACAGCAACAACGCTAACTCTCGACCATCAATTATAGGAATAACTGAGGCGTGACTTAGAACTGAGGCGTGGCTCAGAACTGAGGCGTGGCTTAGAACTGAGGCGCGGCTTAGAACTGAGGCGCGGCTTAGAACTGAGGCGCGGCTTAGAACTGAGGCGTGGCATAATGTCAGCGGGGTGGGGCTAGCACGTAGGCCTTCGTCATAGGGGCCACCGTTGCTTCAACGTTTAAGTTACACTATAGTGAGAATGTTGAGCGCCTGACAGCAGGTGTTACATCAGAACTATTGCACTTACTGTCATATCTTACCGGAGCAATACTTAGAAATCACTTCGTGCACACAGGAAGATTTCGTTAGATATGGTCTTGGACTGGTGCTCAGAGCTACACAACATTACATCTCATTCACTGACTCGTGTACTGGTTAAAAGAGTTTGTAATTTAACCTTTAGACGTTCTGCTCGAGTGCTTTAAGCCTACGCCAATATCACTGTACTTAACTGACCTGTGAGTCGCTAGTGTCCAGTTAGACAGTGTTATTAGCACTGTAGTTAACTGACCTGTGGTCACTGGTGTCCAGTTAACTGACCTGTGGGTCACTGGTGTCCAGTTAACTGACCTGTGGGTCACTGATGAACAGTTAACTGACCTGTGGGTCACTGATGAACAGTTAACTGACCTGTGGGTCACTGATAAACAGTTAACTGACCTGTGGGTCACTGATAAACAGTTAACTGACCTGTGGGTCACTGATAAACAGTTAACTGACCTGTGGGTCACTGATAAACAGTTAACTGACCTGTGGGGCACTGATAAACAGTTTGACAGTGTTGTGTGGTTTGTTGGTTACCCTTTTGGTTTTGTTACAGTACGTTTGGCTCAGCTATAACGGCATGAACTACTGTATGTATACATTAAGATAAATTGTCATCAGTATCTCAACATTAACTTACGTAAACTGTCATCACCAGGCAGACATTAGGATGAATAATAGTTATAATTGTCATCACTGTGTACACATTAGCTAAGATAAATTGTCATCACTGTGTACACATTAGCTAAGATAAATTGTCATCACTGTGTACACATTAACTAAGATAAATTGTCATCACTGTGTACACATTAACTTAAGATAAATTGTCATCACTGTGTAGACATTAACTTAAGATAAATTGTCATCACTGTGTAGACATTAACGTAAGATATAATGTCATTAGGACATAAATTGTAAGGTGATTTTGACAGCACGGTAGACTATAGGCAGTGTTGTCATGTTAAGTCGCTGTCGCTACGTAAAGCCCTGTGTAAGATCACTGTCCTGTTGTCATGACAACGTGGTTGCTCTGTGTGTGTTTTGTTATGTATACCATTCTGTTAGTTTGCATGTGTGCCCAAGCGTTTGCTTTATGTACGAGTAATTGTTTGTAAACCTGAATGTGATGGACTATAGGAGTAGTGGTGAGTAGTGGTGTATATGTTTTTTTGCTTGTGTGTACTACACCTAGGAGTAGTGGTATGAATGCTTGTGTGTACTACACCTAGGAGTAGTGGTATGAATGCTTGTGTGTACTACACCTAGGAGTAGTGGTATGAATGCTTGTGTGTACATTTAACATAGGAGTAGTGGTATGTGTGCCTGTGTGTACATTACACATAGGAGAGGTTTTGTGTGTATGCTTGTGTGTACAACACCTAGGAGTAGTTGTATGTATGCTTGTGTGTACTTTGCACCTAGGAGTAGTGGTGTGTATGTTTATGACAATTAGCTGTAAGATTGTGGAGAATACTGGGAGACATCCGAAACAATATTGTACTGAAATGTTTATAGGGTATGACTGTAGGTGTATTGTTGTCATTGTTAACGGTTTCTTGCAATCCTTGAATGTGTTTATAATACTGCTCCCGTACATTGCTTGTGTGCCTGCATGTCCTGCTTCTTATATGTGTATGTTAGGTTGAGTGTCTGGTTGTGTATATTACATTGAATGTCTGGCTGTGTATGTGTATTTTACATTGAATGTCTGGCTGTGTCTGTGCATATTACATTGAATGTCTGGCTGTGTCTGTGCATATTACATTTAATATATGCCTCTCTATGTGTATATTACATTGAATGTCTGGCTATGTGTGTGTATATTACATTGAATGTCTGGCTATGTGTGTGTATATTAAATTGGATGTATGGCTGTGTATGTTTATATTACATTGAATGTCTGGCTATGCGTGTGTATATTACATTGAATGTATGGCTGTGTATGTGTATATTACATTGAATGTCTGACTGTGTGTGTATATTAAATTGGATGTATGGCTGTGTATGTTTATAATACATTGAATGTCTGGCTGTGTGTGTATATTACATTGAATGTATGGTTCTGTATGTGTATATTACATTGAATGTATGGCTGTGTATGTGTATATTACGTTGAATGTATGGTTCTGTATGTGTATATTACATTCAATGTCAGGCTGTGTGTATGTGTATTACGTTACAATAGAGATAAGAGATCAGTTTTCTCCTGCACAGCTGTAGTCAGGGACTCTTAGACTGTCTCTTAAGTATTGCTGTAATTGCAAGTATTCTCATAATATTCTCATAATTTAGTTGCACTATTTATGATAAATATAGACTTGGATTTCTTATTGTCTGATTCCTCGTCCAATGACATGAGCGACTGGTGAGTGTCGCAACCTCTGATTGGTGTGCTACGTCACTGGTGGGCGTGACTTTGTCACACCCTCAATCTCTGATTGGTGTGCTACGTCACTGGTGGGCGTGACTTGTCACACCCACAACCTCTGATTGGTGTGCTACGTCACCGGTGGGCGTGACTTGTCACACCCGCAACCTCTGATTGGTCAGCTACGTCACTGTCACACCCACCGCTGATTGGTCTGATTCGTCATTGGCGGGCGTGACTTTTCACACCCACAACCTCTGATTGGATTATGATTGACGTTACTTTTACATCTATTAACACCTCCTCCCTGCTCTAACTCTAGTATTTAAGTTTCTGCTTCTCTTATATGTGTGTGAATGTCTGCAATGATTTGTGTATGCCGACTTCCTCACGGTCGTTGTTTATTCCCATGTTGAGATTTTGTTAAGTTTATAAAATCAAAAAATCTTAAATACTAGCAGCTTTATTTGGTTGAGGAAGTCTAATTAGTTAGAAATATGATTTCAACGTCTACCACAGCATTCGTGCACTCTCTGTCGAGAGTTGTCTGGGGTATCACTTGTCGATATAATACGATTCTGCTTTGATTCTGCAAGAAATTCTCACGTGTGAATTAAACTAATTTTATTTACAGATATAAAAGCTTATAGTCATTGGCTAATTTCTATTCTTAGAATTTTAGATCAAAATGACTGCCTGTGTATTGATTTCATCGGTTGATTGAACAAATGTTTCTGCTATACATTGATTAATTGCAATCGTTGTCTGTTTACTTAGTCATCAGTGAAATGATTGATTGATCTCTTAAGTGCTAGACGAGAGTCTTATTGGCTCTGTACGTTCAAATCCATCGCTAAACTATGGCCGATGGGTCTCTTGTCTCTGGGCTCAAATCTCTGATCAGGCTGTTGCTGATGCGCCTATAGCCACCGACACATTAAACATAGTTCAAGATGACATGGAGCATCCAGCGAACAGGCATCTAGTATAAAAACAAACAAACTGGCGTGTAGTGTTACTTGTTCTTCATTAACGAGACACACACAGAGTATATTAGTTGATCTTAGTGAAACAACAGCTACACACAACACAGCCTCTCTGTAGCAGACAGTTCAACCACCGCTGTACACTTAAATGCTTTACGATCAGAGTCAATAGCGATTCAGTTCAAACTAGACGATAATGTTAAGGATGTCCCAGGTGATATACACCACAGTTTAATACACAGTCAAACTAAAACAATATCCGCTCTGACACTCAGAGCTCAGTCTGTTTGCAACGCTAATCTTCAGTAGTAGCCGCTGCCTCCACCGCGTCTTGAGCTTCCTCCATAGCCGCTTCCACCTGTCAACAGCACACAACTGTGTAAATGTGTGCGTATGTCACTTCATAATCACAAACACCTTTCAACAGTACACAAACTGTGTAAATATGTGCGTATGTTTTCTTAGGCCATGATGCGTGCCAGTTAACAAGGTTAAGATGAGCATCGACGTTAAATTTGGCCAAAACACGGAATGAGGAGTGTGTACAAAGTATCTAGCCGACTCCATGGCATAGCATTCACTAAACTACTGCACTATTTACTATAAACCAGTAGAGACTATTTGCCATAGCTGCCCTTTCATAGCATTCACTAAACTACTGCACTATTTACTATAAACCAGTAGAGACTATTTACCATAGCTGCCCCTGTCCCGTCCACTACCACCATAGTAACTCGGTGCTTCATCTGCAAACATCAACACAGAACAACAATTATACTTCTATGCCATTAAACGCTGCTACTTTTAGTTCTTTAACATTAACAGCTACTAATTTTAGTTCTCTGCCATTAAGAGCTGCTATTTTTAGTTGAAATTTCAGTATTTTATGTTAAATCTAATAAAAAAGCTAATACTAACGTTAGCTACCTCACTCGAAAGCGATGTCAGTGACGGGTGAGCCCAGGATTTCAACCCTGCACATACTGATCCGCGGTCGAATAACTTGCCGACATACACAGATCTGATAATTAATCTTCTATTTAATGATACATAAAAACTCTGCACAACTTGTGTTTAAGAAACAATCCGGTGACTCGTTATTATCAAGATAAGAGATGATCATGACGTCAGATAAGAGATGATCATGACGTCAGATCAGAGAAGATCATGACGTCAGGTAAGACATGATCATGAAGTCAGGTAAGAGACGATCATGACATCAGATAAGGGATGATCATGACGTCAGACAGGATGAACTGACCCATTCTTCTCTTTCTCTCCATGGGATAGTCATCCTCGTGTGGTCTCTTTGCTGAGGAGTATCTACCACCAGCACTACCACCAGCACCACCAGGTCCTCTGTATGATCCACCTGTAACACCACCAGTACAACATGCTAATATCTACAAATCAACCACCATAACAATGTAAAACCTCTCGGTCTCTCAGGTGACTTCTCATTGTCATCACAACGTCAAACCTCAGTCTCTGAGGTGATTTCTCATTGTCATCACAACGTAAAACTCTCGGTCTCTCAGGTGATTTTCCATTGTCATCACAACGTCAAACCTCTCGGTCTCTGAGGTGATTTTTCATTGTCATCACAACGTTAAACCTCTCCCAATCTCTCAGGTTATTTCTCATTGTCATCACATCATTAAACCTCTCCCAATCTCTCAGGTGATTTCTCATTGTCATCACATCCTTAAACCTCTCCCAATCTCTCAGATGATTTCTCATTGTCATCACAACGTTAAACCTCTCCCAATCTCTCAGGTGATTTCTCATTGTCATCACAACGTCAAAACCTCTCAGTCTCTCAGGTGATTTCTCATTGTCATCACAAGGTAAAACCTCTCTCAGTCTCTGAGGCGATTTCTCATTGCCTACAAGCAGACTGATAGAACTTACCGTAGGAGTCGTGGTGGGAGGAGGGGAGAGGCCCCCTAGAGTAGCCCATAGACCCCCCGCTCCCTGCTCCCCCTGATCTGTAGCCCCCAACAGGGTCTGGTACCCTCGTCCTACAATCAATCAATCAGTCAATCAATCAATCAATCGTTCAACGACTAACAGTCGTTACGTGAACAAGCTGTGAGAATAAATGACAGAGTATTCTAAGGGAAAGCAGAGACTGTCAAGGCAAATAAAAACACTATCAAACAAATAAAAACAAAATCAGGCAAATAAAACACCATCAGACAAATACAAAACACCATCAGACAAATACAAAACACCATCAGACAAATAGAAAACAAAATCAGGCAAATAACACAATCAGACAAATAGAAAACACCATCAGACAAATACAAAACACAATCAGGCAAATAATAACACAATCAGACAAATAGAGAACATCCTCTGACAAATAGAGAACACAATCAAGACAGATAACATACATAACATAACGACACACTGGGTCAGGAAGCACAGATGATTGTTTTTAAGACCCATTTCCTCCTTCCTCTCCATGGCTATTAGTAATCGTTGAACACAATCAGACAAATAAAGAACACAATCAGACAAATAAAGAACACAATCAGACAAATAAAGAACACAATCAGACTGCTAAACACTGATAGAGATCTAGATAGGGGGGTAGAACGTACGTGAGGACCCCCACGAGCTCCTGCAGCTGATTGACGAGCACGTTGGCACTGTCTCTGTCCCCCCCACCCCTGTTGTACGATCCCCTCGCCCCTCCCATGTACCGTGACCCACCCCGTGCTCCCCTACTAGAGAATCCTCCACGATACGATGAGCTGAGCAGTCAATCAATCAATCAGTAAATCAATCGATCAGTAAATCAAGTTATAGGAACAAAAATGTAGCTAGAACAACAACCAGTCCAGTGCAATGATCTAATGTAAAAGAGTCATGTCGCTATGACAACATATTTATATAATATATAATAGATACACATATATATATAATATTATGAGACAAACAAAAGCTGCTACAAGACAGCATTGTTGCTATGACAACAAGGTGTTTAGTGTAAAGTTCTGAGGTAGACAATAGATAGAACACGTAGTCATGTTGCTATGACAACAGTGTGTTGCTATGACATCACTGTATTGCAATGACAACGCGTCGCTATGACAACACTGTGTTGCTATGACAACACTGTGTTGCTATGACAACACTGTGTTGCTATGACAACACTGTGTGGTTATGACTCACCCCCTGTGCGCTGGAGGGCTGTGTGGACGCCTGTGTGTAGTGCTCTCTCTCTTCTCACTGCTCCTCCTGTCCTCCTTCTTTGACTCCTCCTTGCCCTTCTCCTTCTCACTGTCTGCATCTGTCGTGCCAAACTTCTCGTTGTCCGGTACAGGCAGGTTGATGCTCTCTCTAACAGCGTTGTCCTTGTCGATACGCCGCTTCAGTCGCAGCAGCTTCTACATTACCACATAAATATACAGTATGATACATGACACAGTGCGATATGCTACACAGCAGCAGTATTATCAGACTCTCTCTCAGCATTGTATTAATATAACTCATCATCATCTTCTTCCCTTGAATCCCAGTTAAACTAGGGTAGGAATAGGAATACACTGTCTCAAATCTTCTCTGTCCTACACCTCACCACCAGCCAATTCCCTATTTGAGACTTTTCCATTCGTTTAAATTTCTGTAGCAATTTCTGGAGCCTAGGCGCTCACCAACTGAATGCCCTTTCTGACGTTGGTATGGATCTTAGTGCTTTAGTCACCTTCTACGACATGTGCAGTCACCGGTTGGTCAATTCTTCAACAACCCGGACATAACATGTGGAGTACTCTTTGATACCCAACAGCTTAAAAATTAATAATAAAATAAAGTACCATAAATTGTTAGAACAAGAATAGTTATCTACATCATACAGCTAATAACAGAGAGTTATCTACATCATACAGCTAATAACAGAGAGTTATCTACATCATACAGCTAATAACAGAGATAATAGAGAGTTATCTACATCATACAGCTAATAACAGAGAGTTATCTACATCATACAGCTAATAACAGAGAGTTATCTACAACATACAGCTAATAACAGAGCTAATAGAGAGTTATCTACAACATACAGCTAATAACAGAGCTAATAGAGAGTTATCTACAACATACAGCTAATAACAGAGCTAATAGAGAGTCTACAACATACAGCTAATAACAGAGCTAATAGAGAGTTATCTACAACATACAGCTAATAACAGAGCTAATAGAGAGTTATCTACAACATACAGCTAATAACAGAGCTAATAGAGAGTTATCTACAACATACAGCTAATAACAGAGAGTTATCTACAACATACAGCTAATAACAGAGCTAATAGAGAGTTATCTACAACATACAGCTAATAACAGAGCTAATAGTTATCTACAACATACAGCTAATAACAGAGCTAATAGAGAGTTATCTACAACATACAGCTAATAACAGAGAGTTATCTACAACATACAGCTAATAACAGAGCTAATAGAGAGTTATCTACAACATATAGCTAATGCAGAGCTAATATGGAGCTATCTACAACATACAGCTAATACAGAGCTAATAGAGAGTTATCTACAACATACAGCTAATGAAGAGTTATTAGAACATACAGCATCCAGCTCTGCAATCTCTCTGGGTGTTCTTGTTACATTCTTGGACTTCGTCGCCTCGAGGTTAGACAACTGTTCCAGCCAGTACTTACGTAGACTGTCTTTCAGCAGTCCTACATACAACAACAACATCTCTATACTGGTTCACAGGTCAACAACGAGCAGTGTTAACACTGTCGTCCTTAGCAACCAAGTTACATAAATTCATCAACAGCATCCCAAACAACCAAGTTGTATCACAACCAAGTTATATCAATTCATCAACTGCCGTCCCAAAAAACCAAGTTATGATACATAAACATGAAAATAAAATAGATAAATAAGAATTTAATGTCCGGTTCCTCTGCATAAGGAAATGTCATATGTCAAAGCAAGTATATCATGATGGAAATAAAATTCCAATCTGATCAAATAAATAAAAATACACACATGTTTCACGTTAGAGATCTAATAAAGAGAGAGTTGGTTTAACATATTCAGTTCAGTTAATTCCCGACGATTGAAGGAACAGGTAACAAGCTACAGACCGAAAGAATTTAACGTCTGGTTCCTCTGCATACGGAAATGTCATACATCAATGCAAGTATGATGTATGATGGAAATCATGATCATGATGGAAATAAAATTCCCATCTGATCAAATGAACAAAAATAAGTTTCACGTTAGAGATCTAATAAAGAACAGGTAACAAGCTACAGGCCGAACGACTGTTTGCGTTGGGTGAGACACTTGATCACGTGAGAGATCTAATAAAGAACAGGTAACAAGCTACAGACCGAACGACTGCTTGCGCTGGGTGAGACACTTGATCACATAGAGCACTTGACCGTAGAGCTCAGTGTCGCGATACTGAGAGGCCATCTCCATAGCTTCAGCCTCTGATCTGTACTCCAGGTACGCGTATCTGTAACATAATGGCACATTGCAACGGCACACTGAAACAAGAACAATTCGCATAATGATGAAGACCATCAAGGTTCAATCATCTTCAAACATAAACGAGAGCCTAGGTTTGAGATAACTACCCTATGATACCAATGGTTCTCTTACTATTAGTATTATCCTTTTATTATTTCATAATTAAGTAGCATGACAATTTGTCCAACATAATTATTCCTGCTGTATAGGACCACCTTTCATCTATTTTCAGTAATGGGTAAAAGTAAGAGAAATATTAACTAATTTTAACAAAGTGTTGCACATATTATATAACAGCCTTGTTCTCTAACAAACCATCCAAGATCATGAGCTGCAGACCTGCAAACAATAGAAATAGACACAAACACAAAGAGACAACAGGCATACTTGTAAACAGACAGTAAAACAGACAGGTAAAGAGATTATAGGCTGCAATCTTGTCCATAGACATCATCTTCCCTTGTCTAGAATTCTTAATATCTACACAGTGATATCCATTCGTCTCGATGAGTCACTCTCACACATTGCTATCTTATCAAGATGAAATCAAATTTCTCGTGACTTTTTCCAAATAACTTATCCTTAGTTTTTACTCCGACGTTATTGCACAAAGCAAGTTTTGCGTGCACAAGACACAAGCAGCACATTTAGAATTCTTAGCAAACTGTCCTCATATAGATATATAACATAGAAGTGGTCCCGTTTGAATATCAAACCAATTCTATAGCTGAGGTCTTCGTCTTTTTCTGCTAGCATCAGCCGAATTCATAATCAATGTAGTTGTGCTAGCAAATCTTCACAAGCGTCCCGTTTTTGCACTAAATTCACACGTACGAGTGCACATAAATCTTCTACAGCACCGGATTGGCCGGTTGCTTCGACCAACGAGGTCTCTCCATTTTAAACATTTACCCGTTGTGATCATGCGAGTCTTCGTTTCTTGGTAAATAGACTCTGAGCACGCCGATGAAATGATCCTTCAATGCTGCCTCGGTGACTTCGCTAGGCAGGTTGCCGACAAACAGCAGACGATGAATGAGAGGATCTGTAATACAAGAATTGTTCAGAGTACATTTCAGCTCTTCATGTCCGTCCAATCAAAACACTCTCTCTAACACGATCAGTTGAAGCTTTGTTCAACAAGACATTTAGCTGTGACGCACTTCTTTAAATAACTTTAATTTAGTCAGATTTTAATCATCCATCCAGAAGAGAACATCACATGCCAGTACATCTCAAGCAACAAAACAAACAAAACTGCCCTCATAAGATAAGTAAAAGCTGGTAAAGCTAATGTCAACGTCAGTTTCCTCACTCAAAAGCGATGTCAGTGACGGGCGAACTCAGGATTTGAAACCCGCACATACTGATCCGCAGTCGAGTATCTTACCGACATGGCCATTGGCTCCAGCCAATGCAACAGACTGAAAGTCCTCATTGACGGCTGAGGTCAGGGTGGCTACATAATGTTAGACGTTGATAAATGTACGCTTACACTGATGGCAATCAGTAACCCAACCAGAAGCCAATGCTTTAAAATATAGCCTAATAAAATCTGTAGTATTAGGAAATAGTGAAAGAGCGTTTAATAACAATACTATCAACTCCTTAAACGATGAATTGCCCGTGAACAGGGAAGCTGACTAAGCAAGAATTTGTGCTACGACCTCCCGCATCATTTCAGCAGAACAGTAGACATAACAAAGACGATACCCGTGTGACACATACTAATCACTACATTAACAGGAAACTACCTTCCACAAGCAACCCTAATAATGTTAACTATTCCGCACACCTAATGTTTGCATGCAGTTAAAGCTACCATTACATTTCACCGTATGCTTGTATCTTGCTTCTATCTATCATAAACTGAAAATAAAGCTTATATTTAAGATAAAAAGTTACCTATAACTGACAGAATTAAATGAACTAATCAAATCCTAGTCTACCTCTCTTAGCAGCGTCTTCTTTCTTGACATGGGACAACACTTCACCTACACAAACAACACACAAAACTCAAACAGATGAGAAATAAAACTTAACCAGATTTCGGCTTAATGTCAGTTTCTAGCTCGATGGCGTGTCAGTGACGGAGAGAGCACAGGATCTGAACCCTGCACCTACTGATCCCTAGTCGAACAACTAGCCAACAACATACCAATTCAAGCCAACAACAGATTGCTTGAAAGAGACAAAAGATATCTGTTAACTCAATTATAACAATCTAATACTTGAAAGATGGCTGGTACAGAATGTCAGTTCTATATGTGGGTCTGGACAATGCAGGAGAGTAGAGCTACCACGTTCAGTTTAAATCTTCTACAAAACAAGGCACTGCTTTACAAATGAACTTGTTAGCAGAGCAACAGCGAAACATGCAGTAGAATTGATGATGCGACAAATAGCACCACATAGCTGTTTATCTCACCCAGCATAGCAAGCCAGATGAGAGAGAGAGAGGGAGAGATAGAGACAAAGCTAGAGAGAGAGAGAGAGAGAGGAGACAGATAGAGGCAGACTGAGATAGAGTGAAATAGAGAGATACAGAGAAGACAGATAAAGAAAGAAAGAGAAGAGAGATAAAGAGATATAGAGACCCTCAGAGTCGTGTTCAGAGAAAGTTCTCATGTTGATTTCTCTCTCCTGTTGTTTACGATACTCCTTTATCTCGTCCATCGCTGACTCAGCCTCTGCCACACTGCCAAACTTCAGTCTAAGGTAGCTACACAATCAATCGTTCAAATCAACCTTCCCTTGTATCAACGAGAGAGGAGAGACAGCCCATCAAATAAGAATGGTTTATCCTGGCTATAGGCTACATTAATGTGTAGGTAAGGCACAGCCTTTGTGCAGGGATTAACTCATTAATCGATGGAGTGCTCCTTAAGAAGCATGAAAGCAGCATGTGAGTAGGAATATATTTTTGAACCTACCATTTGGCAGAACACTTAAGAAGAAAGAGATCTTAGATGTAAGATGACTTCGTTCAGTTGACACACAGCAAAATCCGACTGCACTAGATCCAGACCCAACAATAACAAAGATTTATATTGATACCAATTAAATCCAATTAAATTAAACAATTTGGTTCTACGTGTATATATTTGCGCTAGGTGCGACTGAGACATAAATTCTTATAAGTTAAATTATTTACGAGATGACCGCAGGCAGTACAAACCCTTTAGGAGGAGAGCCTGGTATTGTCTCGTCAATCTCCATCGATACGTTAGTGGCAACCTCTATGTGACGTCTGAAGACGTCAGAGTAGATATCTGACAGCTCCACGCTGTACATTATGATGTTCTGCTTCTTTGTGAACGCTCGCATCTCTACACAACAAACATCAGAGAGGTAAGAGAGAGATGAGGGAGAGAGACAAATGAGGGAGAGAGATGGTAGAGAGAGAGGGAGAGAGAGAGAATAGAGCGAGAGACGGTCGAGAGATAGAGAAGAGAGAATAGGATAGAGAGAGAGGGAGGATAGAGAGAGAGAGATGAGGGAGAGAGAGATAGAGAGGGAGAGAGAGACAGAAATAGAGAGATGGAGAGAGAGAGAGAGAGAGAGAGAGAGAGAGAGAGAGAGAGAGAGAGAGAGAGAGAGAGAGAGAGACAGATATATAGAGATCACTCCACTCACCCTTTCCAGTCTCGTCTCTGAACGGCACTTTTATCTTGTAGTGCCTCCACGTCATCAGCAGCTGATCACTGTTTGTCGACACCTTCGCTCCGTACTCCACTTCCTTGTCAAACGCCTCCGCCTTCAACACTTCTGCCACGTCTTTGTCTTCCTCTTTCTCTTCATGCTCATCTGCCTCCTGGTCGCGCTCCTCGGCTGCTCCACCGTCCTCATCGTCTGCTGCCGTGCCTGCGTCATCGAGCAGCTTGTCGTTGTCGTGCTCCGCTACAATACACGAGGCACAACAGTATAGACGTTAGTGAGATGTGATTATATCATATCTCCTATATATGATATCATATTTCATATTATATATATATAATATATATATATATTATATATATATAATGTGTAATATATGTTACATAATATATAATATATTATATATATATATATATATATATATATATATAGCATATATATAATATATATATCCTCGTTGTCGTACTCCGCTACAACACACGAGGCACAGTGTAGACATCAGTGCACATGCTATACCAAGAAACATCTAGACGTAACCCACATATTGAAAGACTGAGATATGATAGAATAGACACAAGATGAAGGTATAAAGATAGACGCTGTCTTGTCAGAACATCGACAACAATATATGCCAAAAACCTCAAAATACACGCGTTCACACTCATTTACACACGTGCACACGCATAGACCATAAACATAAAATCAAAGAGAGAAGTGTTGAGAGCAGATAACTGACCATCATTCCAGACAACAAAGTCATTCTCCTCTCCTTCCACCGCTCCGTTTCCATTACCTGCCGTTTCTTCCTCCTCCTCGTTCATCTTAGCCACCAGCTCTACAATCAATCATCATACAATCATTGGCCACGAGCTCTACAATCAATCATCATACAATCATTGGCCATCAGCTCTACAATCAATCATCATACAATCATTTGCCACCAGCTCTACAAATCAATCATCATACAATCATAGGCCACCAGCTCTACAATCAATCATCATACAATCATTAGCCACCAGCTCTACAAATCAATCATAATACAATCATTGGCCACCAGCTCTACAAATCAATCATCATACAATCATTGGCCACCAGCTCTATAAATCAATCGGCTCCTAACTGCATACGCAAGTACCTTCAATCATCCCTATACCAATCTAGTCAACACAGCTAGGTACCGTCACTCTACACTATACCTTACGCTTTAAATGCCAAGGCCTGCCTATTCAAACGTCGGCTCCCTCTTCAATGCACCGAAGCATATCGGTGACAGACCAAGAAAGACTGTATATCAGAACCCTGAGTCTACTAAACAGCAGTCCCGCTTCAGACAGGTCAGCAACTGGCTCAGCACTGAAAGACACACGAGCTTCTCATACCTCTATCATAAAACCCCTTACCAAAACTTGCAGCTAACTGTAAGTCTCTTCTCATACCTCTATCATAAAATTCAGTATCAACTCTTGCAGCTAACTGTTGTCTATTTTCATACCCTTATCGTAAAATCCCCTATCAAAACCTGCAGCTAACAGTCTATTCTCAGCCCGCTAGAGCCTAAGCTGGTCGTACCTTTATCACTGGTGACGAGCCTAGCGACGAGATCAGCCTTGCGACCACTCGTCTCTAGTCCTCGCTCCTGTAGCTCCTCCTTGAGCTGAGCCACCGTCAGGTCGTTCCACTCGCTCACCGCATTCTGCTCCTCCACCTCCTGATCCTGTACAGCCTCCTCTGAGTCCCTGCGTCAATCAATCAATCAATCAAGTGTATCAGTACAGTCTCCTCAGAGTCCCTGAATCAATCAATTAATCAATCAATCAACAAGCGTTTTAGTACCGTCTCCTCTGAGTCCCTGAATCAATCAATCAATCAACAAGTGTATCAGTACCGTCTCCTCCGCGTCCCTGCATCAATCAATCAATTAACAAGGGTATTTATCTGTAGCTTAGTGTCTCAATAGTGCAGTGGTTAGAGATGTAGATAACATTATGAAATTTTAAATGACAGATCATGAGGTGAATTGAACTCTCGTGGGTTCGATTCCCGACCGCGCTGATCTTAGAGTAAAACCTCGGACATTCACTGGACTGGTCACACGGAAAATGGAATAAATTTCCTAACGGATTTAAACATGTGGTATTAAAAGTGATATCAACGTAGTTGATCATTTCACTATAATGTGTGCTGTTATTATTATTTATATTTCAGCTAGTTCTTTCAAATTAATAAACTGATAATTTTGATTTTTTAGAAGCACTGTTCAAAGATTGTTTTGTGGCTTTACTGGCTTATATGATTATCATTGACTTAACAGTGCTCTATGTAATAATGGATGACAACAGCGCTTTAATTTTTGTATTGCACATTTCAGTGGATACACTTGGGACAATGAGATAAATAGTATAACATCCTATAGGCAAACACTGTTTTCACGACTAGTCATAACTTAATATATTATACCGGTCGATTCTATTGCTTTAGACACAATTTTCAATTACATACTTGACTCTCCGGCACGTATAAAAGTTCGAAATAAGATGGCTAAACGGATATGCGCATAATTATGCGTCCTTAAATTTAAGTGAAGATTTCGCCATCAGTTAAAAAATAAAATCCACACTGGCACGACTAAACTGGCATGTTCATTTTCAGAATTTTCCTAACTAGTCACGCAAAAATATTACACGCCGCATTATTGCAGACATCATATAAAATCCTCTTACCCGCTCATTTTATTCTTTTAGAATAATCCAACAGTGTTGTATACTCAAAATTTCTATCTCCCTGCCTAACTATAGCACTTAACAGAATCAACTAGTTTGTCAATTAGACAACGCAATCAAAACAACTTTCTTCCACCATCAAGCTCTTAAACAATATGGCCGCCATCTGTAGTGTGGCCAGCGCTAAAACCTACAGATTGCTTTACTCGTAATGCTAATCCTAGCAACATTTACCAACAACAACAACACGATTTGATTTAACGGCACACTGGGTCAGGAAGCATAAATACCTGTTTAAGACCCATTTCCTCCTTCCTCTCCATGGTTATTAGTAATCGTTGCCTTTTGATGACGCATCAATTGCAGCCGGCGCGGATTTAAGTATAACCTTTCATCATCCTGGGATTTTTTAAAGCTTTCAACACTCTGTCTTCCAAGGTGGTCACCCATAAAGTGCTAATCAAGGCCGGTGTAGCTTAACTTCGATTGTTGACGCGTAACTAAACGAAATGCGCTAAATTCCGCCATATCTTTTGTTGTATAAGTCTGCATAAAATCTATGACAGTATTTTCATAACTTTACGCTAATTTTAATTTTAATTTAGCATTGATTAACCGTAAGTAAACTAACCCTCCCAGAATCTCATTCTATCATTTCCTCTCCTAATCATTCGTTACGTCTACATGCATTTCAGAATGCATATATATATATATTTATTCACACGTAGCCTATATTTAGACACATGCATATACAAGTATGTGTAGGCCTGTAGGATCAGACATAGGCTACGTACGATATGAGTAAGGCCTCTAGCTAATGAATGTGTTAACTTTTTTATCTATAGATATAGCTAAAGGCATATGAATGACTATATTGAAATATTTAAGATTTAATGAGCTTTACTCGTCGTACGTATCGCTTTCCGCCTCTCTCTTTCTCTCTCTATTGATGAACAAACAGTTAGGCAGGTTCGTGTTCGATTCTGAGTTCGCAAAGTTGTTCATTACACTCCTTGGTTGTATTCAGTTCCTTTGTAGTCTGTTGTTGTTGTTGCCGTGATACGAATCGGAATGAAAAGTTCTCACTAACGCAAACCGTTAGAACTTAAGAAATCTTTAGAATAGATAAAAATCTCTATGCCGATTAAAAATAATAAGTCACAAAAGGGATAAACTCTGATGCAGCTATCTTGAGCTATGCGATGTTGTCATGAAAGTTCCTGGATGATCCACTCAGCTTATAATGTGGGCATATCGGTGCTGTCATGGACGACGGATCGATGCTCTATTTAGTGTTGCTCTATTACAATCCAAAAACATAGTACAAATTATAAACGAGGAAAATAAAAACTAACAAAAAATACAGAAAATAGTAAATGCCATATTAATTAGAATGATGCAGACTATGCAAACGCCTTCATAAAGTATTTATTATAAATATATTTATCAGAATAAATTTCGAATACGATAGCAATTCCAAATCCAAATTACAAAATTATCATATCAAATATTACACAAGCGTTGCCACTGAAGAAATGGAAGGGTGTCAATAGTAGGCTAAGGCTTAGTAGCCTACTCTCGACTAGTTTCCAAGCGTTACTAAAGCTTTAACTTCCAGCCAATCGAAATGTTTCTTATTTGGCCGCAATATTGTCATGGAGGACGGTAGTATTATGAAGCGAAGAAAGTGCTGAAGTATACGCTGATCAGGCAGTTCAGAAATGATTCCACTGGAAAAGTATCTGAGGCGACACATCGCTGATGACTGGGAGCCGAAGGCACCATCATCGTCATCTTCAAGAAAAGCCCTTTAACCAGCAGCTGAGTCGAGCCTGGTCAAGTTGGTCATATGACTGGAATACTGACGACTTAATCAGGTCTCTTGCACTTTACAATTAATATTCAATAAATCTGAACGTATTAATCTCAGGCTATAGCTTAGAACAAGATGTTGATAAGGCATAACCATTCGTGAAGGGGATTAACTCTTTAATCGATGGAATGCTCTTTAATAAGCGTGATGGTAGCATGTGTATAGGATTATGTGTCAGGGACTGCGTGATGGTAGCATGTGTATAGGATTATGTGTCAGGGACTGCGTGATGGTAGCATGTGTATAGGATTATGTGTCAGGGACTGCGTGATGGTAGCATGTGTATAGGATTATGTGTCAGGAACTGCGTGATGGTAGCATGTGTATAGGATTATGTGTCAGGGACTGCGTGATGGTAGCATGTGTATAGGATTATGTGTCTTGGATTTGCAGATAGGCAGAACACTAGAGAAATCTGGACAAAGAAACATTAAAAACGTCTGCCACACAGTACATAGTCAATAATTAATACATAATAAGGTGAAGATTTAACGTCCGGTTCGTCGCTCTACGATGATGTCAGAAACGACAGGTGGCGCCAGGAAACAGTGCCGCACCAAAGCAGCCATCTGTACATAATTAACCCAAGAAAAGTAAGATCCAAATCGATGCAGTCATTTAGAACAGAAATCAAGGCAACGTTATGTACAAATAATTGTGAAGCATCAATCTGCTGACACGTAATAACCTAAGCGAGAATAAAGCAAAGATAATAATAGACGAGTCCCCATGTGCAGTAAGATCAACACATGTAGTGTTCAGTATATAACATTCTGCATAACATTCGTATCAGTCGCAATAAGTTCTCGATGTTGTCGTGAATCATAGTACAATATCTTACAAGGGAAAAAATTTTAAATTTAGCACTGCGCCGTAGTGACAAACAGCAGATGTGAAAAAGTTCTTTCTATGACAAAAACTTCATCTTTGGTCACTTCAGAATTTACAAAGATCAAAATCAAAGAGAAACATTTCAAGAAGCTGTCTTGAAAAATTTACTTCTAGAAGTCCCCTACAATAGAATTTCTGATTTGCAGAAGCAACGGGGTATAACAACTCTCATATAAAACTAGGCCACCGCAGCGACCCATTTCATAATATTTACCTTCTACTCTAATGGTCTAACCAATCAAATGCCTGCTCCGAGTCAGCAATTAAATTAAATTATTAGACATTTTAACTACTGCCGCTACATTGTAAAAACCGTCAGCATGTGAACCACGGCGTCAATAGCGAGTCAACAGTTGAAAGAGTGCAAGGAGGTTTTATCCTCTCTGTTAGAACACATGATGTGATGATGATGAACAGATGATGAACAGATGATGAACAGATGATGAACAGATGATGAACAGATGATGAACAGATGATGAACAGATGATGAACAGATGATGAATTGATGATGAACTGATGATGAACTGATGATGAAACTGGTCTATGGATCTCTTGTGCTCTCCAGTAATACTCGTAGTCGCCGATCAACGTTATCTCGATCTGTTCCACACAAACACAAGCTTCAATAGAATCACTGAAGAAATGGAATTATTAATAATTATCCAGCTGCAGCCAGTGGCTAAGTCAGTAAGACACTCGACCGCGGATCAGTATGTGCGGGGATCAAATCCGGGGCTCGCCCGTCACTGACATCACTTTCGAGTGAGGAAACTGACGTTAACATTTGCTTCACACGCTTTTTTTATTGCGACAAGGAAATCCAAGTATTAGATTAATAGAACAGATGTTCAAGATGATATTTAGTACTTTAAATACTATGCGTGGCAGCTACAACTATGGAGTGACTAAAAGTCCATCAAATGTGCCTAGAGTCTTTAATAATATACCTGAATTATCTAAGTATTAATTTAAAAACAATGCAAATTATTAACATTATTCACATTAACTTAATTATTCTTAGACTAATATTAACGATAAATTAATGGCAGTTAAACCAATAAATTAGTACTGATATATAAAATAGTTAATCAATTAACATTTAACTGTAACTCTATTGATAGATAATCACACGTACATTTGTTGAGTAGATGTCTGTCAGACTCTGAGCTCGACTGCTGAGCAAGACAATGTAACAAGATCAGCGCTTCTTGATACATCGCAATACACTGAAAAAATACGTACAATACAGTAAGATACATTCTAGAGCTTCTTGATACATCGCAATACACTGAAACAATACGTACAGTACAGTAAGATACATTCTAAAGCTTCTTGATACATCGCTATACACTGAAACAATACGTACAGTACAGTAAGATACATTCTAAAGCTTCTTGATACATCGCTATACACTGAAACAATACGTACAGTACAGTAAGATACATTCTAAAGCTTCTTGATACATCGCTATACACTGAAACAATACGTACAGTACAGTAAGATACATTCTAAAGCTTCTTGATACATCGCAATACACTGAAACAATACGTATTATTATACGTATTGTAATATTGTATGTATCAGTAAGATACATTCTAGAGCTTTTGATAACTAGCAATACACCATACAAGCAAAGATATGATAAACCATGGAAAGGATTAATAATAACCTGCCAGGAACCTGTATAGCGGTCTCGAAGACCGGACACCGGCCATGACACCGCTATAGAAATTGTCGGAGGTTATTATTATTCTTATTACTATTATTATAATTATTACTATTATTATAATTATTATACAAAATACATAAAATACAATATCACGCGTGCATATAGTTACAGTGCAACATTCAATCCAATACATACAAAACAATATGATGAGAGTAGAGAGGTGTAGAGACACACAGGCAAGCACACAGGCTAGAGATAAAGACAAAGACAAGTAGATAGACTAAGAGACAATCTATTAAACACACAGACACAAGTAGACTAAGAGACAATCTAGCAGCAATTAGGCTTACAAATAGACAGACTTAGAGACAATTTTGCAGCACCAGGCATACAAGTAGACAGACTAAGACACAGGCAAGCAAGCGTGCAGACATACAGACAGTCACAGAGAGAGAGAGAGAGAGACACTGAAAAAAAAGAATCAAATACATAGTCATACAAACAAGCGGACATATAGACAGACAGAGAGGCATACACACCTCAATATTACCCGTTAGTTCTTCTCTCGCAGCTGTCTGACACTGTATAATCAATCAATTAATTAACCAATCAGTTAATCAATCAATTGAATTAATCAATCAAATAATCAAT
Source organism: Enchytraeus crypticus (assembly GCA_905160935.1). Taxonomy (NCBI): domain Eukaryota; kingdom Metazoa; phylum Annelida; class Clitellata; order Enchytraeida; family Enchytraeidae; genus Enchytraeus; species Enchytraeus crypticus. The sequence continues at coordinate 796,786 of CAJHZI010000419.1, read as the reverse complement.
CAGTCAAATAAATAAATAAATCAATTTATCAACCAGTCGAGTAAATCAGTGAAGCGAATTAATCGAATTAATCAATCCTATCATTTTCTATCTGACTGCGTACATAGAATAGAAACTATAAATTCGTTAATCAGGCAAAAAATTAACTAGATATAAACTAAGTCAATAGATGCCCGAGTCACACCCGAGCTTTTATTTCCATGAAACCATTTAATCTACAATCGATATTTAAAAAAATAGGCTAACTGTCTGGAGCCAGTGGCGAAGTCGGTAAGACACTCCACCGCGGATCAGTATGTGCGGGGTGCAAAACCTGGGCTCGACCGTCACTGACATCTCTTTCGAGTGAGGAAGCTGACGTTACCTTAGCTTTACCAGCCTTTTACACCATGGTTGTGTTAGTACAGCACGTGAGCTCAACTACATGAGTTGTGTAAACATAATAATAAAAATAATAACACACATTAGATTGAAATGATCAACTACGTTGATATCTATCACTTTTAATACCACATGTTAAATCCGTTAGGCAATATTGTCCATTTTCCGTATAGCCAGTCCAGTAAATGTCCGAGATTTTACTCTCAGATCAGCGCGGCTGGGATTCGAACCAAGGAGAGTTCAGTTCACCTCAGGGTCTGTCATTAATTCTTCATGACTTTATCTACACCTCTAACCATTGCGCTATCGAGACATTCCAATACATAAAAACCTACGAGTTCTATGGCGTGCTCGTAGATGAGTTTATCAGCAGTGACGCAGACAGAGGCTAGACTGGTTCCTGCCCCCTCACTCGTATCGCTTGAGAGCTGAGCAGTGCGGCAGAACGACAGGCAGGCCAGGTAGGCGTCGTTCATCTCCTTCAATACTGACAACAACAACAACAACAACACAATCTAGAGTAAGCTACAATATACAACAGCGGCAGCACAGAGCTATTGTCGTTCATAACAACAGCGAACACCTTGTGGTTCTTGTGATATGAAATCAAGCGCTCTAAGATACATAGTAGCTGGAATATAATACAATGAAGATTTAGCGTCCTATTTAGCGTCCACTTCTTCACTCGATGACGATGTCAGGGACGTCTCAAGCAGAACATAATTCTACATCATCAAAATTACTTTTAAATACATGATTTGAAGAGACAGAGAGATCAGCAAAGAATAGTAGTTCGCCTTTGCCTTCCTTCCATTACAACTTAGTCTCCTTTTTAATTAGATATCTAGTTAAATCCACAGCAACACGGACACAACATAGGCATCATAAATACAGGGTCAGTATCATACAATAGTTACAGCTAAACATGCCAAGTTTAACGTCAGTTTCTCGTTTGATCAGTGACGTGGTCAGCCCAGGATTTGAATCCTGTACCTACTGATTGGCTGGAGCAAGTGGCGATACCGATAAGATACTCGACTGCAGATCAGTATGCTTGGGGTTCAAATCATGGGCTCACCCGTTACTGACAGCGATTCCGAGTGAGCAAACTGACGTTAACCTTAGCTTTACCAGCTTTTAGCTTTATCCACTGTTTGAGGACATGCTCCTGGATGAAAGCACTACATGCAGAAATGATTCTAACCCTTCCTGACACAGTTAGATGGGTAGAGTGACTTGAGATTAATTCTCTCTTTAGCCAGCTTCAGGGAAGCTGAGAGTAAGTCCAGGCATTTCATACAGAGCGATATCTAAACATAAACACACATACAAACATACATACACACATACAAGCACACATACAGACATATAAACACACATGCAGGCATTTCATTATCAGCAATAAGTAAATATACAAAAAGATTGATAATTAATTGTTAATCTTCATTCCACACTTCAATGCTGCATCACTCAGACTATTCGTTATCTTTTGCAGTACAGTTTCGCTGCCCGCTACCATTCCTTGGTCATCTGCAAATCCCACATCTTACAACAATTTACCTCCTACTTTTATTCCTTCTTTAAGGTCTTCCTTGGCTTAATCCATCACTGTCTCTGCAATTACATAATATTCACTGCGTCCACAATTTCATAATATTCAGCTAAAGTTTCAAAATTACCATTTAATTATGGCTAAATAATGAGGAAGACCTAAACTAACTTGTTCAAACAGCTTCTGTTTGTCAGCACTGACCGCTGCCAGAGATTCGGTAGATGTCGACAGCTGTAGACATCTGGTGAATATTTGTGGTGTCAGTAAAAAAGACTCGTAGAGAGGTGAGGCTCTTACTCTAATTAACGCCACCAAATATTCGACTATCTGCAGTACAAACTCCAGCTTTGACACGGTTGAGTTGTGCTCCTCCTGCAAAACAATGTTAAACAACTTAAAAACTCGTGGGTTCGAATCCCAGCCGAACTGATCTGAGAGTAAAATCTTGGACATTCACTGGACTGATTATACGGGAATTGGTTTAAATTGCCTAACGGATTAAACGTGTGGTACTAAAAAGTGATTAGATATCGACATAGTTGATCATTGCACAATAATGTGTGTTAACTTTTTTTTAAATTTTAACTTATCAACTTTCTATTAGAATTTATGATCGAAACTTTCAAAATTAGACATCACATAAGAATGGTTGCAAAATTAATATATACATGTATCCATTACTGATATCTCTGATCCGCTTTCAATAAAGATTTATGCCCTCTAAATACACGCTATATTAGAGGTAGAGGTAGGCCAAGATTAGGAATGTTAGAGATGATTAATGATGATGATTGATGATTTAAAGACCCACTCATATGTGGACATGAAGAGGAAAGCAGAAATAAGAGAAGAGTGGAGGCGTTATATACCATGGACCTGCCAGTAGGCAGTGCACTAAAAAAGAGAGAGAGACAGACAGAGAGAGAGAGAGAGAGACAGAGAGAGAGAGAGAGAGAGAGAGTCTCCTCACATCCATCAGTGTTTCCTCACAGAGTTCAGGGGGAGCCTCAAACTCCTGTAATCTCTCCAGTACATCCCACCCTCCTGTCTCTCTCGTGTCTTTAGGCTGAGGCCCTCCTATGCTGAACCTGGCTCTAGCGGGGGACCGGCTAGCCCCCCTACCCCCACAGCTAAATCTAGGTGGGGATGGCGAGTGAGAGGGGAGGGATTTTCTTCTACTGAGAGTGCTAACTCTGCCCAACTGACCTGACGATGATCTTCTTGATATATCTGATCAATCAATCAATCAATCAATCAATCAATCAATCAATCAACGGCGTCTCTATAATTGATTTAGGAGAACATTGACTCTAAGTGAACAATCTCTTACACACGGCTATCAAAGTAACAACGGGTTCATATTCTATGAACTTAAATAAATCCAAACTTTTAATGAAATAAAACTAATGCAGCCTGGAGAACAAGAAAAAGAAGCGACATACAGTTTTGTGGTGGTGGATTAGGTAGCACAGTGGTCTGAGCCTCTGCGCTGGAAGCAATGGGCTCCAGTTCAACTTCTCCACCAGTCGAGCGTCTGCTGCTTGAGTCTGAACCATATCTTCTGCGAGTATGTGACACTGCAGAAGTACATAGAAAAAGCTAATGTTAACGTCAGTTTCCTCACTCGAAAGCGATGACAGTGACTGGCGAGCCCAGGATATAAATCCAGCACATACCGATCCGTGGTCGAGTATCTTACCGACATCGCCACTGGCTCCAGCCATAGTTATGTGCACATAGTTACAGCACATAGTTACGTGCTGTGTGTCACTACAGCGGCACATAGAACATAGTTATATGCTATGCATTACTACAGTGGCACATAGCACATAGTTATGTGCTATGTGCCACTGTATTGGCACATATATATATCTCATTGATCAGCTAAATATAAAAAGTGCATGGTATCAAATTCTAGGCAAATTATTAAATAAAACATCTAATATTTAAATTCTTAACACTTTGAAAGCAACTCAGAAAAAATCTTTACTTCAGTTTAGCCAATTAATTAGCTACATAAAGTTACATATCATGAGATAAGATAAAGTACAGACATTTAATTAGTTACACTGAGATAAGATAAAGTAGTGACATTTAATTAGTTACACTGAAATAAGATAATGTAGAGACATTTAAATAGTTACACTGAAATAAGATAAAGTAGAGACATTTAATTAGTTACACTAAGATAAAGTAGTGACATTTAATTAGTTACACTGAAATAAGATAAAGTAGTGACATTTAATTAGTTACACTGAAATAAGATAAAGTAGAGACATTTAAATAGTTGCACTGAAATGAGATAAAGTAGAGACATTTAACTAGCTACACTGACATAAGATAAAGTAGAGACATTTAAATAGTTACACTGAAATAAGATAAAGTAGAGACATTTAATTACCTACACTGAAATAAGATAAAGTAGTGACATTTAATTACCTACACTGAAATAAGATAAAGTAGAGACATTTAATTACCTACATTGAAATAAGATAAAGTAGTGACATTTAACTAGTTACACTGAAATAAGATAAAGTATTGACATTCAATTAGCTACACTGAGATAAGCTAGAGCCTAGCAGAACCTCTTCCAGAGCCGCCATGTTGCTGATACACTCGATAGATGGCAGAAGCTGTGTCGCTATGATATGTGTTGTATTCGACAGATGGCGCCACATCCAGCAGACTGGCAGGTATCAACAGGCTTGAGCCTACAGCTGAGCTGCACGTGGGCAGGGGCGGCGAGTCTGACGGCAATCTGATTGGTCGAATGTAGGTCAGGGGCGGAGTCTTCTGAGGCTTTTCTGCAGGAGGTAAATAAACAATTGGTATGTTAAATAATCACACTTTACCAATAAAGTTTAATTTTAGATGAATATTTGAAAAAATTTGATGAGCTGAAAATATTGGAAAACAATACAGAACAGACCTAATGCTCCTAGAACAGAGCTAATGCTCCTAGAACAGAGCTAATGCTCCTAGAACAGAGCTAATGCTCCAAGAGCAGAGTTAATGCTCCTAGAGCAGAGTTAATGCTCCTAGAGCAGAGCTAATGCTCCTAGAGCAGAGCTAATGCTCCTACAGTAGAGCTAATGCTCCTAGACCAGATCTAATGCTCCTAGAGCAGAACTAATGCTCCTAGAGCAGATCTAATGCTCCTAGAACAGAGCTAATGCTCCTAGAGTAGATCTAATGCTCATAGAGCAGATCTAATGCTCCTTGAGCAGAGCTAATGCGCATAGAGCAGAGCTAATGCTCCTAGAGCAGAGCTAATGCTCCTAGAGCAGATTTAATGCTCCTAGAGCAGAGCTAATGCTCCTAGAGCAGAGTTCTTGCTCCTAGAGCAGAGCTAATGCTCCTAGAGCAGAGGTAATGCTCCTAGAGCAGAGCTAATGCTCCTAGAGAAGAGCTAATGCTCCTAGAGCAGAGCTAATTCTCTAAACCACAGACGTATATCTAAGATAAAGCAAGGAGCGGTTGATGATGGAGAAATTAAGGCTAATAAAAGCTAAGGTTAACGTCAGTTTCCTAACTCGAAAGCGATGTCAGAGACGGGAGAGCCCAGGGTTTTAATCCTGCACATATTGATCCGCGATCGAGTATCTTACCAACTTCGCCACTGGCTCCAGCCGTAGTTATGTGCACATAGTTATAGCACATCGTTATGTGCTGTTTGTCACTACAGCGGCACATAGAACATAGTTATATGCTATGCATTACTACAGTGGCACATAGCACATAGTAAAATAAAGAGACAAAATGCATATCGTGAGAAAAATTGGTCGTCAGTGAAGATACAGAGTATCTTATCTAGCTGACTACCATGATAATTATTTTACTTGCAGTTCTTAGTAGAGATATTATTTTACTTACAGTTCTTAACAAAGCTAGTATTTTACTTACAGTTCTTAACAAAGCTAGTATTTTACTTACAGTTCTTAATAAAGCTAGTATTTTACTTACAATTCTTAATAAAGCTAGTATTTTACTTACAGTTCTTAACAAAGCTAGTATTTTACTTACAGTTCTTAATAAAGCTAGTATTTTACTTACAATTCTTAATAAAGCTAGTATTTTACTTACAATTCTTAACAAAGCTAGTATTTTACTTACAGTTCTTAACAAAGCTAGTATTTTACTTACAATTCTTAACAAAGCTAGTATTTTACTTACAGTTCTTAACAAAGCTAGTATTTTACTTACAGTTCTTAATAAAGCTAGTATTTTACTTACAATTCTTAATAAAGCTAGTATTTTACTTACAGTTCTTAACAAAGCTAGTATTTTACTTACAGTTCTTAACAAAGCTAGTATTTTACTTACAGTTCTTAATAAAGCTAGTATCAGCCTGACGTACCTAGTGTAGAGGCAGGACGCCTATCCTCACAGGAGCCTCCAGTCCTGTAGCCTAGCTCAGCCAGGGAGGAGTGGTGGGGGGCTGATATCCCACTCCTCAGCTTTACCCCCTCCACTGATATAGGGGCAGCCGCTGCCGCTATAAGTAAAAATAATGATAAATAAACAAACATCTTAATGTCAAGGTTCAGAAGCACAAGACTTCTCTTCAAGACCACTCGACACACTCGAGTTACCATCACAAACATTAAGGTAACAGCAAGTTACTGGCAAGTCACTGGTATGTAACCTACCATGCAGTAACTAGAACTGCCATGTATCATATCATATAACTAAACAAAACAAACATCTTCAACTACCACACTGTTGAACAGGTCAATGGTGCGACGCTATGCTGGATTGTTTAACTCATAGCTACGTGACATAATTATAGTTTTTTTAAAGTTATAGTCTCAACATCTCAGCAACAGACGACGATAGAGCAAAACCAAAAGCAGATTTGAAATCAGCGCAAAAATTACGCACGCAAAGTATAATGTTGTACGTTTTGCAAAATGTCTGTAAATCAGTGTAATAAAACACACCAGTTTATCGGATCTGGAGGTAGCAGTTACTTTTATTAAATTTGTTTAAAATAAGAGAGAGTATAAGTGAATTAGCCACTAAATCAGCCACTGAATCAGCCACTAAATCATCCACTGAATCAGCCACTGAATCAGCCACTGAATCAGCCACTGAATTGTAAGCTGAATCAGCCACTGAATCAGCTACTGCAGAAGCTTTAGCAGAAAAATGTGACAATTCTACAGTAAATTAAATTTAACGAAAGATGTAACGAATATTAACTCGTACAGAAGTGGGAGAATAGTAAAGGTTAAAAGCACAAGTAGAGGTTCACTCAGTAGTCAGTCCGTAGATTATTTAAACATAAAGACAAGATAAACTAAAGAAGAAGAACACACCAGCCACACCCAGCTCTGCAGTGATAGTCAACATGTTGGCAACGATTCTACGCTCACACATTTCTGATTTGATCTGAGAATAAAAAGTAGAATAAACACGCATTATAGTGAACTGATCAACTACGTTGATATCTATCACTTTTAATACCACTTGTTTTAAGAGTTAGGCAATTTAGTCCATTTTCCATGTAACCAGTCCAGTGAATGTCCGAGATTTTACTCTCACATCAGCGCCGATGGGATTCGAACCCACGAGAGTTCAATTCACCTCAGGATCATTTAAAACTTCGTGACGCTACCCCTACACTATTGAGACATTCAAATATTGAAACATTAAAGCAATGTCATCAAAAATACCTTAATGATATATTTGTGAAGACAAACTAGTTAACTGTTCATATGTGACAAGGTTTAGCCAGTGAAATACTAAAAGCTACTGCTAATAAAAGGTATTTTTTTCACTATCTCTATGGTAATTAAGTCGCTATTTTTACACAATATTTATTGTTTTTGACTAAAATTGTGACTTCTCAAACTTTGTTTTAATTTACAGTATATTAGTTCTTATTTAATAAATACTATAAATATAAAATATAATTTACAATATTCTATCCTAACCTTAACAATATCATAGCATTTTAAAAATTAGAATTTAAATAATGCCATTCCTGTTATTTTTACTATTATTTATGTGTTCATTTTATTTTAAAAACTAATAACAATTAAGGATTATATTACTGTGCAACACAAATACAGCGGCAAACAAACATTTATTAATTGTAAGACTAATCGAATAACCTCATAAATAATTGATTTATTGTATAATTAATTTATTAATTGCATGATTTGTGATTTATTTAAGCTTGTATTAATTAATTGGCAGTCACCTTTCTCTCAGAGGAGCTGCTGTGAGATCTAGTTTTTATTCTTTCTGAGCTGGCACTAGAAAACCTCTTGGGTTCTCTTGAGCTCTCCACGGCATTGACGTGTGACTCCATGAAACCTGCGCCCACTGGACTGATTGATCTTATCTCATCTTCTTCTAATCAATCAATCATCAAATGAATGATCTCATCCTCATCTAATCAATCAATCAATCAATTAATCAACTGATTCATCTCATCCTCATCTAATCAATTCTAACTGATTCATCTCATCCTCATCTAATCAATCAATCAACAAAACTGATAGATCTCATCTTCCTTTATCAATCAATCAACAGACCAGATCTCGTTTCATCCTCATCTAATCAATCAATCAAAAAAACTGATAGATCGCATCTTCCTCTATCAATCAATCAACAGACCAGATCACGTTTCACCTTCATCTAATCAATCAATCAACAGAACTGATAGATCTCATCTTCCTCTATCAATCAATCAACAGAACTGATAGATCTCATCTTCCTCTATCAATCAATCAACAGACCAGATCTCGTCTCATCCTCATCTAATCAATCAATCAACAGACCAGATAGATCTCATCTTCCTCTATCAATCAATCAACAGAACTGATAGATCTCATCTTCAACTAATCAATAAATCAACAGAACTGATAGATCTCATCTTCAACTAATCAATCATTTATCAACACTGATAATAGTTATCAACAATAATAGTTATCAATTGTCAATAGCGACACACATCTACACACGCACGTGTTTACACGTACCTATAGAGTGGACGGCGTAGACACTACACACGCACGTATTTATACGTACCTATAGAGTGTACGGCGTAGGGGTCGTTGACGATGACGAAGTCGTCCAGTGAGGGAGAGTTTCTACCACCAGAGGCGCCACTGTCACACGATCTCAGTCTCAGCCGCTCGTCCACCTGGTGACAAAATAAAAATAAACTTCTGCGTCACTCGCTTCATGCATAGCACAAGAGAATGGACCCACAGACAACCGCTAGTATTTCTCAACAGCCGCACAATGTGGCTGCAGAGAAGCAAAGACCAATAATTTCCAAACTAAATTTTGTTAAAAGGTTTCACGAGAAACATGAATATATGCATGGCCTATTACGGAAAAAACTAGAATTGGATGAAAACACTGAAAATGAAAGTTTATCAATAACTGATACTATGAGTGATACACGCTTAGTCTCCTAGTATCTCACCCATCGTTCTAGTCGGCTAGAGCCAGCGGCGACGTTGGTAAAATACTCGACCGTGGATCAGTATGTGCGGGGTGCAAATCCTGGGCTCGCCCGTCACTGACATCGCTTTGGAATGAGGAAACTGACGTTATCCTTACTTAGCCTTATAACTTTTGAGCTTGTAATTCTAGCATAAGATGCCACATCAATAATAACAACCCACTAAGAACCTTTCAGAATCAGGGAGTTAGACAAGAGACATTAGACTTGAGATGAGAGAGAGAGAGATAGAGAGGGAGAGTGAGAGAGAGATACAGAGAGAGACGGAGAGAGGGAGAGAGAGAGGGAGGAATACTGACGATACTGCTGTAGAGAGGGGGTGAGGCGACACCCCCACCCATGCTGAGGGGGGAGGAGCTACACGGTGTACTGGTGCTGTCATCTGGTGAGTAAGTAAAACTAACTCTACCTCTACCTGCCAGACCCCTAGCTCCACCTGTCAAGTTAGTCAATTAAATCAATCAATTAATCAATCAATTAATAGATAGATCGATCAATCAATCAGTCAACTACACAGTCAGTGAGTCAGTCAAAAAGTAAAGTCAATAGTGGCTCTATCTTTTGACATAGGAAACAATGAAGGGCGGCACTAGATATGATGACTTTTTATCAGTGCTTCCCTTACTCTCTCTCTCTCTCTCTCTCTCTCTCTCTCTCTCTCTCTGTAGATGTCAGTCAAATGGCAGGTCCAGATAGTGAATGCTATACAATTCTATTCTATTCTCTACTGACTATCTGTATGCACACATTCCATCAAAGTCAAGCAGCCTTGATCTATCAAAACCAGTTAGTAAATTATTAGTCGCCTCTTATGACACATGCAGTAGTGTTTAATGTTTAACAGAGTATATCAGACAAAAGCACTTCAATACTTTACAACAGTTAAGTACAATAAAACATCAGCATAAATTAAATGCACATATTAACAAGCACCACAATGTCGAATACTATCATACGTAATATAGCTAAATGTCAAAGTCTAAGCGATATTTAAAATTACAAACGGCTGGCCTATTCTCCAGTGAAACAGATACAATAGAAGATGATCAGAATTCAAGAACACAAAAGTTAAACTGGTTTATAAATCTGGGCTTAGAGATTAGAGCAGATCTCTTACAGATTATAGCTGCTTCACATAGGACGATCAGAACCAGTGCTTATCCATGGTCTTCATGAGCCTTTCTAGCTCAGTAAAATGTCATAATTATAACAGACATGCAGGAAGAAACAATCAAACAATGAAATAAAAACATTCATACCTCCTACATCTTGTGATAGAAATGAATGTCTGAAGAATTCATCTGCAATCAATCAATCAATCAATCAATCAAGTAAATCCATAAACCCATCAACCATTTCTTTACCACAAAAATCATTCAAAATCCTGTCATCAAGAAACTAAATCCATATTTTTTGATTAGTTGATTATAATAATCAGTAAACCAATATCAGCATGTTGCACCAAGAAAATCACAAATTAGAATTAGACCAAATATAGACTAATTATTATATTACTGAACAAAACATCGTCTAATTACTTGATCTTTCAAATCATGAGTAATCAAGGAGATGATAAGTAGCTGATGACATCATAAATAACCACAGAGATGATAAGTTGCTGATGACATCATAAGTAGCCATGGAGATGATAAGTAGCTGAAGAGATGATAAGTGGATGATGAGATGATAAGTAGCTGATGAGATGATAAGTAGCTGATGAGATGATAAGTGGCTGATGAGATGATAAGTAGCTGATGAGATGATAAGTGGCTGATGAGATGATAAGTGGCTGATGAGATGATAAGTAGCTGATGAGATGATAAGTGGCTGATGAGATGATAAGTAGCTGATGAGATGATAAGTGGCTGATGAGATGATAAGTGGCTGATGAGATGATAAGTAGCTGATGAGATGATAAGTGGCTGATGAGATGATAAGTAGCTGATGAGATGATAAGTGGCTGATGAGATGATAAGTGGCTGATGAGATGATAAGTAGCTGATGAGATGATAAGTGGCTGATGAGATGATAAGTAGCTGATGAGATGATAAGTAGCTGATGAGATGTTACGTAGCTGATGAGATGATACACAGAGACATACTGAAGGCAAGCCGATCTTTAGCATTTCTCTGCAGCAGTCTTGTTAACAAGTCCTTTAACTCACTGCTCGTACCCTCCGGTATACTGCAATCAATCAATCAATCAATCAATCAATCAAACAATCAATCAATCAAAGCACCAGACATTTAATGCAACAAAACCAATACTTATAAACCTCTATTATTCTTTCTCTTACTAGCAGTTACAATTATATATTATTATTATTTATTATTATTATTACTCACTATATTATTTATTATTATTATTACTCACTATATTATTTATTAGTACTACTATTACTCACTGAACAATCTGAGATAATCTCCCGTATCACAGCCTTACTGATAGATTGACTGATTGATTGATAGAACATACTCAGCCTGTATGACTGTGTTTTTCTCATAGTATAGTTTGAGTTTGTTGATTGACTAATGATTGATAGACTGATTGATTTATTGAACATACTCGGCCTGTATGACAGTGTTTTTCTCGTAGTATAGTTTGAGTTGATTGGGTGTCTGAGCTAGGAATGGAGCCTTGCCCGTCAGACACTGGTAGAATATGGTACCAATAGACCACAGGTCCGCCTTAGCGTCGTACTTCTGTGACATTATCACTTCAGGAGCCTAGGCAATACATCAACAAATCAATCACAGAACCCTAGGCAATAGATCAACAAATCAATCACACAACCCTAGGCAATAGATCAACAAATCAATCACTCAATCAACCAATCAATCAATAACAAAATAAACCAGTCAATCAATCACTCACCCAATTGATTTATAGGTCAATTATCCAATCAATGAGTTAATCAATCAATCAATCAATCAACTAATTAATAAATCAATTGATAAATAAACCAATCAGTAAATCGATCCCCCAAACACTCAGTCAGTCAATTAAGTCAATTAATATGTTATGTACGACTTGTATGAAGAATTGACCAACCGGTGACTGCACATGTCATAGAAGGCGACTAAAGCACTAAGATCCATATCAACGTCAGAAAGGGCATTCGGTCGGTGAGCACTTAGGCTCCAGAAATTGTTACAAAAATTTAAAAAAATGGAAAAGTCTCAAATAGGGGATTGACTGATAATATGCTGTAGGACAGAGAGGATTTGAAACAGACTATTCGTGTCGCGACCCTGGTTAAACTGGGATTCACGGAAGGATGATGATGATGATGAAGAGAAGTATGAATATTTCTTGATGAACTAAACATTACCATATACATGGGTGATCCACATAGTGTAGCGGCCATGACACCCTCCTGGAGAAATCTCGCAAAACCAAAGTCAGCTGTTGATGTACATAAACACAAATTATTGATAGCAATTAACTAAATCAATCAATCACCAATCACTCAATCAATCAATCAACAATTACTCAATCAATCAATCACTCAATCAACAATTACTCAATCAATCACTCAATCAATCAATCAACAATCACTCAATCAATCAATCAACAATCACTTAATCACTCAATCAATCAATCAACAATCACTCAATCAATCAATCAGTCAATCAACAATCACTCAATCAATTAATCACTCTGTCATCTTAGAACATTGTCACCCACATACACTTTTCTCACTGGATTGTCACAGAGTCTGAATAAACTCAAAGATTGATCGAATGAATTACTGACTTTACAGGGAATAAATAATAATAACAAAGATTTAACGTCTGCTCACTCATACATGGATGATGTGATTTTTCTATTATCTTAATCACAGGCACAAAGAAAAGAGAAAGAGAGAGAGGGAGAGAAAGAGATAGGAAGAGAGAGAGGGAGAGAGAGAGAGAGAGAGGGGGGGAGAGTGAGAGAGAGGGTGAGAGAGAGAGAGAGAGAGAGAGAGAGGAAGAGAGAGAGGAAGATAGGACGAGAGAGAGGGAGAGATAGAGAGAGGGAGAGAGAGAGCAGACCTATTTTTAGCGTGATATCCTGTGGCGCAGGGTTAGAGATGTGAGGAGAGTGAGAGAGAAGCATGTTCTGTGGCTTCAGATCTCTGTGTACGATACCCTTACTGTGTAGAGCTCTCAATGCTTCAGCTATACATACACACACATACATGTACACATACACACACAAACACACACATACACATAGACATACCCTTACTGTGTAGAGCTCTCAATGCTTCAGCTATACATACACACACATACATGTACACATCCACACACAAACACATACATACATATAGACATACCCTTACTGTTTAGAGCTCTCAGTGCTTCAGCTATACATACACACACATACATGTACACATCCACACACAAACACATACATACATATAGACATACCCTTACTGTTTAGAGCTCTCAGTGCTTCAGCTATACATACACACACATACATGTACACATCCACACACAAACACATACATACATATAGACATACCCTTACTGTTTAGAGCTCTCAGTGCTTCAGCTATACATACACACACATACATGTACACATACATGTACACATACACATACATATAGACATACCCTTACTGTGTAGAGCTCTCAGTGCTTCAGATACACATACACATGTACACATACATGTACACATACATGTACACATACACACATACAAGTACACATATATACACACACACATGTACACAAATACACACAAGTATATATACTTATACGTATTATTATACACACACTGCGTCGAACTCTCAATGTTTTCTAAATGAGAAAATTTATTTATAGTTAGTGAATTAATATTTAGCGCATTATCAATCAATCAATCAATCACTAGTTAGTCATTAAACCCACCGGTCTGTCTGAGAAATATTCTAATGGTGTCTTCACTCAGTGTTCCTTTACCTAAAACACAAATCAATCAAGCAATCAATTAATCAATCAATCAATCAATATATGAACAAAAAATTAATTAATGAGCCAAAAACTATGAGAATCACTGTTAATGGACTTTCATTACTTAATTGCAAACACTATCAACTGAAAAAAAACTGCTGTGGAGCCAGTGGTTGTCCAATCTCATTGGCTGGAGCCAGTGGCAATGTTGGTAAGATACTCAACAGCGGATCAGATATCCTGGGTTCGCCTGTCACTGACATCGCATTCGAGTGAGGAAACTGACGTCAACATTAGCGTTACCAGCTTTTTAGACATCCACTGGCGCCACAGAGACACATCCTAAGCCGTCTCCCCTGGCACATAGTACTTAACTATCAATAGATTAGCATCTAAGTTTGATGTAATCAAATAGAAATAGAGAGATGACACTAACATTGAAGATAATCTGCCAAATCTCCCCCATTACAATGCTGCATCAATCAATCAATTATCTAATCAATCAATCAATTCATAAATCGATTAATTAAATCGCTATCAGAGTTAAAATTTAAAAAGTATTTGAAATTATTAATTTAAGAAACTCAAATCACTCAATCAATCAAGTCATTTGAAGCAATGAAGTTCAAATATTACAGACCCATATGATTCTTCACAACGGTAAAAATTCATCAGTAAGACTGTAGGTATAACAAGTGTTACTTATCGCTACATGACAAAGGCCATCTCTCTCTCTCCCTTAGTGCGCTGCCTACTAGCAGGTCCTTAGTATTTAACACCTCCACTCTTCTCTGCCTTCTGCTTTCAACTTCATTTCCACATTTCACTTCATTTTTTCATTTGACGAAGACTATCTACTCTGAATTAAACTTTGCTTGAAAGCCAGGCACACTGGCAACACACTGGCAAGTGACTAAGAGAATGAATTGTTCTAGAGCCAGCACACAAGTAACTGTGGGCCCGCAGGTCCTTGAACCACTGGCTTACCATCAAGCACAGAAGCTAAAGACTAATCAGCTTACCTCCATAACCAGGTAAACGTGTGTTGGAGTTTCCTGCGAATCAGGCAATCAATCAATGAATCAATCAATCAATTAATGAAAGAATCAATCAATTAATCAATCAATCAATCAATCAATCAATCAATTAACACTCTACTAACACTGATTTCTAATAGATATATATAAATATAGAAATCATCAATAGAGCAGTAAAGCAATTAGCAGGATACGAACAAATATTTCTAAAAAATAAATTAATAGATAAATAAATAGAACTAAATAACTACTGAAATTAATAAATAGAAGCAAATAAATTAGCAAAAATAATAGACATGAACATAACCTACCTTGCAGTCGAGAAGTCCCACAACATTGGGATGACTATCACCAGCAGCTGACAGTTCCTATAATACAACCACATTATCTTGTTAGTGTTTAGTATTAGAGCTCTCCTACAATACAACCACATTATCTTGTTAGTATTTAGTATTAGAGCTCTCCTACAATACAACCACATTATCTTGTTAGTATTTAGTATTAGAGATCTCCTACAATACAACCACATTATCTTGTTAGTATTTAGCATTAGAGATCTCCTACAACAACCACATTATCTTGTTAGTGTTTAGTATTAGAGCTCTCCTACAATACAACCACATTATCTTGTTAGTATTTAGCATTAGAGATCTCCTACAACAACCACATTATCTTGTTAGTGTTTAGCACTAGTTATCTCCTACAATACAACCACATTATCTTGTTAGTGTTTAGCACTAGTTATCTCCTACAATACAACCACATTATCTTGTTAGTATTAAATCATCATAATCTTCTTCCCTTGAATCCCAGTCTAACTAGGGTTGGGACACGAATAGACTGCCTCGAATCCTCTCTGTCCTACATCATATCATCAGTCAATCTCCTATTAGAGACTTTCCTTTCGTTTAAATTTTTGTAGCAATTTCTGGAGCGTATGCGCTCACCAACCGATTGCCCTTCCTGACGTTGGATGCCCTTTCTGGTTAGTATTGAATATTTATTACAATATCTCCTGCAACAATGTCTTCTTTAAAGGTAGGGCTACGCTCCCCCCCCACCCAGCACTGATACATAAACAAGTTCATATCTACAGCACAACAGCTCCTACCTGAAGTATTTTGATCTCCTTGCTGAGCAGGTTCTGTGACTTGCCCAGGTTCTTCTTTGTCACACACTTTATAGCAACAGCGGTGCTGGGTGACTGTAACAACAACAACAACAACAATGACAACATCAAGCACTAACAACAGCGGTGCTGGGTGACTGTAACAACAACAACAACAACAACTAGAGTGCTCCTGTCGTCAATGACAACATCTAGCACTACGACTGCAGTGCTGGGCGACTGTAGGCATAACAACAACAACAACTAGAGTGCTCCTGTCGTCAATGACAACATCTAGCACTACAATTCTTGTGATCAGTGACTCTAAACTTAATAAAACAAGCTTTGTGAAAATCATCTCTTTGCCCACATCTACACTAATCTGTTCATATACAAAACGTTTAACAAAATTTAGAAGCATTTGCGAATAAATTAAAGAAACAAGACAGCGACTCTACTAACAGACATCACAGTGGAGTAATGGAACAGCAATCAATCAATGAATGAGGCAGCAAGCAATCAATGAATGAGGCAGCAAGCAATCAATGAATGAGGCAGCAATCAATCAATGAGGCAGTAGAAATCAATCAATGAAGCAGCAAGCAATCAATCAATGAGGCAGCAAGCAATCAATCAATTAGTGTATTGTAAGTCCTGATCTAATACCACAGCTTTGCTAATGTACAGGACATTGATGGTCAAGCAGCCTAGTAACATAAGGCCACAACCGGTGTTGCAGTCTAGACCTGTGCAAGATTTGAATTGGAAAACTACAAGTAAATACTTGATATTATCACGGGTGATTTACTTGATACAAAATAGGACATATAGGCTACAGTAGTATACAGAGCTAAACAAAATAGCACTGCAGATAAATATAGCTCTAAGATATTAGATAAATATAATATTATGCAGTTTAATGTAGACCAATTCAACTTTGAACCTAAAAGTTTTAAGTTTTGTTCTATAAAACTTCAATTGAACTTTGAACCAGAGAGATTTGACCTAGTAGGCCTGATTCTGTCTTAAAGTAGGACTAAAGAGATTGATCTATCAGCTTTAAATAACAAGCAGCAGAAATCAGTACAGCACAATAACCACAAACATGGTTAAATGACAGCTGACAGTAGTGTTAACTCACTAATTCAAATCAAATTACTTTGGACTGATTTTCTGGATTTTGGAATTTGCACCATTTTTGGACCTTCTTTTTGCTCGCCGGCTTGATTTTGTCTCAATAGTGCTTGATGTTGTCATTGATGACTGTAGCACTCTAATTGTTGTTATTATTATTAATTCCTAATGAAACCAAACTGACTTACATCAAGAATTGAGAATCATCAAAATATGTAGCAGAAAGCAGAGCTCAAAATATTTGATTAAATTGATTGATCAATTTACTTACTTACTGAGTCAATGACAGGCATGTTAACTGATGGATTGAGCTACTTAATAATTTGTAATTACTTTCTCTTTTTTAATATTTATTATTTTGCAATTTTGTGTGATTTGTCTATGCCGTTTGCTTGTAGGCTGTCAACTAGATAGGATGACTATATCGTCAATGAAGGCCTAGTGTCTGCTGTAGTTTTGCTTGATTGTATGACAAGATGTTTCTCAGATAAACCCTCATATAGATACCTCTCTATGCCGACCCTTGAAGACAACTGCAAACGCCCCATGACCAATCAAATCCTTCCTATCGTACTCATAGCAACCAACTATCTCCATGACGACCCTCGTTTAGTCAACCCTGTGTTATTACATGACAGTTAATACATGACAGTTAATACATGACAGTTAATACATGACAGTTGATATATAACAGTTAATACATGACAGTTAATACATGACAGTTAATATATGGCAGTTGATATATAATAGTTAATATATGACAGTTAATACATGACAATTAATACATGACAGTTAATATATGACAGTTAATGCATGACAGTTACTACATGACAATTAACATATGACAGTTAATATATGACAGAACTTTAATATATGACAGTTAATACAAGACACTTAATGCATGGTAGTTGATAAATGACAGTTATTCTAACCCTAATTACTAGGGCTGAGCCCCGGTACAGATACAGGGTACAGGGTTCAAATCCAGTGCTCTTCCCATCACTAACATGTTATTCGAGCAGGAAACTGACGTTAAACTTGGCCTTAGTCTTACTAGTTCTCTTTTAGAACCCCTGGTAGAACAGCATTCGGCACATTTACATTCCAAAAGCTTTGAGTTTATCTTGAAGCAATATATCAACATCTTCAATCAATCAATCAGTTTTTTCTCTGGCTATCAGTTAATCAAAACTAGTATAATTACTTCAATCAATCAATCAATAAGAATTTAACGCCTGGTTCCTCGCCATAGAGCAATGCCAGGGACGTCTCTTGCAGACACTACACAAACAAGTGCCAAAGCACCACACGATGACGACTGAGTACACAGAGACCACAAGAGAAAGCGAAATGAAAACAGTGCAAAACTTATAATAACTTCTTTAACTTTGGCTTCCCAAAAAACATTGTAAAAAAAACATTCAGTATGTTAAGTCTTCAATTAATATCTATTGTTCCGAAACCCAGAAGTATTCCTGTATTAAACTTAGATGTAACCCAGAGGCAGCCAGATGATAATTTTGAATTAATTAAAAAATAGCAAAATTCAAAAAGAACTCTGAGATATTAGTCAAATTAATTGCCCATTGATGCTACAACTGCCGTGAGAATAATTTTCTGAATAAGATAAGCAACATTATTTAATTACTGCGACTAGCATCTAACATATACTTTTATGATCAGACCTATCACATTTCTGACTAATAGTGGGTGTGAACAAGAGCTGAAACTGATAAAATAAATCTTAACAATATTAATTAATATTAAAAATTATTTAATATTAAAAATTATTTAATATTAAAAATTATTTTAATATTAATTTCATTAGTCAATTAACTAATTATTAATACAGGTATTCAAGGTATTCATTGTCAAGCACAATCCAATGTGTCATGATTACATAAAATGGTTGACATTAATGGTTAACTAAAATATGTATCATACACACCTTATTTTACCCTCTATCAGTAAACCAAGAGTCCATAACAACAAGAATAAAAGAAGGTGGAAATCGAAAGTGCTTAATCAAGGTAGAAAAGTTGTTGAAGTATTTTATACAAATGTTCGTAGAAAGATTAGATTTAACAGATCGCTGAAATATTTCAAATTTAATCAAATAAACTAAATTATATCAAGAATATTTTAAAAATTGCTATCGCAATATACTTGCCCATTGTTGAATTATTGACATTTACATTTAAAACAAAGGACAAGATAGTATAAACAAAGCCATATTATTAACAATAGGCGAAACCTTGCAGTGACAGTGGACTGGTATTATAGAGCGATTGTTGCGATCCATGTACAGCCTAACTATTAAATATTAGCCTATGTCTAGTACACCAGAACTGTTGATTTCTTTATTATTGTCGCAATATTTACTTATCATATCATAGATATCAAACACTGCAATGCTGAGTTACGAGTAGGTATTTCTCTTCTTTCGATCCATCAACTACTAACAACAACAACAACAACAATACCATTAGAGTGCTACTGTTGTCCACGACAACATTGAGCACTGTGAAACCAAATCAAAGCCGATGAGCAGAGTGTGGGGTCCATAAACGGTGCGAGCCAAAATCCGGGTGGTCAGTCCAAGGAAGGGTATTAGCGGAATGGAGGTTTACGTGTTGGTTTCAGTTCGTGGACGTTTGGTGGATAAGAAAAGTCAAAGAGAAGATTTTAATCGCTTATGAAACTGTTCGTAGAGTAGGAAAGGCTGATCAGGAATAGATAAGGCTCGGTCTCTCAAGAGTAACTAACTTAGAGGACCTGGTAGGTCTGGAGGTAGGTTGTCCCACTTGTAGTAAGTGGGACATGTAACTATTACCAGGAGTGGTAATAGACTTATAAGTTAGAGAAACTGTACTCTTGTATAAAATGCGTTCTCTAACTTTGCGCCAGTGTAAGGACTTGAGGATTGGAGTAACATGAGAATATTTGGAGCTACGAATGACTGCACGTGCAAGGGAATTCTGGATGAACTCCAACCTATCAATCTCGCAACTGGGAAGATTTATAAATAGGGAGTTGCAGTAATCCAGTTTCGATTGCCCGAGAGCAGCGCCAATTGTAGTGGCAGACTCGAGAGAAAGAAATGGTCTTATTCGACGAAGATCGCGAATATGAAAGAAACATGCCTGCGATGTTTTAGTGATATGTTCGTGGAATGAGAGGTGGTGGTCAAGGACAACACCAAGAATCTTCACAGAAGAAACTGGTGTGACTGAAACATCGGAAGAGAGAGCCAGGGACACCTCGTTCAGTTTTGAAAGTTGCTGAGGTA
This sequence comes from Enchytraeus crypticus, assembly GCA_905160935.1. NCBI lineage: Eukaryota > Metazoa > Annelida > Clitellata > Enchytraeida > Enchytraeidae > Enchytraeus > Enchytraeus crypticus. The sequence goes on along the minus strand of CAJHZI010000419.1, from coordinate 775,889 downwards.
TTCCAAATAGCACGAACTCAGTCTTGGATGGATTGAGCGCCAAGAAATTGGCAGACATCCAGGAAGATATATGCTGAAAGGATTGCTGTAGACAAACCTTAGCATCAGGATAGGAGTGGGGGTGAAGCATGTGTAGGCCTACAGCTGAGTGTCATCAGCGAAAAGTTGATGGTCTAATGAATGTGAAGAGATCAAGGAGCTTACCGGAGTAGTGTATCCGGAGTAGTGTATAAATTAAAGAGGATAGGACCAAGTACAGAGCCCTGAGGCACACCGTACTTGAGGATGGAAGGCGGAGAGGAATACTCTTGAACTTTGACGCTAAGAATACGGTCGGTGAGATATGAAGTAAACCAAGCAAGTGCATTGTTGTGGATACCAAACTATGAGGAAAGACGTTGTAGGAGGATTTGGTGATCGATGGTGTCGAAAGCAGCAGACAGATCGAGAGTACAAAGTCCAGTGACACGTTGAGTGCACATGGCGCTAGTAATGGTGTTACAGACAGAAAGAAGAACAGTTTCAGTAGAGCGATGTTGGGTGTAAGCAGATTGGTGATTGTTGAAGAGGTCGTTGGACTTAAGATAGGTGGAGAGTCTTTGAAAGACTAGTGTCTCTGTGAGTTTGGAGATGAATGGTAAATTGGATATGGGCCTGTAGTTGGAGAGTGATTCCTTGTCCAGCGAGGGTTTTTTTAGGAGTGGAGTGACAATAGCATTTTTAAATGACTGTGGAAAAGTGCCAGAGGACAAGGATAAATTAACAATTGTGGAAATTGAAGGTGCCAGAACATGGATACACTTCTACAAAAGAGAAGTAGGGATAGGGTCGAGAATTAAAAGTTAAAAAGTGATAGATATCAACATAGTTGATCATTTCACTATAATGCGTGTTTACTTTTTTACAGACGTAATGAGCTCAGCCTGAATAACATTTTAAACAACCAAACTTTACAAAACACAGAAGTTATATGAAGATGTAGAGAATTGGATGGAGACTGACAGACAGATAGACAGACAGATAGACAAATAGACAGATACATGTAGATAGACAGATAGACAGACAAACCGTCTGACAGACAGATGGACAATAGGTAGAGATGATAATGATGAGAGAGATTTGTGTGGTATGAAATGATGTTAACGGTATTGACCTGTAATACCCAGTGAGACTATTTCATAACAAATATACATCAACCTGTCTCTCATATACACTCTATCAATTCTCTTCCTATCTCTCTCTCTCTCTCTCTCTCTCTCTCTCTCTTTCTCCATTTCCCTCTATTTCCCATTATTTCTCTTTTTATTTTTCTCTCTTTCTCTGTCTAATTCGAATCTCCATCTCTCTCTCTGTTGTCTGTGAAGCTCTCTTTCTTTCTATCTCTCTATCTATTTTTCTTTATATTTGTATTTCTCTCCCTTTCTTTATCTCTCCCTCTCTCTCTCTCTCTCTCTCTCTCTCTCTCTGATCTTCACCTCTCTACTACGTGTTGATAATCCTGTTAAACCTCTGAGGCTGGCTCAGCTCCGCTCTCTCTCATCCTCCTCAGTGCCTCCAGTCCTCAGTCCTGTCATCCCATTACTTCGTTATCCCGCATCACGTGACCTCGGGCTAGCCGAGGTGGCGCCAGCTACCTGAAGATACAGCAATAACAACAACAACTACGTGCTACCTGAGAGCTGAAGATACAACAACAACAACAACAGCAACAACAACAACTATGTGCTACATGAGAGCTGAAGATGCAACAGCAACAACAACAACAAAAAAGCTAAGGATAACGTCAGTTTCCTCACTCGAAAGCGATGTCAGTGACGGGTGAGCCCAGGATTTGAACACCGCATATACTGATCCGCGGTCGAGTATCTTACCGACTTTGTCGCTGGCTCCAGCCAGTGTTTCAACAACAACAACAACAACTGGGTTTCACCAACAGTGCTACAGTCAAGAGTGCTGCAGTATGGCCTGGCGTAACGATGATACAACAACAACAGCAACAACATAGAGTGATTCTGTCGTCAATGACAAGACAGAGCACTGTGGAACCTAATCCAAGTCTATACGAGTAAATAGTAAAGGAAGAATTTCAGAGAATGAGGAAGAGAGAGAGAGGGAGAGAGAGAGACAAAGAGAGAGAGAAGAAAGAGAGAGAGAGAGAGAGAGAGAGAGAGAGAGAGAGAGATAGAGAACGAAAGCAGAATAGATGAGTAAAAGAGAGAAACTGAGACAGAAAACAAAGCAGAATGTACCGACACAAGGCATAATATCATAAATTACGTTGACTATGAAGGGCTAATTAGCAGAAATCTTTTATAGGGTTTTCTATTAGCTGATTCCATTGTTAGATTTCTTTGCTTTTCTTCGGTTCGGATTTAGTGCCACAAGAAACAAAAGTGGACGCAGACAAATCAATACTTTGTCGTGCCAGAGAAATCTCTGTAGACATGGCTCGCTAATAGACATTAATAATTCTCTCTGATATTAGCACTCACTGTGATTAACTATTAATAGCGGTTCATTTGTGCAAACATACGTGTAATCTCTATATACGGTTAAATAATTAATTTATGTAGAATTGTAGACACAGTGTGTATGTTGCTTCTGTCACAAGAAAGCGCTTTCTTTATAAGCATTATTGTAAGCTGTAGTAGGCATTACTGTAAGTTATGGTCCGTAATAAGGAGTACTGTAAGATTTAGACTGTAATAAGCATTTCTGTAAGTTACGGACTGTAATCAACTGTAAAATCTACACTTAACGTCATGGTAATTGTTATATGTAATTTAAATTTCGTAATGAAAGTTAACAAATCTAAAAAAAACAATTAGCTTCAAATTGCTATATACAGAGAGAGCCTGAGAGAACATCCTAGGAAATTTATTAGTCTACGCTTTCTCAGATTACTCCTACAGGTGTACAGTGCACCTAAGCCTGTGTCAGTGCGTCTAAGTATATATTTATGCCTATCGTTGTGCACTTAGTCCTATACCTATATAGCAAAATCTAAGTCTAGGGTCAATAATGTGATCAAACTGTATACCGGTCTAATATGTGGCAATAAAAGTGCTAGATACCATTATAAATGATCAATTCACTATGTGTATAAGATATTAAACACATAGTATATTCTATATTAGACACGGAGACCCACACATGATCCACAGATCAGTCCACTGTATCTCTCTATTAAAGCAGTTGTTTGCACACAACTTCTGCTCATCACTGAAACACGACTCGCTTCCATTGAAGTAAAACGAGATTTTTCTCCACAGGCGACACAGGATGAAAGTACTGAGGAAGGGCGAGTCTGAGCGACCACCCCAGGCTACTGTAGCTACGTCTGGATAATATGATACAATATGAGACAACATGAGACAATGTGAGACAATGTGAGACAATATGAGACAATGTGAGACAATATGAGATAATATGAGATAATATGAGACAATGCGAGATAATATGAGACAATATGAGATAATATAAGACAATATGAAATAATATGAGATAATATGAGACAATATGAGACAATATGAGACAATATAAGATAATATGAGACAATATGCGACAATATGAGACAATATGAGATAATATGAGATAATATGAGATAATATGAGATAATATGAGACAATATGAGACAATATGAGACAATATGAGACAATATGAGACAATATGAGACAATATGAGACAATATGAGACAATATGAGATAATATGAGATAATATGAGACAATATGAGATCATATAGGATCATGTAAGATAATATAGGATCATGTGAGATCTTGTGATATCAAGTGAGATCATGTGAGATCATGTGAAATCATGTGATATTATGTGAGATAATAGAAAGAGAGGGCGAGAGAGAGAGAGAGAGAGAGAGAGAGAGAGAGAGAGAGAGGTAGAGAGACACGGAGGACCGTGCACAGGTTATGATGATAAAAGGCTGTTAGCAGACTAGAGGAAAATAAACAGTGTTATCCTATTGGCGCCGGGTCATCACTGAATATAACAACAACAACATATCTCCTGCCCTGTAGTAATTAGCAGAGTACGGTTTATAAGCATGTGCTATATAGAAGTATACGACACATATAATAATAATAAACGTTTAACGTCCGTTTCCTCATCCACGGATGATGTCAGGGACATCATATGCTATATGTGTTATCATTAATTTTATGCATACCTGCCGTATGTTCTAGCTTCTACACCGATAGCGGCCTTATACTACCAGGCTACTTGACCTGCACTGTTCATTCAGCGTCACTGTGGCATTTAGCATAGAGAGACGCTTTATAAATATACTTATATAATATTGTTACGATTATTATTATTATTTGCTTTTTATATTTTTATATAATATTATTATTATTCATACTCAAAGTCTGCTTTCTCGCTCTATAAGAGCACTCCTTAGATTAATAAGTTAATCCTTCACAAAGTCTTTGCTTTATCCATACCTTATGTAGCCTATTATAGCTTGGGAAAAGTGTGGCTTTTGAGATTGTTTCCCGTTGTCTTTCTCAGTTAGAAGCATTAATCAACTCTATAGTTTTATTTATTTCTTTATTCTTTTAGCTAGGTATTTGGTATTGATTGTTTTACTCGGTTCTAAGGAAAAATTTAAGCCCTAGACCTTTATGAAGGAAGATCAGTAAGTGAGATGTGAGAGCAATTGAAAAAGAATCTGAGCATCAAATTAACAGTCTAGAGGCAGTGAATCCGTGACATGGAATTAAAGTGTCACTCGAAAAATAGATTACTGCGTCTGTAATGCCATATATGTCTCCCTCTCTCTATCTCCCTCTTTCTCTCTCTCTCTCTCTCTCTCCCTCCCTCTCTCGCTCTCTCTCCCTCCCCCCGCCCTCTCTCTCTCACTCTCCCTCCCTCCCTCCCTCCCTCTCTCTCTCTCTCCCTCACTCTCTCTCTCTCTCACTCTCTCTCCCTCCCTCCCCCCCCTCTCTCTCTCCGTCTGTCTCTCTCGCTCAAGGTAGCTGCAGGCCGGTCACAGGCTGACTTGTGTAAGAGAGCTGATGTGACAGAGAGACAGGAAAGTCTTCAGGCGATTCCGTGTCCACATCTGACACTCCTCCTGATCGAGTCGACTGTTGAATGTTGAGAACAGAGACGACAATCGGCGTGGACCTGTATACACTGTCGTTATATGTAACTCATTTGTACGATTATCCGGCAAATTCGCTCTTTTGACTGTTGCATAACGCTTGAACGTTATTACATTAAATTGAATTTAATTAACTCGTTAAATTAACCTGTTGGCGCACCCAGACAATTGCTTAACAAATTATTGAAAAAAATTGAGAAAGTTATGCCCAGTGCAGATAGCGGGCTACATTGTGGTAGTAAATTGTAGTAGTAAATTATGGTTGATGGTGAATAAATTAAGGGATTTAGAGGATCGGTTGTGCTTCAGCCAGAACGTTCACGATGATGTTATGGATATGGATTAAATGTTTTGTCATTGGCTGCTCATTAAACGTCTCTGCTAGGACATCTCGATGGCTGGGTAAGAAACATCTTTATTACGTTTCTTTAATTTCTTTTTATGCTTAATTACAACTCTTACTGATTAAGTTCTAGCCTGACTAATTTCATTTATTAAAAATGAACAATTGCAATTGTTATTATTTTCTATAGCTTAAAATGATTTCTAGCTAATTGCATTTCAAGGGATGCAATAAGCTGATATCAAAATGTGCAGCAACAAAATTTAAATTGTTGTTGACGTAGCTCAAGTATATGGACGTGAAGAGAAGCTTTGTGCTTCTGAACCTTTATGTAAACTTAAACACACTATGCTTAAGTTAACGTGTACTTAGGCTGAATCAAGTGGCGAAGTCGGTAAGATACTCGACCGCGGATCAGTATGAGTGGGGTTCAAATCCTGGGCTCGCCCGTCACTGTCATCGCTTTTGAATGAGGAAACTGACGTTAACCTTAGCTTTAGCTGTTAGCTTTATGCTCTACCCAACAGTACCTGGGTTTCAGTTGTTTTGAGTTATCGGTTGTAATGTTTAACGTTTAATAGAGTATATACTTTACAATAAATACATTCAAGACAACAAGCAGTATATAATAAAATACACAAGCACCATAATGTCAAAAGCTATCATACATAATATAGCATACAGCTAAACCGTTAAAATCTAAGAGATATCTAAAATTATCAGTGAGCAGAATTTACAGGAAGAATCTTGCAAAAAGAGCGTAATCAGCAATATTGCTATCGCTAGCAATAGTTATCAATGCTATTTTTGGAAATTTTACATTTATATATAAGCTTAGGCTAATAAATCAACTGTTTCTGAGAGAAGTTAACGGGTCATAATGTGTGATACGCTGTATTACTGTGATTCAATGAGGATTGGGTGATTTCACTCTAAACTCTTTTTATTAACCATTAATAATGAACAAAGCTAAAAAGTTGGTAAAGCTATGGTTGACGTCAGTTTCCTCACTCGAAAGCGATGTCAGTGACGGACGAGCCAGGATTTGAATTCCTCACCTTCTGATTCGCGGTCGAGTATAAAATAGAGGAGTAATATTGTATATTTAAATTTTATATGTATATTGTACAGAAACAATGCAAAAACCCCTTTGTAACTAAGTCATAAAGCGCTCCAAGCCTCCCCCCCCCGTCACTTTTAGAAGTTCATAACTCTGGTACGACCTTCTATGCATGCGGTTGACGTGTAGTCTAATTCAAAGAGACTTGTTGAGGAAAGAAGTGAGTGCGTTCAACATGAAATTAAAGAGATTTGACTCGACGTATATCTTGTAAATCAATGTTCTCTCGCTGGAGGCGCCACATGTCCCGTCACTGCGACAACAGCTAATAAGAGAACAATGTCCCAATCGTTTCCATATCGCTCATTTCTCTATTTAGTGCTGGACACCTGGCCGCCTATTCCTTGAAATTCCTTCTCTTTTATCGTTGTATTGTAAATATGTTATGACCTAAATAATTATTATTAATATGTTATGACATATTTTAACCGTATTGTGTCCGGGTTGTTTGAGGAATTGACCAACGGGCGACTGCACGTGTCGTAGAAGACGACTAAAGCATTGAAGTCCATACCAAAGTCAGAAAGGACATTCGTTTGGTGAGTGCCTAGGCTCCAGTAATTGCTACAAAATTTAAAAGAATGGAAAATTCTCAGATGGGGGATTGGCTGGTGGTGTGGTGTGGGACAAAGAGGATATGAGACAGTCTATTCGTATCCCGACCCTAGTTAAACTGGGATTCAAGGAAGGAGGATGATGATGATGATGCTATGACCTAATAGTCTCTTTCAGTTGCTTTAACTCCTTATATACTTACCTCCTTTTAGACTATCTGATTTCCTTATCTATTCATAATTTCCTTATCTATTCGTGTTATCTCTTGCTGTCTGAGAAGTGTCATACAGTCTCCACGACTTCCTGAACCAGTATAATTAGGTTAAGTTACTATGCAGGCTATTTTCTCCTGTTAGTACATTTGACTCCTTATAAAATAGTAATAATTGTTGTTGTTGTTGTTGTTGTTGTTGTGTTGCTGTTGTTCTTATTTGGTTTAGTCGTTAAGTGTCAAGAATTTTTTCATCGTATCGAATTTTAATTTTAATTTTCATCATCGAATTTAAGAATAACCTCTCAACATGCTCAGAGTTTTTCTTTCAAACTGTCAACACTCGGTCTTCCAATGCGATCCCCATCCATGTTCTAACCGGGCCCGACGTAGCTTAACTTCGTTAATTACTGCGCAACTTAAAAAACTGCGTTAAATCCGGCACCAATTACAACGTCGATCACTGAAAATATAGCTTAACATAACATAACAACAATTAGAGTGCTACAGTCATCAATGACAACGCCGATCACTGAAAATATAGCCAGTCTACGAAACAATTGCTACAATAGTGTAGTTATCTAATTGATCAGGATACATGTATATCAGGCGATAAAGCACGTATCTCTCTTTACTTTAAGTCAGCTCAGTTGTATGCTCAACAGTCTATCTGGTTGTATGTGTCGCTCTTCTCCCTCGTTCCCCTCGAGGGTTCAAGATTCATGTTCTGACTTCTTGATCCCTACTGCTTCCGTCTACAATAGATTTATCCTGACTGCCTCTCTGGTTCTCTTGACTCTCTATCACACGCACACACATACACACTCACGCACTTTCTCTCTCTCTCTCTCTCTCTCTCTCTCTCTCTCTCTCTCTATATATATATATATATATATATATATATATATATATATATATATATATAATAACATATATAGCGTTCTCTATCGCTTTCGATCTTATTTTATCTCTTTTTTCTTCTTCTCGGTATCTTTTGCCCTCACAATTATTCTATAAGAGGCAGCCCAGAGCTGGGCCGGAAGTTATTTTCTTCTTGTGTATAATTACGTCATAAATACAGCGGCAAGGGGTGGGGTGGCAGGGTGGTCATGGCTGGGCAGGGTTAAAGTGGCCACACACGGTCAGTTTTGCCATCAAACTTATCTGTTCAGATATCTAAACACATAAAATTAATCGTGTGTGTACGATTCAATATATCTGATCAGACTTCTGTTCAGATTATCTGTCAGTTAAATTTGACCGTGTGTGGGCTCCGTCAAAATTTATCTGAACAGATATCTGTTCAGATAAATTTGACTTTGAGTTAGTTGTAGAGAGAGAGAGAGAGAGAGAGAGAGAGAGAGAGAGAGAGAGAGAGAGAGAGAGAGAGAGAGAGAGAGAGAGAGAGAGAGAGAGAGAGAGAGAGAGAGAGAGAGAGAGATAGATAGATAGATAGATAAAGAGAGAGAAAGAGTGAGAAAGAGAGAGAGAGAGAGATTAAGGGAGAGAGATAGAGTGGCAATGAAAGATGATAAAGCTGGATAACGAGCATCTTGCTGTTTTACAGTTCAATAACAGCCGTATTCAACGTCCGCTTCATTATATTACGATAATAATGAGTGGTGCACATACACCCAAACTAATTCTATACTTGTTGTGTAACACGAGTGTGTTACACCCTCACTTGCTGTATAACACGGGTGTGTTACAGCCTCAATTATTGTGTAACACGGGTGTGTTACACTCTCACTTGCTATGTAACACGGGTGTGTTACACCCTCACTTGCTGTGTAACACGGGTGTGTTACACCCTCACTTGTTGTGTAACACGGGTGTGTTACACCCTCACTTGTTGTGTAACACGGGTGTGTTATACCCTCACTTGGTGTGTAACACGGGTGTGTTACACCCTCACTTGCTGTGTAACACGGGTGTGTTACACCCTCACTTGCTGTGTTGAACGGGGTGTGTTTTATTAGATAGCAGATCTCTACAGCATTCAGACTCTCATGATGGATGCCGCACATTTGACAGACTGACAAATAGCCACATCTCCCCCCCGAATCTCTCAGCTTTCAGCTCTCATCACCCCCCACCACCACACCTCGTAATGCCTGCGTATTTATTCTCATAATTTATGAGAATGGTCTGATTTTCTCTTCTCAATATTTGTCGAAGAATTATCGCTTTAAAAATGATTTCGCGTTGTTATTGTATCATCAGCTACAAGTGAGTAATGACACTTATCATGGCCTTCTCTCGCTCTCTCTCTCTCTCTCTCTCTCTCTCTCTCTCTCTCTCTCTCACTGTCTCTCTATCTTCCTATATACTCTTTCCCATTATTCACCTTTGACAGGTAGGCCTATTTGACAGAGATAGGGCACATATTAGTACTTTCGATGCCTCTGTGTCCCTTTTCACTTTATCTTCATGCATTTCTGATGTACAATTTTATCGAAGCGAAATAAACTTGATTCAGAAAGAGTTCGAGTGAAGCAACAATAAAGAAGAGCCGTCGAGAAGTAGTAGTTCTTGTTTCTTATTCTCACTGAGGTAGCAGTAGATGTAATATCAAATGAAAAATATGTATATATATGAAGAGAGAGTTTAAGTGAGGCAACAATAAAGAAGAAGCTTAGAAAATTGGTAGTTCTTGTTTCTAGTTCTCACTGAGGTGGCAGTAGGCCTAGATATAATATTAAATGAAATAGTATACATGTATTTGAAGAAAGCATAGAACAAATAAAAACTGTAGAAGTGTCAAAGGCAATCGCGACCATTGTAAACATTGAGTAAGGAATTGCAGAGATGCCAACAACTAATTTTGCTATTTTATTCACCATGTCGATGAGCCGAAGGTAAACAATATCAGCTGACTGTTATTTAAAGGCATAAAATAGTGAAGTTATTTTACATTTTAAAAGCTTTTTAACGAAAATTAAATACTTTAGGAGCACGTCCATCGTCAAATCTATCGCATATATCGTCATGTCAACAAATTATTTGAAATGTATCTCTAATAATTGGTTGTATAATCTTGCAATACAAAATGCATACAAATATTATTTAAAATCTCTTAAAGAATATTCCCCGTCATTTGGTTTCCGGATTACAGGAACTTGTACACCCAAATGCGGAACAATACATCATCTTAAATCTGTTTAGAGGACGAATATCATGAAATAAAACTGCAATCACACAAACTACTGTTAATTACACATGACCGAGAGACTTTTTTACCCTCACGATTAAATGGAGCAAGCTGAAAATCAAGTAGCTCTTGTTATAAACTTGAATTGCTAAAACAACAGTTATGCCATATCTACCTTATTTAAAAGGTCTTTGGAAGAGAGAGTTCAAGTGAAGAAACAATAAAGAAGAAGCATAGAGAGGTAGTAGTTCTTGTTTCTAGTTCTCACCGAGTCAGCAGAGAACGGCCCATCTATCACGCAGTCTCGATGTCTCGCTGTTCAGAGTGATCGCTCATCGCTCTATAGTTTCATTTAATCTATTACACTCTGCTCGGCTAATCGATTGATTGATCGGGTATTGATTTGAGACTGCTCCTATACGGCAACCGTTGCTTCGCCATTAATTACAGAAAGGGAAATTGTTTACTTGTTGTTTAAATTTGGAAGCTGGTGCTCGTAAAGGCTGGTAAACAACCACATCGTGTAAGAGGCGACAAATACAGATATGGTTAAAAAGAAATTTATTACAATTTGAGAGCTGAACGCGGTTATTCTGACCTGGTGATTGAGACGTACTTGAGAGTCCGTGCTGTTGTTGTTGTTGCTGTCTTATTCTAATCACTTCCCGTTATGTACGCATTTACAGTATTGATCAACGCATTGCTCATTAATAAGTCCTTCCATAGAATAGTGTAGTAATTTGTGTATCGAATCCAACTAAATTTCTATAAAAGATTGGCTTCTATTACAGCTTCGTCAGATGTAACTCTGAATCAAATGATTTTTCATTGAGCGGAAAACTTCCACCTAAGCGCCTACAACGAGTTTCTATTTCCACTCTAATAAGTTGAGCCGAACGATAAATTGAATCCGCGCCCGTTCAATCAGCGCAGAGCAGCGTAACCACTGATCCCTACCCGGCCTGGTAGGGTAGGGATCCTGATCTGGCGTCCATCAGACTCCATCGATCAGTTGTTAGAATTTCAATTATTAGCGTCAGTTTCCTCGCTCACAGGTATTGATGTATTGATTACTTCTGGAGGAGATATGGAACAAGATAGCTTCTCATTATCTCACTTAAGCTTCCTTAGTCGTCTCTTACGATACGAGCAGTTTACGTTTAGTCTATGCTACAGTGAACACAACACTGGCAGTAAACATTGCAAGTCAATTTTTTACTTAAGCAAACGTTTTCATCGAAATCAAGCAGAAAAAATAAATTTTCAAACCGAAACATGGCAGGATTGCTGAGAATTGGACCTCAGGGAGTCGATGAAGAGTCAGGCTGGACCAGGCAGGACCAGGCAGGGTCAGGCAGGACCAGTCAGGGTCAGGCATGACCAGGCAGGGTCAGGCAGGACCAGAAAGGGTCAGTCAGGACCAGAGCAGGACCAGGCAGGACCAGACAGGACTAGACAGGACCAGGCAGGACCCGGCAGGACCAGACAGGGTCAGGCAGGACCAGGCAGGACCAGGGCAGGACCAGGCAGGACCAGGCAGGACCAGGCTGAGGGGGAGGGAGGATTAGCTCGTGTTAGAGGCCGATATTTCTGGGGATGTAAAGATTTCAATTCTCTATTGGTTTGCTCTGCATTGACGACATGAGCGCAGAGAATGACTTATGCCTGGATTACACGAGAAGACTTGCCCAGTGTAAACATCTACACTAATGTCCCATCTCTAGCTCCATCTCTCTCTCTCTCTCTCTCTCTCTCTCTCTCTATGTCGCTCGCTCTATGTCTATCTCTCTCTCATCCATCCAACCATCCATCTATCCATCCATCAATCCATCCATCCATCCATCCATCCATCTATCTATCTATCTATCTATCTATCTATCTATCTGTCTGTTCTGTCTGTCTGTCTGTCTGTCTGTCTGTCTGTCTGTCTGTCTGTCTGTCTGTCTGTCTCTGTCTGTCTGTCTGTCTGTCTGTCTGTCTGTCTGTCTCTGTCTCTTTCTGTCTGTCTGGTCTTCTGGCGTCCTGTCTGTCTGCCGTCTGTCTGTCTGTTCTGCTCTGTCTGTCTGTCTGTCCTGTCCGTCTTTCTGTACTTTCCTGTCTGTCTTCTGTCTGTCTGCGTCCTTCTGGCTGTCTGTCCTGTCTGTCTGTCTGTCTGTCTGTCCCCTGTCTTTCTGTCTTGTCTGTTGCTGTTCTGTCTGTCTGTGCTGTCTGTCCTGTCGTCCTGTACTGTCTGTTGTCTGTCTTGTCCTGTCTGTCTGTCCTGTCTGTCCTGTCTGTTCCCTGTTCGGTCTTTCCTGTAATGTCTGTGTCTGTCCTGTCTGTCTGTCTGTCCTGCTGGCTGTCTGTCCCTGTTCTGTCTGTCTGTCTGTCTGTCTGCCTCTTCTTCTTCTGTCTGTCTGTCTGTCTGTTCTGGTCTGTCGTCTGTCTGTCCTGGTCTGTCCTGTTCTGTCTGTCCGTCTGTCTGGTCTGTCGTCTGTCGTATTCTTCTTTTGGTTCTTTTGGTCTGTCTGGGTCCTAGTCTATATCTAAAATCTCTCGATCTATCTATCTATCTATCAATCTATCAATCTATCTATCTATCTATCATCTATCTATCTATCTATCTATCTATCTATCTATCTATCTATCTATCTATCTATCTATCTATCTATCTATCTATCTATCTATCTATCTATCTATCTATCTCTCTATCTATCTATCTATCTATCTATCTATCTATCTATCTATCTATCTATCTATCTATCTATCTATCTATCTATCTATCTATCTATCTATCTATCTATCTATCTATCTATCTATCTATCTATCTATCTATCTATCTATCTATCTATCTATCTATCTATCTATCTATCTATCTATCTATCTATCTATCTATCTATCTATCTATCTATCTATCTATCTATCTATCTATCTATCTATCTATCTATCTATCTATCTATCTATCTATCTATCTATCTATCTATCTATCTATCTATCTATCTATCTATCTATCTATCTATCTATCTATCTATCTATCTATCTATCTATCTATCTATCTATCTATCTATCTATCTATCTATCGATCCATCCATCCATCCATCCATCCATTCATTCATCCATCCATCTATAAGCTGATATCTAGTAATTGATCTATTTTAACGCCGGTTTCTCAGCTAGATTCTCTCAATGAGGCTGGGACAGGTGTCGGTGTGAAGCTGTTGAGGAGAGTTGGGAGGAGTGAGAGCTCCTGGACCAGGGCTGAAAGGGTTAATTGCTTCCATAGAGTCGCGTGACATTGAGGATAAAATAAAGCAAGATCTACACGTGCGATTAGCACGTCCATTCCATGCTACAAGGTGCAGTCATTAAAAGCGGCACAAAATCCATCTCCAGAAAATTTAAATAAAGATTTGTCACTGAAACAACTTAAAATTATTAAAGTTAATTAAGTCTTGTTGTTGTTGTTTCGTGTATGTACAGACAGATGTCGCGATGCTCTGGGCATGCGCAGTGGACTCATACCTGATCACGCACTCTCAGCAAGCTCCTCAGTCGACCCCGTGCACCTGGGCCCTGCTAATGCTAGGTACGCTAACCAATGCGCCATCTCAACCTCCTTAACGTCCTTTCCGTTTTCTTAAGATTGCCAGTCAATCAGTGTCGCGATATAAAAATAAATCAATAGTACTGCCAGTTAAAGAGTGAACTAATTAGGATTAATATTACATCATACAATGACTATCATACGTTTATATAACTATCACATCAAACAATTACAATAAAAAAGCAAACACTCATTATAGTGAAATGATCAACTATGTTGATATCTATCACTTTTACTGCCAAGCCATTTTCAACCATTTGGCAATTTAGTCCATTTTTCGTATAGTATAACCAGTCCAGTGAAAATCCGAGATTTTACTCTCAGATCAGCGCGGCAGGGATTCGAATCCGCGAGAGTTCAATTCACCTCAGGATCTGTCATTTAAAACGGATCCTGAGGTGAAAGTTGAATAAATCATACGTTTATATCACTATCACATCATACAATTACTTTCATATATAGCCTACGTACATTACATTTCTCAATGTTTTTCGCACGGCTCACAGAGTTCTAACACCAAAACCACCAGCCGCTGTAGCGGATTATTATTGCTTTATTCTCGCGATAATTCTAGAGAAAGTGTCGCTTTATGACTGGTCTCAGAATCATTGAAGATTTGAGCAAGGTTTAGTAGATGATTGCGGCGCTGTCGTGGTCTAAAGCCGAACATAAAAGCTTTTAATTAAGGCAGCGTTCAACCCGGGACCGCTAAGTCAAGTTTACTGATCGACTGTTTCCATGTCGCTCACAAAACCGTGCATTAGCCCGCGAGTCGTGTCTGAGAAACTCTAGCCAGGCTTCCACTCCCGCCAATATAAAAAACTGTAAGAATCGAAATTACTGGATTAAAAAGGAGACTACTTTATATGCGGCAGATACAGGATCTGAGAATCTGGGTCTCGTTTATGAACTAGGTCATCGTAGAGTTATTATAGGAGCGCGTAGTCACTATCAGCATCGAGCCAGCCAGAAGTCGAACGTTGCTTCCATCAAATTGTGATAGGGCCTACATTATTCTATTTCTACCTTGTGTTGATCAAGGATGTCCTCTCTATGATATATTTTGCGGATGCTTGGGAATAATAGCTCGAGTTTGTGTGCTCAATGTTGTCATGGACGACAGTATCACTGCGATTATGTTGCTGTGACGTTTTTTTGTTTCTCTCCAGATAGCAGTTAAGTTGTTATTATGTATCTCCAGGTTGTTATTGTTGTTGAGATGTTGTTATCTTCGGACTGTTGTTGTTGTTCTTGTTATATAATTGTTTTCACCAGAATATTGTTGTTATGTTGCTTTTATCAGCAGGATGTTGTCGATATGTTGTTTATATCTCCAGGCTGTTGTTGCTGTTGTTGTCGAGATGTGCTGTTATCAGCAGGATGTTGTTGAGATGCTGTTATTATCTACATGTAAATGATGTTGTTGTTGTTGTTGTCGAGATGTTGTTATCAGCAGGATGTTGTTGAGATGCTGTTATTATCTACATGTAAATGATGTTGTTGTTGTTGTTGTCGAGATGTTGTTATCAGCAGGATGTTGTTGAGATGCTGTTATTATCTACATGTAAATGATGTTGTTGTTGTTGTTGTCGAGATGTTGTAGTTATCAGAAGGATGTTGTTGAGGTGCTGTTATTATCTACATGTAAATGATGTTGTTGTTGTTGTTGTCGAAATGTTGTTGTTATCACCAGGATGTTGTAAAGTTTCTCTCTGATCTCATGTGTTTCTGTCCTCGAGCTATCGCAACGTGGCGGCGCGTGGCCCTAGGTGCCCTGGGGGCCTGGAGCGGCCTGGGGGCCCTGGGGGGCCCTGAGTGCCTGAGGAGCCTGGGGGAGCTGGGTGCCCTGAGAGGCCTGGGCGGCCTGGAGGTCCTGGGTGCCTTGAGGGGCTTTGGGGCCTGGGGCGGCCTTGGGTGGCCTGGGGTGCCCGAGGGGCCTGGGTGGCCTGGGAGGCCTGGGGCGGCTGGGTGACCTGGAGGTAGGGCTATACAGCGAAATCTGATAATGGTTCATCAGGTGAGAGATAATTGATAGAACTCCCGCATCAATTATTTACCGACCGTCAGGTCCACGGCTCCCACAAGATCAACCCTGCCGTCCATTATCCTGCTGGGGCTTCCTTTAACTCTTCGCAGTCTCTGTAGCATGAAATTTTGTGCGAAACAGCCGCATACTGTTACATCCCGGATGTTGCCTATGGACGCATGTATCTTGTGTCCACAAGATGATCACGTGGTGGACACTAGAAGTCCCATTGGGTGTCCTATCCCCTTTCAGTTTTCCATCAAGTCCCTCAGCATCATTCCCGGAGCTCAAAGATACTCCACAGGATGGAATCAGCTGCCACGCCCACTGAACATCGCTCCAGGTTGAGTCTGATACTTCAGGTCATCGGGGGTTCTAATCCTGACTGAGATCAGAGTGTTTCGTGTTGTAGGAAACTGACGTTAAAGAGATTTGTTGATAGGCTTCAGCGAAATAAAGTTTGGGTGACTGAGTTCAAAGAGACATTGTTGTCGTTATTACTCATCACCCTCTTCCCTTATATCCCAGTTTAACCAGAGTCGGGATACGAATTGACTTTCTCTTATGCATTCTTAATCATTAAATTTTGCTCAAAGAACAATTAACCTGGAATCAAACGAATTTCTTGCGATATAAATGAATACCTTGTGGGTGACACCGAATAACTAACAGGTGACACGGATAGCAAGTTGTGTGTGACACGAATAGCTTACGTGAGACACAAATTGCTTGTGTGTGACACGAATAGCTCGTGGTGACACGAATAGTGTATTTTTTCACAGAGTAGAAGCTACAAGGTGGCAGGTGTTTGAAGGGCAGGCAGTTCTTAATACGTAGAAGCGAACTAAACAAAGTTACAAGTTTCATATGATAACGAATTCCAATAATTTCCAAATCCAATGGAAGATAAACAGATGTCTGTCATATGGAAGATCGGAAATAGTGGAGAGAGAGAGAGAAAAGTAAGAGAGAGAATGAGCGAGAGAGAGAGAGTGAGAGATGCATAGATGGAGAAGGAAAGAGAGTGTTAGAGAGAAAGAGAGAGAGAGAGATTAAGACGGATATCCTGATTTAAGAGGGGCTGTTTAGGAAGTCTGTATTGAAGGAACCGGAAGAGTTGATTTTCCAGTAGAGAGCTCGACGAAGCGTTAAAGATTTGAGAGGCAGGAGAAGAAAACTGGAGGTCGTGCTTTGAATGTTGATTCCACCGTATCAATGAGTTGATGTGCTGTGTATATACAAGCATACACTTCCTCTACACTCTACATCACCGTAGAGTGTTCAGTGAAGTGTACGAATGTGTACACACAGCAGTACACTACTTCTACACTCTACATCATCGTACAGTGTTCAGTTAAGTGTACGAAAGTGTACACACAGTTTTACACTACTTCTACACTCTACATCACCGTAGAGTGTTCAGTGAAGTGTACGAATATGTACACACAGTTGTACACAACCTCTATACTGTACATCATCGTACAGTGTGAAGTGATGTGTACGAATATGTACCCACGTGTACACTTCCTCTACACTCTACATCAGCGTACAGTGCACTTACGGCGCTGGCTTATTGGCTTGCACTTACGTGTACGCACTCATGTACACACGTCTTGGTCTGTTGTATGTACAACAGATCAACATATCTCTATTCCGTTCCATTAGTCTTCAGTATGCTGGCATATCGATAGCCTAGGCTCCTAAAACAATAGCGTCTTCTACTTTTATTAGAAGTTATACTATAAAACGTATTCGTCGTTTCTCTTTCAAATTTCTGTAAGAAACTTACTTTTTCGAGGCTAAGAAATTTTTTCATAGACTGAATTTAAGGATAATTCAAATCAACAATTTGATAGATAGATAGATAAATAGATAGATAGATAGATAGATAGATAGATAGATAGATAGAGAGAGAGAGAGAGAGAGAGAGAATGATAAAATAGGTCGTTGTCAGCTGTCAAACATAGAAAGCTGGAATCAACGATGTAAGTCATGTAATATCATCATACCATAACGACTTGATTAATCCTCGGCTGTAATCCTTTAGCTTTCCACAAGCATGGAATGCACCCCTTGATGACTCTCATGCCCGTATTTACGAGCGATAAGTTAAGCTGCGGATTATATACGCCTGTCCCGTAGTGAAGGCAAGTTTTATTTGAATATTAATTAAACTTGTCAACAAATCAAGTAAAATACGATACGAGCATTTTTCCCACCTGCCTGAATATGTCTCAATACTGCTCGATGTTGTTATGGAAGACTGTAACATTCTAATTGATGTGTTACAGTTAGACGAGTGAAAGTATGTGTGGAGTGTAAATATACGAATGAAGGAATATAGTGTGACTGATCCTATATACAGTGTAAATGATGAGATTTGAGTAATTAAAGTAGTTAACTCAACGTAAGCTACTTTACATGTAGATATGGTAAGGCAATGCATATTGTGAATGGATAACTTCGTTGGTCTATAGAGTGTTCTATTTAAAGGCAGACTCTGAGTATAGAGACGTGCCTTGAACCAGCCACATGAGAGAGGACTAGAGAGAGAGAGAGAGAGACACGTCAACCGTGGATTAGACTAGAGAATAAGTAAAAGTAGTCTTCATGACTCATAAGAAGTCAACCCTAACGTTAACCCTAACCTTAACTCTAACCTAAACCCTAACCTTAACCCTAACCCTAACCCTAACCTTAACTCTAATCCTAACCCTAACCCTAACCCTAACCCCTCACCCTAACCCTAACCCCTCACCCTAACCCTAACCCTAAACCTAACCCTAACCCTAACCCTAACCTTAACTCTAATCCTAACCCTAAACCTAACCCTATCCCTATCCCTAACCCTAACCTTAACTCTAATCCTAACCCTAAACCTAACCCTATCCCTATCCCTAACCCTAACCCTATCCCTAACCCTTGTATACTTGTATATAAATAAAGGTTTAAATAGTATTTTATATGCTAAAATAAACTCAGTCGCCTTGCATTCAACAGGCATATTTGTAGTTTCTTCCCGATTTTTCGTTCCACATCTCACCTCATATCATGTCTCTCACTCTCTCTCTCTCTCTCTCACTCGCTCGCTCTCTCTTCCCTCTTTCTCTCTCTCTCTGTATCTATGTATATATATCTCTCTTTTTATATTTGATTTCCATTCAGGTATTTATGTAGATCCACAGATCCGTCAATACGAGGAACAGTTCCATTGCTCCGCACTGTCTCGAATAATCCGCGCTAATCCATTTCCTCTATCTCTCCACCGCGCATCCATTAGCGGCTCCATGACGCTCCATTTACTCTCTATCCTAGTGGAGCAGTGGACCTAGGGACGTCTCTGAGCATAGTGGATCTAGGGTCGCCTCTGCACATAGTGGACCTAGGGACGCCTCTGAGCATAGTGGACCTAGGGTCGCCTCTGAACATAGTGGACCTAGGGACGCCTCTGCACATAGTGGACCTAGGGACGCCTCTGAACATAGTGGACCTAGGAACGCCTCTGAACATAGTGGAGCTGTGGATCTACAGTATAATTAGTAACGTATATATTTAAAGCGCGCTAGGTAAAGAAACAGAGGCTGAAATAAAAACGAAATACAGAACGAAAATTAATAGAGAAAGAAATAGAGAAATAAAGTCATGAAACACTGTGAAGAGAGAGGAGATAGAGAGCGTAAAAGAGAGTGTGTGTGTGTGTAAAATGAGAATGAATTGAATGGGGATAAGAAGGAGAGAGGGATGAAGAAGGAATAAGAAGGTTGTCTCATGTAGTACATTGTGTTTATAGTTCCCCAGTGATCCATGCGAGCCTCTCTCGCTAAATCTTACTTCAGTTCAGCAGTGACATCCGACAAGTCTATACATACACCATCATACTCTCTCTCTCTCTCACTCTCTCTCTCTCTATCTATCTCAGTCTCTCTCTCGCGCGCTCCCTCTCTCTCTCTCTCTCTCTCTCTGTCTCACTCATCCATCTATCTCTGTTTCTCAGTCTCTCTCTCTATCTCTATCTCTCTCTCTCTCTCTCTCTCTCTCTCTCTCTCTATCTATCTCAGTCTCTCTCTCTCTCTCGCTCTCTCTCTCTCTCTCTCTCTCTCTCTCTCTCTCTCTCTCTCTCTCTCTCTCTCTCTCTCTCTCTCTCTCTCTCTCTCTCTCTCTCTCTCTCTCTCTCTCTCTCTCTCTCTCTCTCTCTCTTTCTCACTCACTCACGTAAATTTGGCTGAGAACAGAACTCAAGCCTTTCCTGTATCAGCCCAGTATTTTACTGAATAAGCAATTGAAGAGGCAGTCCCGAATCAGTCCAGTGTTTTACTGATTAAGCTATTGAAGAGGCAGTCCCGAATCAGTTCATGTTGTATCCGTTAACAGAATTCACACGGAGCTGAACGGAGGAGCCTGGTGTCCCGCTCATCCCATCTCACCTGACAACATCGAGCACCTCGAGATTGACCTTGGTGCACTCAAGGTCATAACACTGATCGAGACACAGGGGAGATTTGGTAACGGTCAGGTGAGTGGCTGTAACTCTAACTTTCTCTCTCTTTGTCTGTCTCTCTCTCTCTCTTTATCTTTCTCTCTCTCTCTCTCTCTCTTTCTCGTTCTCTCTCTCTCTCTCCATCTTCCTCTTTCACTCTCTTTATATGTTTCTGACAGATGAAGGATTCGAGGCAAATATTCCCCTAAGTGGTCTCTCAGAATCGTTCTAGTGAGGAGCCATAGAACAAAACAAATAACAGTACAAGATGTTGTTTGATTGATGTAGGACAATGTGTATACGTGTAGTACAAGGTGTTATCTGAATGATGTAGGACAATGTGTACACGTGTAGTACGAGATGTTATTTGATTCATTTAGGACAATGTGTACACGTGTAGTATGAGATTTTATTTAATTTATGTAGGACAATGTGTACACGGAACAGTACAAGCTTCTGTACCAGAGAGAGGACCTGGGTCAATGGTTTGTGTTTAAGAACAGAAGAAAGCAAGAGGTTCGTCAAATTTCTTACCTTTATTCATCACGACTGAGCTGTGAGCCATAGTGCAGTTACTATAATATCCTGATCTGTGAAACAACAATAACAACACAATTATAATACCAAAGTATTCATGACATCATTAAGGACTTTGAAGCCAAAACGTTGCTATCAGTAAAAAGTTTAATTTCACGATGCAGTGCAAACCAATGCAACTGTGCAAACCAGTACAAACCAGTTCAGACTAGTCCAGACCAGTTCAGACTAGTACAGACCAGTGCAAACCAGTGCAAACCAGTGCAAACCAGTTCAGACTAGTCCAGACCAGTGCAAACCAGTTCAGACTAGTCCAGACCAGTGCAAACCAGTTCAGACTAGTACAGACCAGTGCGCACCAGTCCAAGTGGGAGATTCTAAAATCCTAAATGCACTTTCTATTTTCTTTTTTAAATCTGTACCTTAATACTGAGGATACATTTGGCAATCCGAATACATTTAAAATTTGAAGATCTCTTCAGATCCTTGTAGTCCAGAAATGAGCTGATGCATTTCAGTAGATTTTCTCTGTTTGTCTGCAAACATTTCAGTAGATTTTTTCTGTTTGTCTGCAGATATTTCAGGAGATTTTCTCTTTTTATCTGCTTGTATTTCAGGAGATCTTCTCTGTTTCAAGTGTTTAAGGAGAGTTTCTCTGTTTCTCTGCTGCATGTGTTTCAGGAAATTTTCTCTGTTTCTCTGCTGCAGGTGTTTCAGGAGATTTTCTCTGTTTCTCTGCTGCATGTGTTTCACAAGATTTTTTCTCTGTTTCAGGTGTTTCAGGGCAACAGCAACGCATACGGAGCTGAGCTGAGACATGTTGACCCGATGACGGTAGCTCGAAGAGTGCGCGTACAGCCGTACAGTGCGCACTCTAAACACGTGTGTCTACGTCTAGAGCTGTATGGCTGTGTCTGGACCGGTGCGTACAACACCTGTACCGTCTCTGTACCGTGTTTTGTGTGATATATTGTTACACGATTGATTTTTTTTTGATTTTTTTGATTTTTAGATCACCAAAAAGGGTCATTCAACCCTGTGCAGTTCACAAGCAATGCAAACAAACAAGTAAATGCAATAAGTGAGCACAATTTAAATGTGAACCATGGTGAACTTAAAAAGAAAAATATAAAGTAGAAATTAAAGAATTGACATAAAGAAATTCAAAATAAAGAAAATTAATGATAGTAGGTAGGCATAATTATACATTTAAGATCAGTATCATTAATAACTATTTAATAAGTACTGACGAAGATTAATATTGAAACAGTTAACGGAACGAGATGATCGTAAATTAGGTGGAAGGGATAGCCAGTATCTAGGGCCTTGTACAGCTATATACTTTTCGCGACAGAGGGTTCTGAACAATGATATAGTAAATTCCGAAACTTGTCGAAATTTATAAACAGAATTTACAACTTTATTTAATAGCAACGAATAGTTGTAATATGAAGGCATATCATTATGAATCATCATACAGAAATACGCAACAGCAATGTTTATGAATATCACTTAACTTTAAAATTTTAAGTTCTTTAAATATATTGTTTGTATGACTACGAAACTCTGCATGTTGAATTATTCTAATTGCTCGTTTTTGGAGTACTATCAATTCGTTGAGCAAGGTGTTAGAAGCGTTCCCCCAAACAATATTACAATAAATTAGATGCGGATATATTAGACTGTAGTATAAATTTAACATACAATGTTTAGGTAACTTAGTTTTAACCCGATGGAGTAATCCAATGGATTTGGCTAATTTTTGTGCAGTATAAGAAATATGATATTGCCATGATAATTTTTCATCAAGAATCACTCCCAAAAATTTAGTCGCTAACAGTGCAATAAGGGTGTATGCTATTACCCCAAGGCAGGGTTTGTTTTAATTATAGTTGCTGACGATTACGATTTTCTAGTAGGATATGTAGACCTATTCAACTGGGTTCAATCGGAAGCATCGGTGGTATAATGGTATAGATGCTAGGCTTTAGATCATGGGTTCGGGGCTAAAGTCTGGATCGAGTCACTTTTTTAAAGTTTTACTCAGTTGTATTAGTTTCATAGGAATATGGTTAGGGTTAGGGTTAGGAGTATGGGTTATGCTTAGCGATAGTTAATTTTTTGAATAATTGGTTAGGAATAATTGTAAAAGATAATTAGTTAGGAATAAAACCCTGCCAGGTGCGGTAATAGCACAAAATGCTGTTCGGCTTTTAATTAACGGCAAGTCGATTGTAACACATTTGTATTGAGCTCCTGTTGAAATGAAGTTTCTGTGTCAAACTGTCTGGACTCTGAAGACAAATTGTGACGATAAATAATTACGTGACTTACTTTAACAGTTATTAATAGTTGTACAAAAATGTTAATAACAACAATATAAACGCCATCAAGACATCGCTCACGATAACTTCTATTGTGCAACAGTTGCCCTTACAACACATAACGACAGCTTCTATTGTGCAACAGTTGCTCAAGTTGTATGCACTGGTGGATGGCCGAATGGACAGCACACCCGCTTGACAATCAGTAGGTTAAAGTCTCAAACCCCTCGCAGACATTCTCTCATTTATTTATGTATTAATTATTTCATCAAATCAATGAATATAACGGTTGAGCTATTGAAACGCTCAATTTAGCACTTGGGCATAATTACACTTACTAACACGTGTAGAAGCGGAATATTTGACTTTTATATTAAACTTTGGACTGATTTTCTGGATTTTGAAATTTTGTACATTTTTTGTGAACCTTCTTTATGTTCGCCGGCCAGATTTTGTTCAATAGTGCTCGATGTTGTCATTGATGAATGTAGCACTCTAATACTGTTATTATTATTGTTATTATTATTATTATTATTATTATTATTACTACTACTACTACTACTACTACTACCACTATTTGACTCAGTCATGTTTTGATGATGTAGACGCCACGGTAGAGTACAGCCTGCCTCAGATCTCGCCCACTGTCTCGTGGCCTGGGCGAGACCTCGAGGACCTCACGTATGACGGGGGGGTAAGCAGGGTGGGCAGGTTGGAGGGGGGCCTGGGGCAACTCATGGACGGGGTGGAGGGGGGTGAACTGGGGGAGGAAGATGTGAGAGGGGGTAATAGAGGTATAATTATTCTGTGCTAAATTTTATATTCTAGGTAAAGCTGGTAACATAACATAACGTAACATAACATAACATAACGGCACACTGGGTCAGGAAGCACAGATGCTTGTTTAAGACCCATTTCCTCCTTCCTCTCCATGGTTATCAGTAAAGCTAAGGTTAACGTTAGTTTCCTCACTCAAAGGCGATGTCAGTGACGGGCGAGCCCAGGATGTAAATATAAATAAATCAATCAGTAAAACAAGTGGAAATCTATCCATTCAGTTTACCCGTAGAAGTGGTCGAGTATATTCGTAAAACCTTTATTAAATCACTGACTCGGATCATAATTATCCTCAGAGTGAATAATTAAATAATTTATCCATAATTGAAATCGATAATATAGATAATATAGATAATATAGATAATATAGATAATATAGATAATATAGATAATATAGATAATATAGATAATATAGATAATATAGATAATATAGATAATATAGATAATATAGATAATATAGCTAATATAGATAATATAGATAATATAATATAGATAATATAATATAGATAATTATAATTATTATCTATATCGATAATATGGATAATATAAATCGATTAAATCGATTTACACTGTATATCGATAATATAAATAACATATCGATAATTATAAACAATAACACTGACGAGTCACGTGTCGTTGTTCAGGCAGCGAGTGGGTGGGGTGGAGCAACGCCTCCGCTCAGTCAGTAGATCTCTGGTTCAAATTCTCCTCCACACGTAACTTCACATCGGCTGAGCTTCACTGCAGCAACCAGTTCAGTCAGTCCATCAGGGTCTTCCGCAGAGCTCAGGTCTGGGTAGGTCATCGTAAACCTGACCTCGAGGGGCTCCCAGGAAAGAAGTCCCACTGGAGCATTGGCGCGATCACCAGGGACAGACACCTAGGTTCTCAGTGGTCCCAGGTTGATGAGGCACCCTGGCCTGACCTCGATCACGAGACCTCGAGGGACGAGAGGGGAGAGCAGCCCAGGTGGGTGGTGATACCTCTGAGGCAGGCTGTGGGGAGGTACGTCTGGCTCAGGCTGCACTTCGATGATCAGTGGATGGCGATCAGTGAAGTCAGATTAAATTCTCGTTAGTAAATACCCGAATATTACGCGCTCTGCGTTCTATAATAGTCTCTTATTACATTAACTGTTAAGTGGTCTTTCGTGTAAGTCATACTTTAGGTCGTACTGAACCGCTGCCATACTGTGAAATTTGTAATAAACTTCATATAGTCTTGGTTGATGATAGATCGAATGTGTTGAGTCGTCTTGGAAGAGAAGTTTGTGCTTCTGAACCTTGAGTTAAGCACAATATATCCATACTACGAATCAATTGAGTCACTTACGAGGCATATTACTAAATACACTTATGCTGGGTTTAATGAAGGATGATTAGCGCTTGCGCTGCAAGAAATCTCCATTCAAAACATTTATCAGCTGATCTCTGGTTAAAATTTCTCATGAAATGCAAAGTCTATGATCACTTGTTATATGTCTAACAGCAGATATGCTAATCTCGATCAAATCTACAGTTATCTACTTTATATGAAACCGAAGCTTATAATTGAGACGATGTTAATTGGTTTGTATTATTTTATAAGACAGTAGTTGATCAGAATTATGACTTAATTGGATTTAAGTCTGTGTTAATTACTTGTTACTTTGTTATACCTTTAAATAGAATATCAGACTGCTACGTGGCGGATCCAGCATTTTTTAAGGGTGAGGGCCGGAAAATCTAAATAGTGTGCAAAAAAAGCACAAATTCTTCTCCCATTTTTTCATTTTATTCATTCTACACTTTCTTACACTCAGAAACAAAGTGACGACCTTCGCTCGATCAATCGAGCAAAGAAGCTGTTCAGTTATAAGAAAGAGAGGAATAAATGAATAGGCCTAAAGAAATAGATGAATAACTACTGTGCTATAGTAGAGTCTATCGTGTATGTAAAATCAACGGCCTAAAGGGGGCGGGCCTAACGAGAGGGTGGGCCTAACGAGGGGCGGGACCCAGGGGCCCTAGATCCGCCCCTGTTGTAGACTGAAAAAATAAATTTAACTATTTTACATTTTCTCTATTCTGATTGAATGTAAACAGAAGCCGCAGTGATTCCATTGATACCAGTAACACCCCCACCTCCCCACACAACATCCCACCCCGTGGAATCTCTCAGGAGAGGGGACTCTATGTCTCAACGGTCTTCTAGCAACCCGGTCGTCATGACCTCTGATGTAATGAATGACGTCACCAACATGACATCACGTGACAGTCAGATGAAGGTCAAGGCTATCGGCAGGTCTGCCCCTGAACGCTCTATGGGCAGTGGAGACAATCGGAGAGGGTCCGCATTGGCAGCTCCGCCCACTGAGTCCATACAGAACGTTGATTCGCCTTTATCGAGCCTGGGGGAGGAGCTAAATGATGAGGAGAGGCGGGGCCTAGTCTCGCCTGTTATCGTTGAGACGAAGGGGCGACGAATGAGCGGCCTGAGCGACTCTCAGATAGGCGTCATCATAGGCACCCTCTCCACCCTCACCCTGCTCCTACTCGCTCTAGCTACCGTCCTTCTCGTGATCTGTCGAAGACACGGGAACAAGCTGAGACCTCGAAGTAGTCGTTACCGTGGCAGCCGTTACCTTGGAAAAGGTTTCCATGCGGATAAAGTTCTGCCAGCACAACGTCCAACTACGCTAATGGGAATTTCCAACATCTGCGGGAATTTGATTGACAGTATCACTTCGCCTGCGGGGCGGGGACATAGCGATTACGTTGGGGAAGTACTGGCTGGAAATACCCGATCTGCTATAAATAAACTGCCGATGAGTGGCACGGTGTATAACTTTGTGCCGATGTCTGACGGGACGGATTCTGACTCCACTAAGTTGATGATTCATGGGTCAAAACCTCAGGAGAATCGAGACTCTGGTCTAAACACAGCCGAGCTGAGTGGCGATGATGATGATACTGATGACGATGATGTTGATGAAATTAGAAACATTTCTGAGACGCCTAACGAACATTTGCCCAAGTTTGATTTGTGCCGAGTCGACGAGAGACCTAATACGAAGAGACGCACCGAGGAGAGAGATATGGATAGGGACAGCTCTACACAAGACCTCAGTTTTGTTTATCAGTCGTTGAAAGACCGCAGTGAGAGAAATCTGTCTTTAGACAGTTCAGGCAAAACTTCTTGTACCAGTCCCTCTCTCGTGCCGTTATCTATCCCAACTAGCGGCAGAACTCTCTCGTGCTATAACCCCACCTATGTCTCTCCCAACAGCAGGTCCACGGGAGATCAAGACACCTGCCTTAGGCCCATTGATCAGCGGTGCAGTGATCATATCAAGCAGAGTGCAGGATCAGACACCTATAGAACGCCGCGTGTTGCTTGTAGAGGTGATCTAAAGAGAGCGGGATCTGTGTGCGTGCTAGACTATAGAGCTGCTGATGCAGAAGACCTAGACAATGGACGAGAAAGCGTTCACGATGATTTTGCCTCAATGCTGGAAGCGATAAAGAACCTCAATAACGTTTACGATGACTCAAACGTGGAGAGTAACAATTCTCTTCACTCTAATCGCCACATCTCGACAAATCATGGTTCACTCTCTAAGGAATCTATGCCTGGGAGCGAGCGAATGTTGTTCATAAATGAGCACAGCAGCGCTGAGAACAGACGTATGAAGAGCTTGAGATCCTGTGACTGTAGATCTGTGTGTGGTAGAGCTTGGTACAGAGGTCGAAATGTAGGTCAGAGGAGAGACCACGGAGTTATTAGGAGCAACAGTTGCAACACAGGTGGGCGTGGTTACACTAAAGTCCCGCCTCACAACAAATCTGTTCACAAGCATGCTGTACGGGAAATACCCAAAGAGAGGCTTCGCTTTCTGGAAAGAATTGGATCTGGAAGATTCGGCGAGGTCAGTGTTTTGTTTTAGATTACATTCATAACTTGAAACAGCTCCTACACGGACTCTTATTTGTACTATATTTGCTAGTTAACGTCTTGCAGTGCACTTTGTGCAGAACTTAACAGCATTCTAGAGACCTGTCTTAAATAAATGCATTACTGTTAGTTTTGCATGTGTTTAGATCTACCTGTGTGAGATGATTGACATGAAGACAGAGGATGATGATGTGAGATCATCAAAGATGGCGACCACTGGTTCTCTGGTCACAGCGAAACTCTTCTCTAACCTCCCAGTGCATGCCTGCAGGTTAAATGTGCAGATAAATAGCATAATGATATCGGGCTTAATTAACATAACATAATATAACACTAAATTAACATAACACAACCCTTTCTTTACTACTGGTACTTTGAAGCCCTCATCCTATTACAAGTTATGACTATGACTTTCAATAACAACCCCTTATTTTATCAGCGGGACTTGAAAGTCCACATACACAACTAAGACGAACTTACAGTCTGGATGCGAGAGAGACCAATTACCCAGAATACTCAGCATCCAAACTGACCCATAGCGTCGCTTTATTCTAGTTTCAAACATAAATTCTGGTTCTGGTAAAGAATAGGGTAAAACGTAACGCAACATAAAACTTGTTCAAGCTTGTGAGTTAAATGCGTTTGATTGCTACCAACTTTAATGAGTATAGAAGTAAGGTAGGTTAATTACGGAGTAAATTTTCTTAACTAAATGATGTCTTGTGATTAAATAATTGGTTGATGAACTATTGGTACATATTCTACAGAGAGATGCTAAGGGAAGCCGCCAGCAGGCTGAGCAGCTTGAGGGATGATAATATATTAAGATTGGTGGGGGTGTGCTCCACTGGCGCCCCCTACTCCCTGCTGGAGGAATACCTTCCACACGGACCCCTCGATCAGTTTCTGAGACAACTCTGCCTGGAGGAGAACGATAATCCCAGTGCATCGAGCATTGGGTAGGGATCTGTTAATTAGTTTTATCTATAGTGCTCGATGTTGTCATTTATGGCTGTAGCAATTTAATTGTTATGTTATTATTATTAATTACTTTGCACTGATTTGCTAGATTTTTGAATTTGCACCGACTTTGGAATTTTTTAGCTCACAGGCTCGATTTTGCCTCAATAGTGCTCTTTGTTATCATTGATGACTGTATCGCTCTTATTTGCGCTATATTATGTTATGTTAATTCCTACTTTTATCACTTAAGATGTGTTAGATTGCGTTACCTGTCAACTGTACTGGATTTTATGAGTTATGACCCATTTTGATGCTCTTATTAAATAAATCAATAATTTTAATGATTCTTTAGTCAACTTTGCTTGTGTGCATTTGACAGCATGGGATCTCTCATCTACATAATAACTCAGATCTCTTCAGCAATGAAATATCTCGAGTCACATGAAGTGGTGCTAGGTAACCTCAGGGCTAGCAGCTGTCTCATTGGTCAGCAGCTGTGCGTCAAGTTGTCCTGCAGTTCCGCTAATTGGCTGCGCGGAGATCAGCCGAAATTCAAACTTGCCAATTACAAAGAAGACTGCTTGCCTGTAACCAATTATGAATTCAAACTGTCCAATCATAACAACAGTTTTGAGAAACACACTTTGGGCAGCAAACAATGTACGAGTCGCTGCAGCTTTTCAGTTGAGGAACAGCTGGGCCAGATATCATCAGACTATCACAAGGGAGCCCTGGACCTCGAGTCTAAGCTAACCAGCAGCTGCAGTAGCTGTGTAGAAGAAAGCCTGTCGAAAAACATATCTTCTAATTGCGGGAGTTGTGATAATTGCTCAGCCAATAGATGCCATTGTAAGACAGTTAGCGCTGCAGCAATCGCCACCAATAACAACCACAGCTGCTGCAGCAACGGGCAGCTGCTGAGTGATATTCGATGGGGGGCTTGGGAGGC
Source organism: Enchytraeus crypticus (assembly GCA_905160935.1). Taxonomy (NCBI): domain Eukaryota; kingdom Metazoa; phylum Annelida; class Clitellata; order Enchytraeida; family Enchytraeidae; genus Enchytraeus; species Enchytraeus crypticus. The sequence goes on along the minus strand of CAJHZI010000419.1, from coordinate 745,764 downwards.
AGTGACACTGGTAGGTACTCAACAATCAGTCACTCAGGTAATAATATGTATATCCTGCTTGGTGCACCCAATTCTCTTGTGCCCTCAGGTCGAGGTCGACCTGCACCTAGTGGTCATTTTAAGCTGGTAAAAGCTAAGGTTAACGTCAGTTTCTTCACTCGAAAGCGATGTCAGTGACGGGCGCGCCCAGGATTTGAACCACCCACCCACTGATATTGGCCCCATTTAGACATAGGCCAACTTCCTCCACTTGACTCTATCAAGTGGCTGATGGTGTAAAGATGATGAAGTTCCACTTCTTCTTTCCTATATCAAATCGCCCAGCCACCTTGCTGTAAGCTCCCTTCTTCTGTTTCCTTCCCCTACGCCAATGTATGATAGAAATTGTCTTACTGTTGCCACTAATTATACAGTACATGTGTAACTAAAATGTTTTCTTCTACGTCAACAATATATAATTTCTTTTACAAAATGTAATAACATTTGATTGATTTTATATATAATCTGTAGAAATAAATTTCATGGAAAATTTATTATTTAGACAATCAATGATTCGTGTGGTAAAGTTGCAGATGTAGGCACTGCGAAATTGCTTTTTCCATTCGTTGAAAAGTCAAGTTTATCAAGTTTTACGTCCACTTTCTTGTCAGAAGGATGTGTTAGAATATGCAATCGGCTCAGACTCGAATCGGAGACCTCCTGCTTAGAAGTCAAATGCGCTATCAAGCTTCCCATTAAACCTGTGCACGTTGAATCATTCGAGCAAACTATTGCTGATTTATATTACAGGGTAGAATCACGAGCAAATCTGACGTGTGGTCGTTTGGACTGACCGTGTGGGAGGTGATGTCCATGGCCAGGGATCAACCCTTGAGCCATCTGACCGACGAGCAAGTCCTTCACACTCATCATCTTCATCATCAGCTCTACAAGTCTTCTCGTCTCCACAGCACTGGAAACCTCTGTCGAGATCAACGCCATCCTTGTTACTCCAGGTCACTCCATCATCCCACTGACAACAACTTCATGGAAACCTCTTCTGAGCTACTCACCTTCGTCTCCAGTCCTCTCTGCCCACAACAGTACTCAAGTCATTCAGAGTTATCATCAGGGATTCCACACAATGTTGTTCTTAGACCCGAACTCTTAGATACTTCCAGGTCATTTGTAAGACCTGGTACACTTGCCGCAAACTGTTTACATTCGGAAAGGAAGACCAACTGTGATTTGAATGATCATAGCGGGCTAAGGGTCCCACTGAAGATATCTGAGCTGACAGGGCTGCCTGACATACCTGCTCAACCCTTTTTGTGCCCTAAAGAGATTTATGATTTAATGATGGAGTGCTGGCAGACTGATGAGTCAAGGAGACCAAGCTTTAGAGATATACATCTGTTTCTAAGTAGGAAGAACATTGGTTACAAACCACCAACATCGCTGCCTTCAGAAAGTCGTAATGGTTTTCATTCCGCTCACAGTTACGTCATGATCTGAAGAGTAGGAAATGTGCAACTCCCTTCTACGATGTGTTCTTTTCTTTCTGTATCATCATCATCATCATCATCGTCCCTTAATCCCAGTTTACCAGAGTCGGGATACGAATAGACGATATCGAATTTTCCATTCGATTAAATTTTTATAGCAATTTTTGGAGCCTAGGCACTCTCCAACCGAATGCCCTTTCTTACATTGGTCTTTACTTTCCGTATCATGGACGAACTAATTTCAATCAGTCTAAGTAGGAAGAGTATCTGAGACAATTATATCCAGTATTTGATTAAGTAATTAATTTTTAATTATTTAATTAAATTGACAAATAAATTTACTAGTAACTTGGAGTAAACATAGAAAATATTGGAGATGATAATTATACCCAGTATTTGATTAAGTAATTAATTTTTAATTATTTAATTAAATTGAAAAATAAATTTACTAGTAACTTAGAGTAAACATAGAAAATATTGGAGATGCAGATGTGCTCGAGTCTTCAGATAAATCCCGAGTTAGCCTTAAGATGCCGCTAGTCTAATTCAATCTAAAGTTTATTCTAAGCAGGAAAACAACAATGTTAGTTTAAGCTTGTTTCTATGTACACCCTACAACTTATAGCTTAATTTCCTTAGTACAGAATGTGCAAAACTGATGTCTAGGCCTATATTTGTACTTGAATTTAATATTTTTTAAAATTATGAAGAGTATAATATATATTTGTCTCTTTAAATGTATTTAATAATATTTAATATATTTAATGTATTTATCATAGTTAATCAGCGCAGCATAGGCTATGCCACTTTATCTAAATCTAAATAAACAGGTATCTGTGGCTATCCATGCTTCTGTACATTCATGAAAGATGGTTCTGTCATTACAGCAATCACAGTTGCTTCCAATGCTGTATACATGTAAAAGTCGTAACAAAGAAGTCCGCCTTCAATTAACCGTATCTTCTACTAACAGTTTTCTATAGCTTATATTTTGTTGCAAATGAGTTACTACTATTATACATACACATATAGGCCTAGGTCTACATAGTTAACAATTACGAACAATTGTAGCCCAGTAAATCAAATGATCGATAGACAAAACTATCAACTATTAGGCGATGAATTGGATCAATCAGTAAGCACGACTCAAGTGAACACGTAATACTCAAAGTTAATTAGTTCTTAAACCAAATCCGATCAAGACGCTCATTACTATGAAAGTACATGCCTCGATGAGAATCAATTAGTAGTAAATGGATTAAAGACTTTGAAATAACACGAATTTATATCCCAGCAATGTATTGAATTTTAATCAATAGTTTAGATCTAATAACTCGCACGATTAATAATAATAATAACAACAATGAGAGTGCTACTGTCATCAATGACAACATCGAGCACTATTGACTCAAAGTCATGCCGGCGAGCAAAAGAAAGGTCCAAAACGGTGCAAATTCCAAAATCCAGGTAATCTGTCCAAAGTAAAGAGAATTAAAGAAAAGGAGGTTTAGGCGCAGGTCGCTGCTCATGGACACAGGATGGAAAAGAGAGATGGAAAAGATAGGCCTTCAACTGCCTATGGAACTGATCATAGGAAAGCAAAGGCCGATGTGCTTCAAATGAAGATTTCCGAAGACTGGATGGAAGAGAATTCCAGATCTGAGGTGCAGCATGCTGGAAAGAACGATTAGATAGCTTAGAGAGCTAAGGTAAGTTAGGTCTCACAAGAGTAATTAATTTAGAAGACCGAGTAACAGCAGGCTGCATCACTTTACTCAAGTGAGACATACAAGTTTGTCCAGGGATGGTGATGGACTTATAGGTTAACGAAGCAGTTTTATAAATGATTCGCTCTTTAATCTTTAGCCAGTGCAAAGACTTTAAAATGGGCGTAACATGTGAGTACTTGAAACTACAAAAAATTTCTCGCTTGATTGTACTTAATGTTCAATAAAATTTAGCCATAGTTAAATGGAGTGGAATAAGTAAATTTAGAAATAAAGAAAGAAATGCCGGTTTTTTATTTTGTAGGAAACTGACTTGGACGTCGTACGTGATATTTGATCTGTGTAGTTAAAAGTAAACACGCTTTTCATTATAGTAAAATTATCAACTATGTTGACATCTATCACTTTTTAAATACCACATGTTTAACCCGTTAAGCAATTTATTCCATTTTCCGTGTAACCATTACAGTGAATGTTCGAGATTTTACTCTCAGATCAGCGCGGCTGGGATTCGAACCCACGAGGTTACAATTCACTTCAGGGTCTGTCATTTAAAACTTCACGACGTTATCTACACCTCTAACCATTGCGCTATGGAGATATTCCAACACGTAAACCTCTATTCCGCTAGTACCCTTCCTTGGATTGACTACCCGGATTTTGGCTCGCATCGTTTATGGGCCCCTCACTCTGCTCATCGGCTTTGATTTGGTTCCAATGTTGTCATGGACAACAGTAGCACTCTAATCGTATTGTTTATCATGTAGGACGACTTTGTAAACAACATGGTTGATAGTCGTTTTAGTTATATTATTCATTTCTTAAAAATTTAAAACTAAATATTTAGGCAGTATGTTGGATACAGAAAATGATATAATTAATAGGAAACAATTAACAATGATGGCATTTAATAAATATAGATCGAAATTAACTAACAAAAAACCAAATCTTAAAAGTAGAATGGAAATATTTAACACTTACATTTAAACCTCTATTTATTTATAATAGTGAATTATGGGTAGCAACAAAAAACATTGAAAATGATATAGATACTTTCCATATAAAACTATTAAGAAATCTCTTAAAAATTCACTACCCATATGTAATTAGTAATATAGATATATACAAAAGAACAAAGGAGACTCCTTGGAGTCAAATCATGAAAACAAAAAGACAAAAATGGTGTAGTATAACAACACTCAAAAAAGTAGCTTAATTAATCTCTCAAACCAAGCCAAAGGTTTACAGAGAATTTGAACCTAGAAAAGCTATTGACTTTGGATGGACTTCACTTCTACTGTTTTTTACGATTTTGTTGATGTTATTTAATGTCCTAAGATTATTTGTAAAAAAAATTAGATCAGTGTTAAATGACAATATTTATTTTTGGAGCTTAAAAGTGAAGCTAAAACTAATGTGAACGCCAGTCTCCTCACTCGAAAGCGATGTCAGTGATGGGCGTGCCCAGGATTTGAACCCTTCAAAAACTGAAGCGGTCGAATACCTTACCGACATTGCCACTGTCCTAGACCAATTTATTTAGTTTTCACAACAACACAACAAACAAAGTGAATAGAAATATTTGGATCTTTAGAAGTTTCTTTTAAGCCTGATAATATTATTTGCTTTTTCTATTTCTCAGATTTTAGCATTGATTTTGACGACTGTTTCTATTAATAGCTTGTTCTAAAGTGTTCTTTCTTATCAGTCGCTTATTACAGCTGTCACCGGCATCTAACGAGATAATAGGGTTCTGAGAATACAGGAGATTTTGTTCGAGTGATTCGTGAGGGCGCGGGGAGCTATGGCTCCTAGCAACGTGTTGCCGCTGCATGGCAACGATAAGACGATGAATTTAAACTCACTTGTGCTTGCCAACATTCAGGCGTCGCCGTACTTCAGAGTTCATCTTTACGAGCTGAACACGTATCATCAGGTGGTTGATGAGATATACGACAAGGTAAGTCGTTCTAATCAACACTCTGTGTAATCAAGACAAATTTTGTCATTATATGTAGTAGCCTTCTCTTTAATGAGGACATCACTGTTCGACCCTTAAAGTTTCTAGTTTTCTAACTCGTTGAGCCTAAACCTCTACAGTTATTTTTAATATTTTTACAGAGTAGTAGTAGTGGTTTTAATAATATTTCTATTGGAATACATATTTGTGCAGGTGAAGCATTTAGAACCCTGGGAGAAAGGTAGTAGGAACACTAAAGTATCGGCCGGGGTGAGTTCTACTTTCTCTATATAATCTTGTAGCTAATATCTTAAATACTTTTCTTTACTAATAATAACCGACAATTTCTATAGTGTTACAGAACTGTGCGGGATCTTTTGGACTCAGCACTCTGCTCAACGTATTGGATTTGGTACAGCAGTGTTGAATCAGCTTGATTGTTGTCATGGACGACAGTAGCACTCTAATTACATTGTTGTTGTTGTGTAGGTACGTGGTGTTGGTACAGGTGGTATAGTGTCGAGCTGCTTTTGTCTCCTCTTCAAACTCTTCACGCTCAAGTTGACTCGTAAACAATTGCTCAGTCTCTGCACTCACAAAGACTCTCCCTACATCAGAGCTCTAGGCCTCATGTACATCAGGTACTGTTGTTGTTGTTGTTGTGCACTCAATCAGGTAGTGTTGTTGTTGTTGTTATTGTTGTTGTTATGTACTCTCCCTACATCAGAGCTCTGAGCCTCATGTTCATCAGGTACTGTTGTTGTTGTTGTTGTTGTTGTGCACTCAATCATGTAGTGTTGTTGTTGTTGTCATTGTTGTTGTTATGTACTCTCCCTACATCAGAGCTCTTAGCCTCATGTACATCAGGTACTGTTGTTGTTGTTGTTGTTGTTGTTATGTACTTGTTGTATTATTATGTTGTTGTCAGGTATTAGTTTTTTTCAAGTACTAGTAGTTTTTGTTAAGTTATAGAAAACTCAAGTAAATTTGATCAAATGCTAAGTCGAATTCAATAATTAAACTCTTGTTATTTGTCCTCTTTCATAAAAGATATTTATATTTGAAGGCATTCAGAATGAAGTATGCTGAAATAGAGTATGTTTATTTGTTAGTAGCAGGTTTCTAGCTTTCTTTTTCAGTGAGGATGCTGTATCTCTCATCTTTTACAGCAAGGACACTGAATTGATGTTTGCATGATTTTGTAATGAATGTTGTTGGACCCAAGACTCTTGAGCATTAGTTGTGCACGTTGTTGTTGGTTCACACCACCTAACAGTCGTGTGTTGTTGTTGTTGCGTTGTTGTTGGTTCACACCACCTAACAGTCTTGTGTTGTTGTTGTTGTTGCGTTGTTGTTGGTTCACACCACCTAACAGTCTTGTGTTGTTGTTGTGTTGTTGTTGGTTCACACAACCTAACAGTCTTGTGTTGTTGTTGTTGCGTTGTTGTTGGTTCACACCACCTAACAGTCTTGTATTGTTGTTGTTGCGCTGTTGTAGGTTCACACCACCTAACAGTCTTGTATTGTTGTTGTTGCGCTGTTGTAGGTTCATACAACCTAACAGTCTTGTGGTGTTGTTGTTGCACTGTTGTAGGTTCACACAACCACCGCCACATTTGTGGGACTGGTATGAGCCCTATCTGAATGACCCCCAGGTTTGTACAACTCTTCTATGCTTAGTCTCCACAGGTCTCTATCTCTTTCTTGTTTCTCTAGCAGTTCTTTATTGATTAAATACTTATACGTTATTTATATATTAATTCTATTCTTATCCCGAGCCGATTTAAACTGGGATTAACAGATGATGATGATGATGATGATGATGACGACGATGATGATGACGATGATGATGATGAAACGTCTCAGATAACAGAGAGAATCAGACCAGTATGTCGTTGTTTTGTGTGCTCTGCTCACAGGAGCTTGACGTTAAGGCTGGAGAGGGAAACATCATGACTATTGGACAGATCTGTGTTGAGTTCCTCACTAAGCTCGAATGGTTCGGCACGCTGTTTCCTCGCATACCCTTACCCATACAGAAGAACATCGACATGAGATTATCTGGGCGTGGCCTAATGCCCATGGCCAATGATAAGGGCAGGGTGGGTGGAGGCGGGGCCAATGCTGATAGACTTGACGGGGAGGCGTCGTATGAGCCCAGTGAGCGACCATTTAGACGCTACAACGCAAAGTAAGCGGACTCTATTGTGATTCGTACGCCATTACTTCGAGGAAATTCTTTTGATTGTGGGATTTCCTGGAAGTAGCAGCGATTGTTAAGCATTGATTGTGGGATGCGGCACAAGCACTACATACGCCTCTGTTGTATCCTACAATCTATGCTTGAAATTTATTGCGTTATTAGTCGTTAATTTTATATCTATCAATACTGTCATAAACCAATCTTTCTCTCTCAGTGCACTGCCTACTGGCAGGTCCATGGTACATAACGCCTCCACTCTTCTCTGTCTTCCGCCTTCCTCTTCATTTCCACATATGAGTGGGTTTTTAAATCATCTAACATACCTAATCTCGGCCTGCCCCTGCCTCTTTTTCCTTCCATTCTACCTTCTATGACCTCTTTTAATTGACCTTCCCCCCTTAGAATGTGTCCTATCCATCTCTTCTTCCTATTTCTTAATACATTTATCAACTGTCTATCTGTGTCAACTCTCTCCAGGACTTCCTCATTTGTAACCTTTTTAGTCCAGCTAATCCTCTTCATTCTTCTCCAAATCCACATTTCCAATGCCTCCAGTTTCCTAATATCTTCCTTCCTTAAGGTCCATGTTTCACATCCATACAATAGCGTGGTTCAAACCAAAGTTTTCACTATCTTTATCTTTGTGTCTTTCTTTAGACTTTTTGTTAATAGTTCTTTTCTACTACCAAAGGCCGCTTTTGCTTGTGCAATCCTACTGCATATTTCCGTCTCACATTTCGCATCATCGGTTATAGTATGACTCAAATATTTGAAACTCCTTACCTGTTCCAATTTCGTACCATTTATTGTGATATTAACTTCACCTTTATACACTCTCATAACCTTGGTCTTTTTTATATTAATCTTCATGCCATATCTCAATACCGTATCATTCCGCCTATCCATTATCTTCTGCAATCCAATCTCGCTGCCCGCTACCATTCCTTGGTCATCTGCAAATCATACAACTTGCAACAAATTACCTCCTACTTTTATTCCTTCTTCCAAGTCTTCCATGGCATTCCTCCATCATTGCTTTAAACCAATCATTGCATACATATTACATATGATATATAAGTATTGCAAAGGTAACTTTTTTAACATTATTGCATTTAAGCTGTCACTACCAATTAATGCCTAAGAATGTTTAATATTTTCCTAGTAGAAGATTTTTCTGTGTGTTTTGCAGCAGAACGTTCTCACGTGAGACCGCTGAGACGTACTACTAAGCAATGAAGTGAGAATTTATGGTTTACCTTTCGTTAGTGGGATTATAAATATTTTGTTTTTGTTGTAGTCTCATACATTTGGGCAGAGAATCTTGTCAGACATTGGTATGCTAGAGTTTTCAATTATTTGATTAACTGATTGATTGATTGATTAACTGATTGACTGACTGACTGACTAACTGATTGACTGATTGATTGATTGATTCACAGTTTCAGTGGTCACAGGGCCCGCTATGAGCCTCCACCCCCACCCTACCGCTCCCCCACCCCTGACATCGCTCTAGTCATACAGCGAGAGAGGCAGCGGGTGACGCAGGCTCACGAGTCTTCATCTTCCTCGTCTGAGTCTTCCTCATCGAGGTCAAGGTCACGTGAGCGGCACAGGTCACGAGGTCACCGCAAGTCACAGCGACATCACCGGAGACGTCACCGACATCGCAAGGCGGAGTCGCGAGGTGAGGGAAAAGAGGGGGAGGTGGTAGGGCGTGAAGGCACGACGTCTGGCACTGTGCCAGGTGCCGCTGCTGATGACACGAAGAACTCTGCCGTCTCTAAACCACACGAACGTAGGAGGCACAAGAGACGTGACCGACATCATCGGCGACACAGGAGACGGCGACACAGAAGCAGCAGCAGCGGCAGCAGCAGCGACTCAGACACAGCACAGCAGCCGAAGAAGTCCAGTGCTAGGGGGAATGATGTAGGGAATCCTGGTGATGTTGCAGCAGCTGCTGCTGCTGTTGCTAGCATGGTGCCTGTAGTGGGAAATAATTTTGGGAATCGGGTGAACACATTTGTAAATGCAGGGCCTATTGCTGGCGAGAGGGCTCCTGTTGTTGTTGTTGCAAATATGGGACATGCTGTTTCAAATGGAGAGCCAACAAATGGAAACCAAGGAATCTTTTTAGGGAATCAGGGTCCTCCTTTTGGGAATCAGGGATCTTTTGTAGGGAATCAGGGACCTCTTATTGGGAATCAGGGACATTTTGTAGGGAATCAGGGACCTCCTAGTGGGAATCAGGGACAATTTGTAGGGAATCAGTGTCCTCCTATGGGGAATCAAGGACATTTTGTAGGGAATCAGGGACCTCCTATTGGGAATCAAGGACATTTTGTAGGGAATCAGGGACCTCCTATTGGGAATCAAGGACATTTTGTAGGGAATCAGGGACCTCCTGTTGGGAATCAAGGACCACATTTTGGGAGTCAAGGACCCCATAATGGAAATGGTAGACCGAATTTAGCAAACGGAGCATCTTACATTGGGTATTTGGGGCCAGTTATTGGAAATTGGGGTTAACGTAAGTTAGGACGATGTTAGTAACGAGCACATTCCTCCTGACTAACTCTTTCAGTTTTTTCTAAAGTTTTTAGATATCGTTTGCTTTTCAGAGCTGTGCATTAGAATCAAACTCATTGATTCAGAGCTGTGCATTAGAATCAAACTCATTGATTCAGAGCTGTGCTTTAGAATCAGGCTGATTGATTTAGAACTGTGCATTAGAATCAGCCTCATTGATTCAGAGCTGTGCATTAGAATCAGCCTCATTGATTCAGAGCTGTGCATTAGAATCAGGCTCATTGATTTAGAGTTGTGTATTAGAATCAGGCTCAATGATTTAGAGCTGTGTATTAGAATCAGGCTGATTGATTTAGAGTTGTGTATTAGAATCAGGCTCAATGATTTAGAGCTGTGCATTAGAATCAGGCTCAATGATTTAGAGCTGTGTATTAGAATCAGGCTCAATGATTTAGAGCTGTGTATTAGAATCAGGCTCAATGATTTAGAGCTGTGCATTAGAATCAGTCTCATTGATTTAGAACTGTGCATTAGAATCAGCCTCATTGATTTAGAGTTGTGTATTAGAATCAGGCTCACTGATTTAGAGTTGTGTATTAGAATCAGGCTGATTGATTTAGAGTTGTGTATTAGAATCAGCCTCGTATCACGTTGTTGCTACTTGTGCCAGTTACTCTGTGCAGAGATTGTCGTCAGTGTCTGCTGGCAACTCTGTTATTGTTGGAATTGACTGTAGCTTATATGGATAGTAATCATTTGAATGCTGACAGGCAGAACTGATGCACATTATTTTCTATTTGTGGAAATTTTTATATATATTCTGCACGCTCGTCAATGCTGCTATTAACTAGTAAGTCTGTGTAGGCATAGTTGAGTGATCGATTTTTGAAGCAAGTTTCTCTGCATCGGTAGCGTTCTGTGATCAAAGACCACAATCGTTGTAGCGCTTAGAGCAAATGATTTTCTTTTCTTCGGTTGGATGCGAGTGAGTTATGGAGTCATATCATGTGATGGACTGATTGTCTACCTTTCAGCCGCTAGTGTAGCGCTATACAGGTTTAATAAAGGTTTAACGTCCATTTCTTCATACAAGGATGATGTCAGGGACGTTATAGAACACTACTCAACACTGAGGATTAATATTAACTTACCGTGCTCTGGTTTTAATCCAGATTTATAATCTGCAGCAGTTGTGTGTTGATTGGTCAAGTACTGTTGGTGTAATAAGCCTGCTTATGTTTCTATATGACATAATTATATTTGACTTGACTATACTCGTCTTGTTTTTATGTCTACATAATACACAGCCGTTTCTAAACTTACATTGCTGTGTAATAGTTAGAGTATAGAATGGATGTGTGATTGTATTAAACGATAACGTAGTTATCGTTTAATCACCTAATTATTTCTTGTATAACATACTTTAATCGATAGGAAAGTAGTGGGTAGGTACGAAATAGGTGGCTCTTAAACTCTTCTTGGAGTGAGATGGCTCTGTGCTCAGAAATGAGTGACATCATGTCGTTTGAGCGATTTCTCATTAAATATTCTTTTCTCTTGCGGCTCAGTGTATAAGAGCTTTAGGTAACGTCATGAAGCTTTAAATGGCTGTGCCTAAGGTTGTGGGATCAATTCCCAGTAGAACTGATCAAAGAGTAAAATATCGAACATTCAGTTTTCAGAGTACGCCGGTACATCTGACCTCTTGAAGAGAAGCCCTTCAGGGTTCTGAGCTTGACGTTAAACCCACATTAAAAACATCACTGTAAATAATATCAAACTATTATGCGAGTCTACGCTATCGTTAGAAAGCCGGAACATTTGTTATGCGTAACTAATAATTATTATAAAAGTCTCGAATACTGACATATTTTCATATAAAACGAGTAAAGCTGTTTTTCAATACTAAAACATTAGTGACAATGATTTTTTGTTCAACTTTGGGCGCGTATTTTCACTCTTTCTGAACAAAGAAAGTAAAACAACGATGTTAGACGTTTTGTTTCATCTATGGCAACACTGTGAGCCATTTTATTTTATTATGTGGATTAAAATAAAATAAAAACTGAAGAATTGCTCAAAAGTAATTTTTCAATTTATTACTAGGATATTTTTTGTGTCCACCGAGTGACGTTGCGCAAAGTGCAGTAGTAGGATATTTGTTCGTGTTAATATCTAAAGCTGATTTATATAACATAGAGACCGAAACATAGTTCTTTAAGATTTCTTCTAAATCAAATCAAATCAAGCTGCTTAGCCTAAGCCTATTTTTATAATAAACGGTGGAAATATTAATAAGACTATATTTTAGTTTATAGCCAGTAATAGCAAGTTTTCCTTTTCCTAACTTAAATTACGATACTAGGAATTTGGTATTGTTGGGTATATATTTTTGATCACATAAAAATTAGAGACTATTTTTAATTTGATAGCTATTATTAAATTTTTTCTAAAAAATTTGTTGAAATTATAATTTCGCAATCAGTTTAATTAACTACTGTTCTTTTTTCAGGCTATTGCTTTCATAGTGCTTTTTTTATGTTAATTTTGCCATTGCTTCTAAATAATACAGTAAGAAAGACTACGCCACAAAATGAAGGAAGAATTCGAGCGAGTACGCACCCTGTTAGTGGACACAGTTTCACTTCTATGCAAGAACGGACTCTCGTTTGGTAATGAATTGCGTGTTGAAGGCGTGATCGGCATCACAGTCGACAAAGACGTGTTCATAGTTCACGTAAACGAAGTCTATGACGGAGATTCAGCTACAGACGAACCTGGTGATATCTCTGAAACGGCTTCCGCAGTTCTAAGCCGGCTTTCACAACCCACCAAACATTCTTCCAATACCGTAACCTCCGCAAATCAACCTTCCGCGCCCAGAAAACCCTCGCCCTCTGTCGTGCAGATTAAAAAAGAACCGGTTTCATCTACTCCAAGCCTCAGAGATTCCCAGGACGAAAGACCCGATGGATTTGGGAGACTTGACGGTGCTTCTGCGGCCGAATTTAACAATGCGGGACCAAGCGGTTCTAGAGATATGTCTAAGACGTCGGCACCGTTTAGAGGCACATCTTCTGCTCCTGTGCCATTGAAAGGCACGACAACGACACAGTACCGGGGGGGTAATCGTGAGGACGGTGATGTCGTGCTTGTGAATGACGATGAGTATAATGATAATGACTATCAGGATGATAATGGGGCGGGGTATGACGAGGGTGGGGTGAAACAAGAGTTTTATGACTATGAGGAGGAGGAAATGGAGGGGGAGCAGGAGGGGGGAGAGGATTGGGCGGGGTATGAAGAGTCAGGGGAGGGGTCAGGTGCCTGGGCGAATGTTGATAACTCTGACAACATGGTAAATTTATACTTTCTATTTATATCTGTGAGCTGTTTTATTAGACGTTAAGTTTAATTTCTGCTCTCTACCACATGGCCAGGATTTGTACACAGGACTTGCTTATCAGTCTAATCCATGAGAATCAAATCAGCATTTCAACCAGTATAAAATATAATATTTTATGACATATTGTAAATAGCTGAAGAAAATGAAATTAACTATCTAGACTGATTCATATATATAAACTGTAGGATGGCTTTACTGTATTTGCTGGTAAAAGCAAAAGCTTTATTGAAGCTTTGTTACTTGCTATTTAAAAGGTTTAGTTCTTTTTATTTAATGTTGATATTAGCCTATATATGACATCCCTGTCATCATCCTTATATGAAGAAATGGGCCTTAAACCTTTATACTATTATATTATATATATATACGTGTTGTCATCATCATCTTCTCTTTAATCCCAGTTTAGCTAGGGTCGGGATTACAACATTTTGTAGCATTTTCTGGAACCTGGGCGCTCACCAACCGAATGCTCTTTCTGATAGTGGATTGGATCTTATTTCTTTGTCGCCTTTTACGACATTGCAACCATGCAGTCCATGGTGAGTCTATTCTTTAGCAATCCGGGCACAACAAGGGTAATCCTTTATAATGAAGGTTTATATATGTAATTAAAGGAAATTGTGTGGAGGATTAGACAGAGTATTGAAGAGCTATATAAACTTTGGAGTGCATCTGATAAAAACTATGCCTATCTGTGTGGAAAAAACATTTTCTATTGTTATACTAGAGTGGGATTGATGGACTAGAATCATTGGGTATTTATCTTCTCGTGAAGGCGAATAACTTATCAAGTCTAATGGTTGATATCTGAGGTCTAGTAACGTGGTTGAAGTCCCTAACATCCTGAGCACTGAGCTGAATCGAACCTATAGCTTTGTGCTTGCAAACCATATGCTATACGCACTAGGCTAGAGTTTAGAAGAATATAGTTGCAGCTAGCCAAGAACTCTCCTATCACATTGTAATATACGTGTACAAAGTCGTACATTTCTTCCTGATTGAGCCATGTCAAGATGTGGTCGTCTTGTTTCATGCTACAGACTCTTGGAATTAGTTTGCGTCCTCTCATGAGTTATGTGATGTCTCCTGACTTGATTAGTCTTCTCATGATTAAAGCTGGTAAAGCTAAGGTTAGCATCAGTTTCCTCACTTGAAAGGGATGCCAGTGACGGGCGAGCCCAGGATGATTCTTACGATAAGTTGTCTCATGATTCATATGATGCATCTGCATCATAACATGATTCATGTGATGCATCTGCATCATATGAATCATGTGATGAGACAGCTCATGAGTCATACAATGAATCACACAGTGCATCTGCATCATAACATGATTCATTCGATGAGACTGCTCTATGATTCTTACAGTGAATCACACAGCGCATGCATCATTAAGTGATTCATGTGATGAGACTGCTCTATGATTCTTACAGTGAATCACACAGTGCATGCATTATTAAATGATTCATGGGATGAGATTGCTCATGATTCTTACAGTGATTCACACAGTGCATGCATCATTAAGTGATTCATACGATGAGACTGCTTTATGATTCATACTGGTATGTTTCATGTTGATAACGTCTTCACGTGATTCACAGTGTGTTCAATTAGGGTGGGTCGAAAGCGAGCGTAATAACGCTAGTGTTGTACTACTGCACGTTGTTAACTAATGCAGCACAATTTTACTTTTATTATAATAGTATATTTTATTATAATAATAGGTTATAATTTAGTAGTTTATAGTTTATTGTGTTTATTGTGTCTATTTTATGTCACTACGATATTGTGATATTGATCCCGTTTAATAGATATAGCGATGAAATTCTAGAAAGATTGGGATTCAAGGGAAGATGATGATGATGGCCAGATAGTGAGATTGAATGAGTGTCAATTGTGTGTTGGCTGGGGCATACTTTGTACTCTAGTTATCAACTCTAGAATCTCTCTGAATGCACAGTGTTTATTTGGGAATGCACAGCGTTTATTTGCGAATGCACAGAGTTTGTTCGGGAATGTACAGAGTTTATTTGGGAATGTCCAGAGTTTGTTTGGGAATGTACAGAGTTTATTTGAGAATGCACTGGAGTCTGAGAATTGTTCAGCTTTGAAGTACCAGAATCTGGATGGATTTAAGATATTCTCTCATTGAGCAATATTGCTTGACTAGTGACTCAGCGCGAAGCATCGCATGCTTTGCATTATGAAACAGCCAATCAACTGCCTGCTTAGAGTCAACCAATCAGCTGCTTGTTTACAGTGTAATTGAGAGACAAGCAGTGTGGTAACTGGAATGTAATGTCTCCCGTGCAGTGAGTTAAATCTTCAGCCGTGTCCATGACATCATCGCTCGCTGTTATATATAGATATGGCCGTCCACTGTCTATTTTCTGGGACTCTGATTCGCTGATGGGATTGCAGTGGATTTTGAAGCAGGAGGTGATGCCGACAACAATACATTGATTTTCAGTCTTCCATTTCCACAGCAGCAGTTTATTTAGCAGTTCAAAAATAAACCTGAGCTTTCTTGCCAAATGGCAAGAACATACGCTAAATGACTAAATGTTTGACTCTTGCTCTGCTGTGCTTGTCGCAGACGTACAGTGGACTGCCTCGGACCCTGTCGCGCAGTGGCAGCAGAGCAAGAGGAAGCCCGAGATCATCCGTGTGCTCCATCTCTCGCCCGCTCCATCGCCTTACCACCCCGTCCACATCCGGGCGCTACTCCGATGCCTCCTCCTGGAGTAGAGAGCGACCCGCCACAGCATGGAGCAATCGACCAGCAGCCCCGGGTGCTCGAGGCACCCGCGGGGGCAGGAGAAACCTCCCTGCCGCGATGTCAGGCCCCGAGGACCTGAGCGTGGACGGGGGTGCCTCCGCTGCTGGAACGCTGAGCACCAGGAACAAGAGCTCGGGCGGGTTCTCTTACGGGCAGCTGACGGTGACTAACTACGTGTGTAACATCTGCGGCGCTCAGTACAAGCATCAGTGCAACCTGCTCACCCACCAGGTCAGGATCCACGGCCGGGAGAAGAAGAAGAACATGGGCCGCAAGCCTAAAGCTCTCTCGGAGCAGTCGTTCAGCTATGAGCCGCCGGAGTTTGTTGATTCAGCGCAGGAATTTGTTGAGTATAAGTGAGCACGATTGATTGGGACAGTTGATTCAGCTATTGGGAGTTTGTTGAGTAAAAGTGATTGATTGACACGGGACTGGTGGTGATTCAGCTCAGGTGTTTGTGGAGTATAAGTGAGCGCATTGACTGACACGGAACTGTAGGGTGGGATTTATGTCTAGATCTGTGTAGAGAGGGTGTGATGCACTGATTAGTATGATTATAGGGTGAGATTTATGTCTAGAGGAGAGATCCTCTGATTAGTATGATGATAGGGTGAGATTTTTATCTGGATCTATGTCTATAGGACAGATCCACTGATTGCTGTGATCTTTAAGGATGGATATATATCAAGAGATAAATAAGAATTGGTTGCAATCACTGTGAGACAGAGAGAGCTGCTCTCATCTTTGTGTGGGTGGATGAAGTTGGGAGTTATTAGAATCATAAGTTGATTGATCTGAAGATGCAAGGGACCGGAATTGCTGACTGTCTATATAGTATTATGCTAAACTGCTTCAAGAGGGCTCTTGCTTTGAAAATTGTTTTATTTTATGGAGGATTTATTTCCATGATTTTAAGTTAACTCGCTACTGTTGCATTCTTGTTAATGTGATCATCATCATTTCCTTGTCACTCCTATCGTTGTCTTAATGTTAATATATCATTACTCTTATCAATTCTTGACAAATCGTTAGGTATTTCAGCTTCTATACTTGCTCATTATATCATTATTATTTTTATTATTTTATAATTATTATATCATTATTATTATTATTATTTTAGCATCATTATTATATTATTTTATCATTATTATACGTTTCCTTATCAAAGGTTGACGTCCCTGACATCACCCTTTGATGAGGAAACGGACGTTAAACGTTTATTATTATTATTATTATTATTATTATTATTATTATTAATTCTGTTAGTATTATGCTACCCTTATCGTTTTGTGTCCCGGCTACTGAAGGATATATATGCCTAACCTGCATGTGTTGTAAGAGGCATCTAAGCAGCCACTGAGAAAGGCAATAGAAACCACCCCAGGGGTCCTTTTTTCTCAAACTAGAGGCTACACAAAGGTCTGGATAGGGTGGAGCATTTGTACAGGGGTTAACTTGTTGATCGATTGTCTATATGGAGTGCAAAAACTGATTGTGAGTAGAAATAGACTGGAATTTATTCATTGAACCTGCTGTTTGACAGAGATATGATTCCTCTAAATATTTTCAGATACTTTTTAGTTAAGGCATTTCAGTTTCGCTTTTTACCGCTTACAAGTAAACACTAAGAGTTGTACTCCACTGTTTGCATAGCGATTTAATTTTGTTTCTAGTTGTCAAATTGATGCGTGTCAGCTAAATCTTGTAGAAAAGCCAGTCTCTAATGTAACCCGTCTAGTTAATGTCTTGTTAGGAATCGATTTAATTTAAATAATGGTCCTAATTGAATAATTGATGAAATATTTGTGTCAGAGAGCGAGAGAGAGAGATTTTTTGATGTCGTGTCTGGACAATATGCTGTGTATATATTAATTTATATGTTAATTATTTTTCTATTGTTATGTGCCAATATATCTGCTGAAGATGTTAGTTTATTTCGTTGCTTTAATTCACATATTTAGCGCACATATTGTTTATTAGTGAGGCGTGTGATACACTACTCTCTAATCCATGTGCTGAGTGATCGAGTGTTGTATGAGAGATGTGTGTTTGTGATTCTTTTGTTATGTATGATTTTATGTTAATCTGATTTACTGTCTGCTGAATGTTGATACGTACAAGTTTATATTCACTTGTGACTACTGTTTGCTTTATTTGGCTTGAGCCAGTGGCAATGTCGTTAAGATATTCGACCGCGGATCAGTATGGGCGGGGTTCAAATCCTGAGCTCGCCCGTCACTGACATCGCTAGGATGAGTTAGGAAACTGACGTTAACATTAGCCATAGCCATTTCTTTTTTATATCATTACAGACTACGATACTTTGAAATAAACTCACCTTGGATTCCTCCATGATGTCATGAATCTTCAGTTATTTTAATCTATCGTTTAACTCTTTTCGTTAATCTACTTATCGACTTTTATCTGATTGTTTATCCTGAACATTTCTGCCTTTGCATGTCACTCATGTGCTTATAGGCTTAGATGTACTTTGTAGGATAAAGCTAAAGTTAAAAAGCTAAGGTTAACGTCGGTTTCCTCACTCTAAAGCGATATCAGTGACGGGCGAGCTTCAACCGATAGATCAACCGTTGACATCGCTTGTTCTAATAGGCGACCAAGACAAAAACTAGAGTGAATCAAATGAGATGTAACCTCAGCCGTTAACGAATGGGACTAGATGAATTAAGATGTCTCGATATAGGGCTCGAGTGTAAGCTCTAAGTAATGTGTCCTTTCTGAACACCAGGAAGAGAGACTATGAATAAATATGAGGAGAACGAAGCTCTAATTTGCTATCTATTGAATGCTGAAACATCTCTACTGCGTTCTCTAGTAATGTAAACGAGCGCTCGAAAGTAATAATCTCATACTTTCCTTTAAAACATCTAATAGAAATGTGACATTTATTCTTCCAACTGGTTTTTGTGTATTCTTCTCTGCGCACACATGAACTAATACCAGCATACCTGGAAAACACTAGAACTTAAACCCGTGGACTTGCCAAAGACAGTCCTGACATAGCACTAGACAACACGCCTAGATGTAGACTGTCGAGAAATAGCGCCTATCTCGCTCTATTATAAGTTAGACGAGAAATAGCGCCTATCTCGCTCTATTATAAGTTTGACAAGAAATACCGCCTATCTCTCTCTATTATAAGTTAGACGATAATAGCGCCTATCTCGCTCTATTATAGGTTAGTTTGACGAGAAATAGCGCCTATCTCGCTCTATTATAAGTTAGTTTGACGAGAAATCTCAATCACTTCGCCTCTATTTTATGCCGACAGATGACGCGGTGGACAGGACAAGATGGCGACCCCCCCTATTATCGCTCTAGCTCTGCTGCAGGCTCGTCACAGGCGGGTTGGGCGCCCACGACCCGACCAGGTCGTAGAGGAAGACCTAGGGGCTCGGCAGCTAGGTGGAGGCCCCCCAAGGTTGACGTGGAGGGTGGAGAAGGGGTGGATATGGCGGGGGGTGGAGATTTTGGTTACAAATTTGAGAAGTTGACGGTGGTGAATTTTAAGTGTAATATTTGTGGCTCGGAGTATAGACACCATAGCAACCTGTTGGCCCATCAGATTAGGGTTCACGGCAGGGCCAAGCAGCCTCATCGCGGCCGCAAACCTCGCTCACAGGCCGCACCCTGACCTAACGCCTCCACTAATCGTTGATGTATGGGACTGCGACTGTCTGTTAGGCTCCTGGCTACGCTGGTCTACTGATTGAGAGTATAGTAGAGCCTGTGAAATACGATAGTTAAGACTGCAGTAGACATGAGAGCACATCTCTTTGTAGCCAAGGATCTGTGACATACGTTAGTTAAGACTGCAGTAGGCATGAGAGCACATCTCTTTATAGCCAAGGATCTGTGACATACGATAGACTGCAGTAGACACAAGAGCACATCTCTTTATAGCCAAGGATCTGTGACATACGATAGACTGCAGTAGACACGAGAGCACATCTCTTTATAGCCGAGGATCTGTGACATACGATAGACTACAGTAGACATGGGGACAGAACTCTTTATAGCCGAGGATTTTCTGTCGCTACTCTTGTAATCTCTCTCTATATGAACAAGCCCGTTAACTGCCGGGTGGCTTGCTTCATCTGACATGGATTCAGAGGCTGCAGATATGTATGTGTAGCGACACCTGTGGAGTTCTGCAAAACAGAGGAGTTTAGAAAAAGCCTTGGCGTTAAGTTTTGCTGTTAAATTGTTCGTTATTTTAGTAAATGAGATGCGTGTTTTGCTATGTTTCTCTAATGATGTATGTTTCGCTCAGTTTCTCAATGCTGCTCTGCTACTGTTTCGCGGGCTGCTTTTTGCGGATCAGGTTTAACTGCTTGTTCTGTAGAGTTTAATACCCGCATCTCGAGCTTTGCTATTAAATTGATTAATTAATTGGTTCACTAAGTGGAACAGTTATGATGGTTTAATGTTTTGTGTTCTCTGATACCTGTTATATCTGTTATACCTGTTATATCTGTTCGCTGATAGATTTCTATTTAGCTAAAATATCATCAGTTAATTATTAGTCAACATCAGCTTGAAGACGTTTCATTAGTAAAAAGTAAAGCTCTAATCTACTGTATATTGTTTCTGTTGATGGCGCCTAGTGACTGTGTGTGTGAAGGGCCGCATTCGTGCTTGACCTCCCCCCAGAGTTTCAACTGCCCCAGATTTATGATTTCTCGGAGTACTTTAATGATTGACTCGGCACAAGGAATCGGAATCTAAACTATTTATGTCCTAATGAGAGAGTTATGGATCAATCACGAATAATAGACCAGAAAAGTTGCGACCATAATATACAATTTAAGTGACGAATAAATACTTTCGATTCCAAACAGAAGGTGACAACTGTCACGAAAATTCTTGTATTCAAAAACTAGCAGAATTTTGAATTTTATAAAAGTCCCCCATCTAGCAGGCTTAGAAGATAAACTAGGTAAACATTAACTTTTCTGGTCTATTATTTGATGACAGATGACGTCACGGGATGGTGTCACTATTGACCAATCATCAAGAGCGAGACCCCACGCCTCTGGAGAAACCTCCTATCCAGCTGATTATAGGCCGTCTGGTTTCGCTGAGTCATTCCCCGTTGAGGCGGCCATGTTGAATGTACCGAGCAGGAGGGGGTGTAGACGTGGTGTGGTCGGAGACTTGAGAGGTGTGGGAGGAGACTTGAGAGGTGTGGGCGGGGACTTGAGAGGTGTGGGAGGAGACTTGAGAGGTGTGGGCGGAGAATTGGGGGGTGTGGGCGGGGACTTGAGAGGTGTGGGCGGAGAATTGGGAGGTGTGGGCGGGGACTTGAGAGGCGTGGCCGGTAGTGTCGATAGGTTTTCATTCGGCACAATGACGAGCTACGTGTGCCACATTTGTGGCACCGCCTATAAGCACTATCGCTCCCTTCTGACTCATCAAGTCAGAGTGCACGGTAGACCAAAGAAAGAGCACCTAGGGCGCAAGCCTAAACGGTCTTCTTCGCCCACGAACCCTTTCTAACCCAACCGAGCTCTTTCACTTCGTCCAAGTAAACGTCAGCGGGTGTTCCTTGTGTAGAAGCTGCCTCCGTGAAGTCATAGTGACAGCTGCTTGAGTAAATTCAAACCTGTTTAAGTTAAAACAGTCTGTATAAGTGTAATACCAGTTAAAACAGTCTGTATGAACGTATCAGCGATATCGGTTAGGATTAAGTATCCTGTGTAAGTGTATCATCACTATTGGTTAGGATTGAATAGCTTGTGTAATTGAATTACTATCGGTTAGGATTAATAGCTTGTGTAAGTGAATTACTAGCGGTTAGGATTAATAGCTTATGTAACTGAATTACTAGCGGTTAGGATTAAATAGCCTCTGTAATTAATTACTATCAGTTAGGATTAAGTAGCCTGTGTAAGTGTATCAGTTAAGTTATAACTGCCTCTATCCGAGAGTTGCTTCCAGTGAAATTTCAATTGACAGTGTAAGTGAATTAGTAGGCTTACGCATAAACTGACTATATAAGTAAATTTATTTCAATTTGTATAAATTGATTTCCTCATCTTTAACTACACTACTTGCCGTTCATGTTGATATCGTGCACTACATATGTATATGTCACTAATCGTTTGTACAGAATCCAGTAAATTTACAAAACATCTGATATAGAATATAGTACGTCGTAATCTTTTGTTTTATATTACTCGGACAGATTTTCAAATAACTTAACCTCACGTTGAAGGTATTGTAGTTGAGTGTTTTATAACTTTTGTGTAAACGATGAGATGATTAGAAAAACGTATCTTTATGTAATTTTTACGTAATAATGTTATTATCGGCTCATGATTCCCCAAGATGTTATTCTTAAAGATGAATACGTTATGTGAAAGTTGTTGTGTATTTGTTCGAGTCTGTCATTTTGCTGAGTTCTTCTGTCAATCACCTGGATTTACTAAGAAGCAAAAGGACTTGAGACAAAAAGTCTGGTTTTAACGTCAGATTCGTGGCTATAAGATTCTATAGCCAGTAAATAGTAGCTTGAGAGTTGAACCGCACACCTATGAATAAGAGAGAGCTGCTGACCAAAGTGCTGCCGCATCAGCTGGGAAATTGAAGTTATAATAATTGGATAATTGAAGTTATTGGTGATTAGTTTGTAAGGATATACTAGTTCCTTTAATTGGGATTTCGCTAAAGCTTTTGATAATATCAACAACTACTAAGAGTCGGACAGTGTTTCGAATTTTCTTTTTTAATTTATTACGATAATTGAGTGAGTCGTTATTCTAACACGCACGCAATTATATTTTCCACTTACGCTAAGAAATATCACGTACCGTTGTAGCAAGTGCAAAGGACTAAATAATTGAGTGGTTACGGGATATTTAGATTACAATCATTACATGGCTCTAAAGAGTAGAATCTGGAAGGTCCTTTGTGAGCGTTAACTGTACATTTCTATCTCCACACACAAATATTCAGCCAATTTTGTTATTAAGTTAAAACCTTCGTATAGGCTTTCTTCTCCTCCTTGTAAGTTTATTGTACAATACCCGGGACAGTTAAGCTATTATATTTAATCTATGATATCCATGAAAATTAATCTATAATTCGTGAAAGTTACTCTATAATATTAGTAGAGGTTAGTCCATAGACTTGATAAGAAAGTACTCCTCAGTTTCGGCCATGCCTTGAACTTAACGATGCAATAGCTGTATGCCCCATCAGACATTTTTTCTATTTCCTGTGCCGTTAATTGTTTGGCAGCTATATCATCCAGACCAGCAACAAGTTGAGTCTGGACAACAACAACAGCAACAACGGTTGTCTCACGAGAACGCTACGGCAGGATTCCTTACAGATCTCTATACTGCGGCAGCTCATTCCAATGTTGTGGCAACTTCTGGAGGTAACCTTGGACATGACTCGCTCAGTGGATCAACCAAGTTGAACGCAGCGAGGCGTCGAGATACTGACAACTCGAGTAGTGTGAAGATGAGGGGCGGTAGACCGGCTGTTAGGTCTACACCTTATAGGCCTTCAGCTGCAGCTGCTGCTATGATATCACGTGCCGCAGCTGCTGGAGCTCTAACTGCTGTGGAATGTTCTGGTGCTGTGGAGGAAGCTGTGAACAGTCACTTATCGTTTGGCACGATGACGAGTTACGTGTGTAACATATGTGGGCAGTGTTATAGACATTATAGAAACCTGTGGCGACATCAGGTGGACGTGCATGGGCGGGTGAAGAAACGAAGGGCTTAGACAAATAAACAACTCTGCGTGTGTCGACTTTTTACATTAGACAAATAAACAACTCTGCGTGTATCGACTTTTAACGTTAGGCAAATAAACAACTCTGCGTGTGTCGACTTTTAACGATTTCAGTTCTTAACGATTCAGATAATTAAAGTTATTGGTGATTAGTTTGCAATGGTCTACTAGTTCCTTTAAATGGGATTTCGCTAAAGCTTTTGATAAGATCAGCTGCTACTAAAGGTCGGACAGTGTTTCGAATTTTCCCTTTCTCTTTTTAATTTATTACGATAATTGAGTGAATCGTTATTCTAACACGTACACAATGACTTTAATAATCGTACGAGAGAAACATTATATAATTAGTGTGTTTAGAACTGATAGGCATATGCATGGCTATTGTTGATACAGTGTAGAGTTGACGGCTTGTGCAACCGTCGATGCTTATTCAATGTCTAAATTGCTAATTAAACGATGATATTGACGTTTACCAATTGTCGAATATATTGCCTCTCTCTGGAAATGTTGAATTATAGTGAAAGTTTCATTTATACCATTTATATCATCTGTGGCTTTTTAAAACTGAACATTTTGAGATGGAAGGGAATCAATGTGCAACTTATGCTTTCTATAAAATTGTCTCAATTTGTATTGCTTTTAACTATGGCGCAACTTGATTCAAACGATTACAGATTAAACCCACCCTCTCTCTCTCTCTCTTAGTATTTCAATTTTCCTAATTGTTTTGCTGCTGACAGTTAATTCCATCACGACATCGAGGAATTAAGGAGGAGCAACAACAACAACAGCTCTTTTCTCAGGATCTTGTTCCCAGAGCCTCTGACGTCACTGGGGATCTCTATTCCTTTGCGGCAGCCTCTTCTAGACCTGTGGGTGGAATGACTTCTAGCCTAGGCCGGGGCTCTGTGTCGTTGAGTGGAAGAGCTGGAATGAGATCTGCTGGAAGGCGACGAGGTGGTAACTTGAGTGGATTTGGAAGAGCGGGTGTGACATCAGCAACTGGCTCAGCCGATGCTGATAGTGTAAACAGGCACCTGTCGTTTGGCACGATGACGAGCTACGTGTGTAACGTTTGTGGACAGAGCTACAGGCACTACAGAAGTCTGTGGAGACACCAGGTCGATGTTCATGGGCGGGTTAAAACACGAGGCAGGTACACCAGCTAGGTGACTGGTGGTCAGCTAGATAACTGTGTGGAGTGGTGGACAGCTAGATAACTATATGGAGTGCAGTGGTGAACAGCTAGATAACTGCGTGGATATCTGTTGCGGTGCCTGGCAGTATTTATCCGATGTACTATCCCATACTGATCTATGAGAAATGGACTAGTTTCAGACGCTCTGGAGTAGAAACTTTCGAACTGCCGTTGGAAACGAAATATGAGAACTTTAATTCTTACTTTAAAAGATTTTGTCAAATAGTGAACGTATATTGATTGATAGATAGTCGCTGTTCCTGAAAAGCTGTGCTTTATATTTGAGTTAAATATTTGACTTCTTTTTATGTTTGCAGTTCCTTGTATAAAGCTATAAAGCTGTGTACGTGACTGTTTTTGTTTAATATTTAAGCTTCGTGTATCAGATGTTGAAGCCTGATTTAATTACAAAATGGTAACCTAATTAAGAACTTAAAGACCTGTTATATTGTATTGAGCACAAATGAAGCTTACAATGTGTATGCCATATGTAATTACTTGATTTCAGTTGTTGTTGAGAATAAACTGGTTTATATGCACTTAAGTCCATGAAGTTATGATTTATTTTATATTCAGTGGAACCAGACAACTGAACGGGATCATCAGCAACATAAGCAATGGACGCAAGAGCTAGACCACGCCCATCCATCTAGAACCCAGCACTACACTGATCCTGCCGTACTTCCTACTCACTCATACTCAGCTGTCAATCAAAGACCAATTGGCGCAATGATATCTGCCAATCACGAATATGGTCCAATCAGAACGGCCGGATACAACAAAGCAGGCGTGGTCGGAGCTGCTAAAATGAACAAAATGACAGCTGCTGGTAGAGGGCCAGCTCTAGGAGGCTGGGCTTCAACAGCTGCAGCAGTTGGAAATAGGCTAGGAAAGCGTTGGGTGGGAGGAGCCAATGTAACTGCGGGCAGCATTGATAAGTTTGCAAGAACTCTGATAAGCTGTAAGCTGTGCGGCAGACAATTTTCAAACAACCCTAATCTACTTCGTCATCAGAGACTTGTGCACGGTCGAGCTACCCTCGCCAAGGGTCGCCCCCCCTCCCTAGCGACGATAACGGCCGCTACCTATAGTGTAGAACATACAAACGTTGATGACGTAGGTCATAGCAATAGACAAACGAACAGCAATAACTAATTGATTTAACGCGCTCGATCCCTCTCTCATTCTCTCTCTCTCACTCTTCAGAGCACTGCCAAGTTGCAGGTTCAAGGTACATATTCCTACTCAAAGTCTGTTTTCTCGCTCCTTATGAGCACTCCTTAGATCAACAAGTTAATCTCTTCACAAAGTCTATGCCTTATCCATATCTTATGTACATCATATTGCTTTGGAAAAGTATGGCTTCTGAGGTGGCTTCCTGTTGCTTTCCTCGTGCTCAATCATCGTCTGATATTTAATAGCTCTGGGTCCAGAGTAGAGCAACAACAACTACAGCAGTTGAGTGCTACTGTCGCCAATGACAGCAGCAACATATGGTTGATAAAACAAAAGTCGTACTGTCATTGGTTTCTTGCTATATCATTGAAAACATTCTGCATCTAGGAACTGATGTAACGCACTTATAAATTATAATTAATTATTTATTTATAGGTCTAGAATGGGAAATTAGCACTTCATACTGTATAAACAAAGCTGTGTTTATACAAACACTTTATATTATATAATTACCAGACCTATTAAATTGTAAAACATATATGAAATCACAACTACGGGACCCAGTGAGAGAGTAGTGGAAGAAGTCCATGGGTAGGTATCCACTAGCAGTCTGTAAGCTCTCTTGTCCTACACCTGGAGGACTCTCCTCTCCATGTAACAGGAAACCTGTGACGTCGCTCTAACTTCTGCAAGAATTAACTTTAACTGATCGAGAGTTCTCGATTTATTTATCAGCTAACGATCGTCTATGATCTAACTTGCCGGCTTGATTTTGTCTCAACAGTGCTAGATGTTATCATTGATGACTCTAGCACTCTGCTGTTATGTTAACTTGGCAATTTATTTATCATTAGCGCTTGTCAGTTTCTGCACATTTGCTGAAATTAGACAACGGCCAGTAAATAGTTCCTAATTAGAAATGGTTTACTCGTTTGCTACCAGCCTTAAAAGCCTCCTTCATCCATGTTGCTCTCGTACGCTAGAAACCTTAATCACCAGGTGTCATATTAATTTACATATTACTTACATATTAATTGTTTACGTGATTGATTTATAAATAAGTATTTCACCAGATGTCGCGTCTATTTTGCAACTGCCTCTCGTGAGGTGTCCGAAGATGAAGAATTGAAATGTTGTCGCAATTGAACTGGGAATACTTTGATTGCCACTGAGTGAACTTGTCAATGTCAATGAGTGAACTTGTCATACATAATAAAAAAATATCAACAATTTAACATTAATTGATGTCAATGTAATAAAGTCAAATCAATGGCTCTCTCTAGTGGTCTAACAAAAAACGGACTATTTCCTATGCGTTGTCTGCATGCATAATGATCAATTTATATAGAATATTACAAATATACTGTGCTCCGCAAGGAGAACATACTAACACTTATAATGTGTCAAAGCGCCGACCACCCCTCTCTATACGCCTCTACGCTAGGCCTATTTAGACCTACTAGTGTGGAGCAGCTGCTGCAGCATGCAGGCCTAGGCCTAACTTCCTGTCGACCGAGCCTGCAGCCTGTAGGCCTAGGCCTAAAGTCCCGTGCGATCGAGCCTGCAGGCCTACAGCCCGCGGCTGTATATCAACAAACCGAAGTGACAGGCGTGGTATTGTAGACAGCACGTGTTGATGATGTTTAATGTGGCCGTCCTAATGTGTTTAATAGATCTTTATAATAGAGACTTTATTTATATAGTATGCAGTTTCGTTTATGTAAATAGTATACAGTTTCGTAGCCTCTCATCTTGCTATAGTTTAATTAGTGTTAGCTATAATTTAATAATTATAGAATAATACTTAAGCGCCGTTCTAGGCATATTATACTTTTATATTAGTCTTTATTGGCATATTGACATATTGGCTTTTAGTAAACAACAATGTGACATACGCAGGCAGTTCAATTAATCTATCAAATAACTTAACAATGCAAACACAAATAGTTTAAACTGGATACAAACTACGACTTTATTCTACGCTATTCTAGTATAACAGTCAATTAATCAATCGAAGAATTAACACCCAACCGATTGTTAATGGGACTAAGAGGAAAGCATTTAGCTAAAATAGAGAATTTTTATTATCCTATCTCTAAGACTCTATAGGCGAAGAAAGGAAAACCTGATTAAAACACAGTGCAAAGCTAGCATTCTAGGCAAAGACACCAATATACTTCTACGGCTAATTTCAAGCTAAACAGGCAGGCAATGATAGGCTACACTCACTGTATGTAAGACCTTGAGGTCAGTGGTTAAGGTGGGAATAGGGGAACGGTAAGATCGAATTTTTCGGGCCCCGTGTAATGCATTTACAGGCCTCTGCCTCCTAGTATCAAATATGGGCCCCTAGCAGAGGAAGGCACAACAGAAAAATAAGAGCTAGGAGATCGCAGTTCCCCTGCGTCCCCCCCCCCCCCTTTAATCACAGCGGGAGACAAAGTATTGCGTAACTTCTCATCTCACAGCAGAGAGAAATAAATGTCAGGCTCTCAGTGGTAAATTTTATAAATTCTGATGAGGGAGGGAAGGGTGGGGTAGGATATTTAAGTGGGATGAGTTAAATTTCTAAAATGTCTAAATGTATATTACATTTGAGTTTCTTAGACAGTGAGGTTAAGACCACCCCCCCCGCTATTCCAAGTTTGTCCCTGACACATTTACTGCGAAGTTTTTTTGCTCTGATTGGTTGCAGATGTTGACTTGCTGACAGTCCGGGGTGTAATTGATTTAGTGTATTATGGTATAATGGCACAGTGGTAGGATTGTAGGGTGATATGATGGTGATAACTTATTGATAGGGTTGATAAGGATGATAAGGTGGTATGATGATAGGGTGGTATGATGGTAGGGTGGTATGATGGTAGGGTGGTAGGATGGTAGGGTGGTATGATGATAGGATGGTATGATGGTAGGGTGGTAGGATGGTATGATGGTAGGATGGTATGATGGTAGGGTGGTAGGGTGGTATGATGGTATGATGGTAGGGTGGTATGATGGTAGGGTGGTATGATGATAGAGTGGTAGGATGGTAGGGTGGTATGATGATAGGGTGGTATGATGATAGGGTGGTATGATGGTAGGGTGGTATGATGATAGGGTGGTATGATGGTAGGGTGGTAGGATGGTAGGGTGGTATGATGGTTAGGTGGTGTGATGTGTAGGGTGGTATGAGGTGGGTGGTGGATGGTATGGTATGTGATGATTGAGTGGAGGGTGGGTTGGGATGATGGTAGGGTGGTATGATGATAGGGTGGTAGGGTGGTAGGATGGGGGTGGTATGATGGTAGGGTGTATGATGGTAGGGTGGTATGATGATAGAGTGGTATGATGGTAGGGTGGTAGGATGGTATGATGGTAGGGTGGTATGATGATAGGGTGGTAGTGATGGTATGATGGTGGTAGATGTAGGGTGGTTGATGGTAGGTGGTATGATGATATGTATGATGGTAGGGTAGGTGGTATGATAGGTGGTATGAGTAGGATGGATGTGATGGTAGGGTGGTAGGATGGTAGGGTGGTATGTGATAGGGTGGTATGATGATAGGGTGGTATGATAGCAGGATGGTGGGGTGCTGGGAAGGTTGGGTGGTAGTGTGGTAGGCCTATGATGGTAGGGTGGTAAGATGGTAGGTAGGATTGTAGGGTAGTAGGTAGGGTGGTATGATGGTAGGTAGGGTGGTATGATAGTAGGTAGGGTGTTATGATGGTAGGTAGGGTGGTAGGTGGTAGTCTGTGAGAACTCATTGTCATCGTCTGATTGCTCTGGCGATGTGAACTGATTGACTCTGCGTGGCCTTGACATTGAGCTTGTTGACAGCTAATATAATAATACCCGAGAAAATACTTATTAGAGTTTATCTTGTCATTATTTTATTGTATTATATTATTATTCTGTCAATTGTTAGTCAAATAGCAATGTTGAGCAGGGCTCGTATTCACTCTCTCTCTTTCTCTCTCTCTGTATATATATATATATATATATATATATATATATTCTATATCTATAATATATATATATATAGTATATATATATATATATATATATACATATATATATATATATTTATACAGTATATATATAATTCCGATGGAATGTAGAGATTGCATAGAAATTTTGATTAAATTAAGAATAGATTACATTCTTCTGTTAGCCTATATTTTTTGCACCATCTGCTTCAATTCATTTATGTTTCTGTACTAGTAAATATGTGGCAGTTTAGACTATAATGAGACCTCCATCGGTTGTCTCTAAGAAATCCTTAGCAAATGGATTTACCTTTAGTAGAACTTATGAACATAGCGTGCATAGGGCTTTGACCCACTGCCTACCATCGGTTAGGTCTAGAGTACAATTCTTGTATACGACAACATTGAGAAAAATATACAAGTAATATAAAATAAAAATATACTGCCTACAAAATACAAAATATACTACCTACCCACGCTAACAGCATAGGTTAGTAACCGGCGTTACTAACCTATGCTGTTAGCGGTTGGTCTGGTCTTTTAAATCACAATGAGGAAATACTGGAAGTAAGCTATTGTTAATGACAGTTTCCTCACTCGAAAGCGATGTCAGTGACGGGCGAGCCCAGGATTTGAACCCCGCACTTACAGATCTGCGGTCGAGTAACTTACTGACATCGCCACTGGCTCCTGTCAGAATACAGTATAAGCTTAACGGCTTAGCGTCATTTGTGTCAAGACACATTAGTAACCGGCGAGCACTGGATTGAACCCTTAACCTTCTCAGCCTAAGTCGTACATCTTACCGATATGAGAGGAGAGGTCGTACTGTACTGAGTCGACTCTGTAGAGATGTCGCCTTGTTTGTGTCTAAATTGAAATTTTCTATTCTGATAAAAAGTCTTTGAAGCTTGAGAAATGTTAGTTTTGGATTATAGAATTTATTTTATATCTGGATACTATAAAAGATGAAATAAACTCTAGGATAAACTATCAGATAAACTATCAGACAAACTATCGGATAAACTATTAGATAAACTATCAGATAACCTATCAGTTTAACTGATAGTTAAACTATCAGATAAATTATTCGATAAAATATTAGTTAAACTATAAGATAAACTATCAGATAAGCTATTAGATTAACTATCAGATAAACTATCAGATAAACTATCAGATAAGCTATCAGATATACTACCAGATAAACTATCAGATAAACTATCAGATAAACTATCAGATAAATTATCAGATAAATTATCAGATAAACTATCAGATATACTACCAGATAAACTGTCAGATAAATATCAGATATGCTATACTGTCAGATAAACTGTCAGATATACTATCAGATAAACTATCAGATATATTATCAGATAAATTATCAGATAAACTACCAGATAAACTATCAGATAAACTATCAGATATGATATACTGTCAGATAAACTATCATATAAACTATCAGATAAACTATCATATAAACTATTAGATAAACTATCAGATAAACTATCAGATAAACTATTAGATAAACTATAAGTTAAGCTATCATATAAACTATCAGATAAACTATAAGTTAAACTATCAGAGAAGATAAACTATCATATAAACTATTAGATAAACTATCAGATAAACTATCATATAGACTATTAGATAAACTATCATATAAACTATTAGATAAACTATTAAATAAACTATCAGATAAGATAAACTATCAGATAAACTATAAGTTAAAGTATCAGTTAAACATGAGATAAGCTTTCAGATAAACTATCAGATAATCTATCAGAGGTGTTTAGTTTAACATTGATGCTAAATAACCTTTGTGAGCTGATAACCTTAGTGAACAGATAACCTCTGTGAACTGATAACCTTTGTGAGCTGATAACCTTTGTGAGCTGATAACTTTTGTGAACTGGTTGGGAATAGACAGGAAGTGGATTGTGATAACTTATCTCTGAGATAGTCATGGAGTTACAGGTAAGTGTTTATCATCGTATTTACAATTCCTACTTAATATCAAGTTCTTGTAGGCTAAAACACTTTGTACGTTCCAATATAACCGAATGTTTTCTCACGTTTCTCTATTAATCGTTGAATACGTCAGCTATTAGCATCGTAATCCTGGAGTAATGTCCGTATTTACTGGTGAGATAATCAACTGTTTAAACATCAACAATTGCGTAAACTACTCTTTAGCTATTTGTATGCTAACAGCGTCACAAGCGCGCTGAGTTTAGTGTAACGCCATTCTAACAGTCATGCAGTATTTATGAAGTTTATCAGATAAAGGGTCAGAACTATTTTGTTATACTTATATGTAAGTGCCTTATTTTCTTTATCAGTGGCAATTGCTGTGTTTATATTCTGGCAGTACAAGTTTTCTAGTCAGGGACAATAAGGGCCACTATAACTCAATTCTTGTCATACTCATTTATCACCTCTCATAATGGCTCTGCTATATGTTAACAAATTGCAGCATCAGCAGGCTGTTAAGATGTACGGCTCTAACAAAGAAAACGGAGGTTCGAATTCTGAGCTGAAGATGCAGAGAGATGGCAAAGACTCTGAGAGAGGATTCGACGAGAGTGATAGACCGCAATGGTCCTCACAATTAGACTTTATATTCAGTGTCGTAGGATGGGCTATAGGACTCGGAAACGTCTGGCGCTTTCCTTATCTATGCTACAAGAACGGTGGAGGTATGAGTGCGCTTAATCAATCAATTAATCGTTTGATTTGATACACAATCAATCCATTAATCGTTTGATTTGATACACAATCGATCAGTTAATCGTTTGGTCTGATACACAATCAATCATTTAATCGTTTGATTGATACATAATCAATCAATTAATCGTTTGATTGATACACAATCAATCAATTAATCGTTTGATTGATACACAATCAATCAATTAATCGTTTGATTTGATACACATGATACACAATCAATCGTTTGATTGATACATAATCAATCAATTAATCGTTTGATTGATACGCAATCAATCAATTAATCGTTTGATTGATACACAATCAATCAATTAATCGTTTGATTGATACACAATCCATCAATTAATCGTTTGATTTGATACACACGATACACAATCAATCAATTAATCGTTTGATTGATACACAATCCATCAATTAATCGTTTGATTTGATACACACGATACACAATCAATCAATTAATCGTTTGATTGATACATAATCAATCACTTCATGATTTAATCGATTGATTCGAAAAACAAGATTTATTTAAATTAATTTATCAATTGTAATGTATGAATGTTAATGATATTTCTTATTCATGCAATCGATCAATTGCTCAGTCAATCAATCAATCAATTTGTCTTCTTATTGACTGATGCTTGACTTGTCAAGAATATGTGTACGAGTATGTGTATGAGTATGTGTACGTACCTTACCTGATAGCCATTGTGACGGGTGGGATACCTGTGTTCTGCTGTGTATGTATGTGTACACGTGTATGTATGTGTACACGTGTATGTATATTTGTATGTGCATGTGTATGTATATGTACACGTGTATGTATGTGTACACGTGTATGTATGTGTACACGTGTTTGTATATGTGTATGTGCATGTGTATGTATATGAACACGTGTATGTATGTGTACATGTGTATGTGTACATATGTCTAGGCGCTTTTCTCATACCCTACCTGATAGCCATAGTGACGGGTGGGGTACCAGTGTTTTGTCTAGAGGTAGCCCTGGGACAGTACATGAGTCAGGGGGGTCTGAATGCTTGGAACCTTTGTCCATTGTTTAAAGGTCTGATAGTTACCCGTGTTCACTATCTCTCTTTCTTTCTCTCTCTCTCTCTCTCTCTTTCTCTCTCTCTCTCTCTCTCTCTCTCTCTCTCTCTCTCTGTCTGCTGCTATCTATCTATCTCTCTACCTCTCTTTACCTCTCTCGCTCTCTCTCTCTCTCGCTCTCTTTCTCTCCCTGATCATCCGTCTCTCCTCTCTCTCTCTCTCTCTCTCTCTCTCTCTCTCTCTCTCCCTGATCATCCGTCCCTCCTCTCTCTCTTTCTCTTTCTCTCCCTGATCATCCATGTCTCCTCTCTCTCTCTCTCTCGCTCTCTATCTCTCTTTCTCTTTCTCTTCCCTCTCTCTCTCCTCTCTCTCTCTCTCGCTCTCTCTCTCTATCTCTCTTTCTCTCCTCTCTCTCTCTCCTCTCTATCTCTCTTTCTCTCCTCTCTCTTTCTCTCTATCTCTCTCTCTAGTGCACCGTGTAGTTTTTATCCTTGTGTATGGAAATGGACGTTAAACCTGTATTATTATTATTAAAGTTAGAGGAGTATACAATACTTAATATTTACGAGGTTGCTTATGGTTTAATGGTTTAGTCTTGTCCCTGCA
The DNA here is from genome assembly GCA_905160935.1 of Enchytraeus crypticus. Lineage (NCBI taxonomy): Eukaryota > Metazoa > Annelida > Clitellata > Enchytraeida > Enchytraeidae > Enchytraeus > Enchytraeus crypticus. The sequence goes on along the minus strand of CAJHZI010000419.1, from coordinate 711,189 downwards.
TTGCTTAATTAATCGACTAATTATTTAATCGACTGACTGACTGATTGATTGATTTTTTGATTGATTGATTGATTGATTAGGTATAGGTGTAGCGGGCACGGTGATTCTCTTCATACTCAACATCTACTACATAGTCGTGCTCGCCTGGGCAGTCAACTACTGTGTCTACGCCTTCCAGTGGACGCTACCCTGGTCCCACTGTAACAACACCTGGAACACACCCAAGTATCTGTCTGTCTGTCTGTCTTTCTGTCTGCTGGAGCCAGTGGCAATGTCGTTAAGATATTCGACTGGTGATCAGTATGTGTCGGGTTGAAATCCTGGGCTCGCCCGTCACTGACATCGCTTTCGAGTGAGGAAAATGACGTTAACATTAGCTTTTCTGTCTGTCTGTCTGTGTTGTGTGTGTCTGTCTGTGTTGTGTGTGTATGTGTGTGCATGTGTGCGTGTGTGTAAGTATATGAATGTGGCCAACTCTGCTTTTATAACCACTGTCTAGCACCGGTAAAACTCTCGTCGTCCATGACAACATGCAGTAGACGCCCCTGATGTCATCATGAGGTGATAAGCGGGACGTTAACTAGTTAAACTTTAAGTATTGTTTGTATGACGTCCCTGACATCATCCATAGATGAAGAAACTGATGTTAAACCTCTGTTATTATTATTATTATGTGTAGCTGCAGGGTGAGCCTCGGAGTGAACAGATCTCTATCAGGAGATAATGGAAGATCTCTTTCAGGAGATAATTATCTCTTCCATTACAACGCTACGACTGATAGAGGCTCAGAGAGCTCAAGCTGGACATTAGATAGAGAGAGCTTAGACTCTCAACTATTAAAAACCATACACAACGGTTCTCTCGCAGCAGCCAGCAATCTGTCATTCGTGGATCCCGTTGTCGAATTTTGGGAGTAAATACTCAGTAAATACTCGTAATAGTGGTGTTTTGCTGTAAATCATAAACTATGTACTGAAAAAATAGCTGAGATTGATAATATGTGTGCATAGTTTAATTATTTTGAGGTTGTGTTGACATGACACTCTGAGCTTGAATTCAATTTTACTTTGAAGTAAAATTGATTATTGAAAATATATCTAAATTTTTCAAAATGTTATATCTGCCAAACGATTTCAGCAATTTTACAAAATAAATATGAAATGGCTGCAATTTATCTCATCCACAATCTCAGAGATCATAGAAGCTTATCCAGCTGCCTATCTGCTGCTTATCCGGCAGCTTATCCATCAGCTTATCCATCAGCTTATCTGAAACGTATCCAGCAGCTTATCTGAAACGTATCCAGCAGCTTATCCAGCAGTAAAGTTACATGAAATAATTTGATTTTGATTATTTACTTACTGATTAATATACTATATGTTTAATCGATTGATCAATCGATTGGTTATATAAGATATTTATTTGATCGATTATATAATTGATTGATTTGTACAGAAGGAAGATACTGCAGATATCGCCGGGTATTGAAGAGTCGGGTGGAATAGTTTGGGAGCTGGCGCTGTCGCTACTGTTTGTCTGGGTGGTCGTCTACTTCTGCGTGTGGAAGGGCATCAAGTGGACGGGCAAGGTTAATGTCTTCAAAGGTCTACAACTAAACACAAACACTGACAGATTCATCATCATCATCATCTTCTTCCCTTGAAGATGATGATGATGATAATGTCAATCAATCTTTAGTCGCCTTCTACGACACGTGCAGTCACCGGTTAGTCAATTCTTCAAACAACCCGGACACAACACGGGGAGAAACACCGCACAGATTGATTGCATGATTCATTGCAGTAAATGATTGATTGTTGATGTCGTTGCAGCTGACCCATAAATCTCGCCGCGATGATGACATCCTCTCATAACGTTTCTCAAGGCCGCTGTTTAAATTTAACGCCTAGTTTAAATTGTGTCATAATCTTGTCGATATAAACGTGTTGAGAGATGTTATGTTACAAGAGAAGTCGAGGTAAACGTGATTTAATTAGTGTTAGTAACAGGTGCCCGCTCAATGAGGCAAACATTCTGCCTGATTGTCTTTCATCTGGTTTGTTGCACGAGAATCTGATTAGATACTGGTCTAAGTGTTATTCACTGTGTGAAGCCTTGGATGGGAAACAGAGAAATAAAGTGATAATTAAACACCACTTTTATGAGTCTCAGTGTCAAAGCATTTTATAAATTAGCATTGCTCGGTTATGTGATTAATCAGCAGTGACTTGCAAAATGGTAATGATTGATAAACAAGGTCAGATGAGGTTGAGTCTTGAAACACGAGAATCTTGTATAAAATATCCATTCGACCTCATTTCTGCCTGCGTGAATGTGGGATACTAATGATGTAGGTAGGAATTTGCTCCTTGGACCTCTCATTCATTTAGGAACAGAATCGAGTCATGCATTTAGGAACGGAATCGAGTCATCCATTTAGGAACGGAATCGAGTCATCCATTTAGGAACGGAATCGAGTCATCCATTTGGGAACGGAATCGAATTATCTAAAATGTAAATAAACTCCTGAAGTATTTCACAATCACGTGGCGTTGCTATTCAACCATGAATTGATATTGTATTACAATGAAATGACGCTATATTCGATGCTGTCATGAACGACGGGCGGACTATAGCGTTGATGTTGTGCGAGCCTATTGAGTGTCTCTATAGCGTAGGGGTAACGTCATGAACTTTTAAATGACAGATCCTGAGGTGAATTGAACCCTCGTGGGCTCGAATACCAGCCGCGCTGATCTGAGAGTAAAATCTCGGACATTCACTGGACTGGTTACACGGAAAATGGTCTAAATTGCCTAACGGTTTAAACATGTGGTATCAAAAGTGATAGATATCAACGTAGTTGATCATTTCACTATAATGCGTATTTACTTTACTTTTTACTGTTGTCTCAGTTGTTGTTGTTGTAATTTTTGTCTCAGTTGTTGTTGTTGTCACTGTTGTCTCAGGTTGTTTACTTCACGGCCACGTTCCCGTACCTAGTCATCACGATCCTGTTGATCAGAGGTGTGACCCTGGAGGGCGCTCTGGGTGGTATCATCTACTACCTTAGACCTGACTTCACGAAGCTAGCTAAACCTCAGGTTCATCAATCAATCAATCAATCAATCAATCAATTACTGACTTAACGAAGCTATCGAAACCTCAGGTTCATCAATCAATCAATCGATCAATCAGCTCTGGGTGGTATCATCTACTACCTTAGACCTGACTTCACCAAGCTAGCGAAACCTCAGGTTCATCAATCAATCAATCAATCAGCTCTGGGTGGTATCATGTACTACCTTTGACCTGACTTCACCAATTTAGCTAATCCTCAGGTTCATCAATCAATCAATCAATCAGCCCTGGGTGGTATTGTAGCCAGCTAAATCTCAGTATGTGTAAAGTATACTGTGCGTATATGTGTGTACTACACTGTGTGTGTATGTATGTGTGTGTGTAGGTGTGGATAGATGCAGGCACACAGATATTCTTCTCCTATGCTATAGCCACGGGCACTATGACGTCACTGGGCAGCTACAACAGATTCAAGAACAACTTCTACAGGTTCACGTCACGTGACGCTAAATGTTGCTAATTAACAACCTGATTATTGTTAACAATTAACTAACAACCTGATTATTGTTAACAATTAACTAACAACCTGATTATTGTTAACAATTAACTAACAACCTGATTATTGTTAACAATTAACTAACAACCTGATTATTGTTAACAATTAACTAACAACCTGATTATTGTTAACAATTAACTAACAACCTGATTATTGTTAACAATTAACTAACAACCTGATTATTGTTAACAATTAACTAACAACCTGATTATTGTTAACAATTAATTAACAACCTGATTATTGTTAACAATTAACTAACAACCTGATTATTGTTAACAATTAACTAACAACCTGATTATTGTTAACAATTAATTTAACAACCTGATTATTGTTAACAATTAATTAACAACCTGATTATTGTTAACAATTAACTAACAACCTGATTATTGTTAACAATTAATTAACAACCTGATTATTGTTAACAGTTATTGAAAACATAAAGCAGAAGTTGCTACTTGCTGATTTGATGAAATCTTGTTCGTGATATGGAACTGTGCATTCATAAGATGCAAGAAGCAGATTTTTTGTTATCTCGAGGATAAAGTCGTATGGTACAGATTGATATCGGCGAGAATATCTTTCCGTTTATAAGATTTTGGTTGATTTGGTTCTTTTGGTATTAGAGAATACATTTAGCAAATGGACCAACCCATTAACTTACGTTAGAGAGATATTGTGCAATATTAGTAAAGCTAATTTTTGCATGCATTTGTATGATTAGTGGAGAGTTGATTTTCTAGATATTTTCGGAGCTTCATTTCTAGCTTTTTTGCGTCTATTGACTTATTGTATTCACCTTGTATATTATATTATATTGTATATATTGTATTAATGTTTTTGACCTGGTTGGAACCAGTGGCAAAGTCGGTAAGATATTCGACCGCGGATCAGTAGGTGCGGGTTCAAATCTTGGGCTCACCCGTCACTGACATCGCTTTCGAGTAGGGAAAGTGACGTTAACCTTAGCTTTACCAGCTTGTATTGTAAGATACTTAGCGTATATTCGTATGGTATGTATTGTATGCAGAAGTTTTTTATAAGTTGTAAAATCATGTTTTATGGTATTGTATTGTAGGGACTGTATTGTATTTCAGGGACTGTATTGTATTGTATTGTATTGCAGGGATTGTATTATGGTATTGTATTGTATTGTATTGTACTGTATTACAGGGACTGTATTCCATTGTACATGTACTGTTCTGTATTGTATGGCATTGTATTGTATTGTATTGTATTGCAGAGACTGTATCATGGTATCGTGCATCAATAGCTGCACGAGTCTCTACGCGGGGTTCGCCATATTCTCTGTGCTGGGCTTCATGGCCCATGAGCAGGGCGTGCCCATCAGTGAGGTGGCCGAATCCGGTAATTATCTGCCCTAATCCTCCTCTGTCGCTTACTCATTTCATTTACAACGAATAGGAAAGCTGTCGTATTCTGGAGACAGTGGCGATGTCGGTAAGATATTCGACCGCGGATCAGTATGTGCGGGGTTCAAATCCTGGGCTCGCCATTCACTGACATCGCTTTCGAGTGAGGAAACTGATGTTAACATTACCTTTATCAGCTTTTTATTCGTCTGTAGGTTGAGACTTCTGTCGATGTTGTCATGGTCTACGTGCTTATCAGTTCCATATCTCGATGTGTCGTGGTCTACGTATGGCTTGGTAAAGGCTGTCACTGGGGTGTGAGATGCTAGCTTGGCCTGTCACTTCAAATCAATCCATAATATGTGCTTAGAGCCTATGTATAGGAACTGGTATCACTAATCAATCAATCACTCAATCAATGTTTTGTTCTCAGGTCCTGTTGTTCAATACCCTATTGTGTCTCGGATGTGTGTGAACTAGTTTCTCTAATCAATCAATCAAGCAATCAATCAATCGATGTTTTGTGTTCAGGACCTGGCCTGGCGTTCATTGCCTACCCAAAGGCTGTCACCCAGATGTACGGCTCGCCCTTCTGGGCGGTTCTCTTCTTCCTCATGCTCTTCTCTCTAGGTCTAGGCAGTCAGGTACTCTTCTTCCTCATGCTCTTCTCTCTAGGTCTAGGCAGTCAGGTACTCTTCTTCCTCATGCTCTTCTCTCTAGGTCTAGGCAGTCAGGTATGACTAATCAATAATTGAGATCGATCAGTTCTTCAATCAATTGATCTCTTAATCAATAAATCAGCTGTAAATCAATCAAATTCAATTGACCAATCGATTCAGTAAATAATAGTTATTATTTATGTAAGAACTGTATTAAAAGAATGGTTTGCTTTTTTAGATGATATAAACGTCATATCCTAGTTTACTTTGTAAATGATTTGATTTGCATCTCATTTGATCGCTTTATCTAAACGTTTGCTGGCTGTTCAAATCCAATATCTGACCAGTCTGATGTCATATAGGAGCGAACCTGTCTGAATCTCATTGTGTTCTAATGTATCTTGTGAATATTGTATAGTATTGTATCGTAGTTGTATCATGCAATTGTATGATACAATATAATACAATATTGTATTGCATATTGCATATTGCATTTTAATATAGTGATTGTATCATTATTTATCGTATTGTATTATATTGCATCGTACCGTATTGTAGTGTATTATGTTGTACTATATTGCATCTTGTTGTGTTGTATTTTACTGTATTGTACTGTATTTACTATGAACACGTGTAGTTTGTATTGTATTTATTGTATTGTACTGTATTTGCTATGAAAACGGGTAGTTTGTATTGTATTGTATCGTATTGTATTGTATTGTATTGTATTTGCTATGGACACGTGTAGTTTGTATTGTATTATTGAATGTCTCAATAGCGCAATGGTTGGAGGTGTAGATAACGTCATGAAGTATTAAATGATTGATCCTGAGGTGAATCGAACTCTCGTGGGTTCGATTCCCAGCCGCGCTGATCGGAGAGAGTAAAATCTCAGACATTCACTGGACTGGCTACACGGAAAATGGACTAAATTGCCTAACTGATATAAAATGTGGTATTAAAAGTGATAGATATCAACATAGTTGATCATTTCACTATAATGTGTGTGTTATTATTATTATTAATATTTATTTATTGTATTGTATTGTATTTTATCGTATTATATTGTATTGTATTGTATTGTATTATATAGTATTGTATCGTATTGTACCGTATTGTATTGTATCGTATTGTATCGTATTGTATTGTATCGTATTGTATCGTATCGTATTGTATTGTATTTGCTATGTGTAGTTTGTAGGGGTGGAGTCCTTTGTAACGGTCTGCACTGATCTCTATCCCAAACTGGGAAAACCCAGGTGGAAAGAGTCCTTTGTCGCTCTCTACTGCGCTCTCTCCTTCCTGCTAGGTCTACCCATGGTCACTCAGGTACTAATCCACTGTCTTCATTACAATCCATATCTTTATTGACTTCTGCTTTCTTTAAAAAATCCTCTAAGAAATACAATTATCTGGTTGTATCCGCTCAAGCTATTGACGAGTGGACATCTTACTATCAAAACGAATGAAAACGGTAAAAACTATATTTACAATTTAGGATATTCCATTCCCTTTTTGTTCAGAACGTTGACTTTGATGACTCAACTACAGATCTTAAACGGTGTATTGTTCCTCTACATGCCTCTGTTGTGTCACATACATGCACACTTGCACACGCACAAACACCCGCGTACATACACACACACACATACACTCACATCCACACACACATGCAGGGAGGGATGTACGTATTTCAGCTGATGGACTACTATGGAGCGAGTGGAATGTGTCTGCTGTGGGTCTGCTTCTTCCAGTCCATTGTCATATCCTGGATCTATGGTTAGAATAAATAGCATTATTATATGCTCCTATCAATTTGAAGAACTTTCTACTAAATCGATTTAGAATTACATTTATCTTCTAGCAAAGTTACTTAAGAAGGTTCTGTATATAATATATAACATTTTAACTTATCATATGTTATATTCTTATTACATTATAATTATAAGAGTTAAACTGAGAAATCGTAGAATAAAGCATTTTGATTTTTCTATGATCTTATCTGTATGTGTGTGTGTGCGTGTGTTTGTGTGTGTGTGTGTGTGTGTGTGTGTGTGTGTATAAGTATGTGTGATGTATCTTGATCCTGTCTGTTTTTGACGAATGAAGAAATGAATATAATATAAGACTGCTTAGCTCACATCTTATAATCCATTGTCATATCGTGGGTGTTTGGTTAGAATACTTCTGTTTAGTTCCGTCTTACATCCATTGCCATAAACTGTGTATATGAGTGTATCAAAACCTCTTATGTGGTTTTAGTTTTTATTTGTTGTCCTTTTTGTGCTTTATTTCAGTTTTTCTCAAAGATCTAATCCATATATTTTTCTCTTGATACAAGCTTAAGATTTTAGCTTTAATTAATCATTTTATCCGTTTAATTCCTGCCATCTTGGGCTGAAAGGCGTATTTTAAACGACTCTCTGATACAACGCTGAATATCTGCTGTTCAACGTGTAGTACATTTTGAGATTTGCTAGCACTCTACTGTGTCTAGTAGTATACTATTAATATCTTTAAGCTTTATCAACATGTAAAGAATTCTCTAGAACTTATTGTATAATGCACGTAATCTGTCCTATACGTGCGTTAATATAGGATGGTTATGGCGTAACGGTTAGCGTGTTCGCTTCGGATACAAGTGGCCTGGGTTCAAAGTCCAGGTCAGTCAACAAATGATGGACATCCTCTTGGGCCCATGGAAGGTTAATCTTGTATCGGAGCTTGCTGCCGATTTTCGCTATCAATAGCAAAGATATGATTAACCATGGAAAGGAATAATAATAACCTGCCAGGAACCTGTAAAGTGGTCTCGATGGCCGGACACCGGCCGAGACACCGCTATAGAAAATGTCGGAGGTTATTATCATCTTTAAAATATTATTATTATTACACGCGTGCGTGTGTATGTAGGTGTGGAGCGATTCTATGACAACATCGAGCAGATGATAGGGTTCAGGATCAACCCTTGGCTAAAGTTCTGCTGGAGGTTCCTAACTCCCACAGTCACTGCGGTCTGTTATCACTAATCAGCTTATCAAACTTTCTCCTTATCAGCTTATCAAACTTTCTCCTTATCAGCTTATCAAACTGTCTCTCTATCAGCTTATCAAAATTTCTCTATCATCTTATCAAACTTTCTCTATCAGCTTATCAAACTTTCTCTTTATCAGCTTATCAAACTTTCTTTATCATCTTATCAAACTGTCTCTTTATCAGCTTATCAAACAGAGTCTCTCTATCAGCGTATTAAACTGTCTCTCTATAAGCTTGTCAAACTTTCTCCTTATCAGCTTATCATGTTTCTATCAGCTTATCAAACTGTCTCTTTATCAGCTTATCAAACTGTCTTTCTATCAGCTTTTCAAACTTCCTCTTTATCAGCTTATCAAACTTTCTCTCTATCAGCATATCAAACTGTCTCTCTATCAGCTTATCAAACTTTCTCTCTATCACCTTATTAAACTTTCTCTTTATCAGGTTATCAAACTCTCTCTTTATCAGCTTATCAAACTGTCTCTTTATCAGCTTATCAAACTTTCTCCTTATCAGCCTATCAAACTGTCTTTATCAGCTTATCAAACCGAGTCTCTCTATCAGCTTATCAAACTGTCTCTCTATCAGCTTATCAAACTTTCTGTCTATCGGCTTATCAAACTCTCTCTCTATCAGCTTATCAAACTGTCTATGAGCTTGTCAAACTTTCGCCTTATCAGCTTATCAACTTTCTCTCTATCAGCTTATCAAACTGTCTCTTTATCAGCTTATCAAACTGTCTCTCTATCTGTTTATCAAACTTTCTCTTTATCAGCTTATCAACATGTCTCTCTATCAGCTTATCAAACCGAGTCTCCCTGTCAGCTTGTCAAACTGTCTCTCTATCAGCTTATCAAACTTTCTGTCTATCGGCTTATCAAGCTCTCTCTCTCTATCAGCTTATCAAACTGTCTATTAGCTTGTCAAACTTTCTCCTTATCAGCTTATCAACTTTCTCTCTATCTGCTTATCAAACTGTCTCTCTATCAGCTTATCAAACTTTCTCTCTATCAGCTTATCAAACTGTCTCTCTATCAGGTTATCTAACTTTCTGTCTATCAGCTTATCAAACTGTCTCTTTATCAGCTTATCAAACTGTCTCTCTATTAGCTTATCAAACTCTCTTACCAGCTTATCAAACTGTCTCTCTATCAGCTTATCAAATTGTTTCTCTATCAGCTTATCAAACAGTCTCTCTATCTCCTTATGAAACTTTCTCTCTATCAGCTTATCAAACTTTCTCACTATCAGCTGATCAAACTTTCTCTCTATCAGCCTATCAAACTGTCTCTATCAGCTGTCACTAGATCAACTGATTGATTGATTGAGTTATTTTTTATTGATTGATTAATTGACTGAGTGATTAATTGACTGAGTGATTTATCGTTTGGCTGATTGATTGATTGATTGATTGATTGACTGACTAAGACTTGATTTCTACTTCAGTCTATCATGTTATAAGCAATCAAGCAACATCAACAACAGATATCATCACCTCTCTCCATAGCACTTAATGTCATCATGGATGTGGTCACCTGGTCTATGCGTGTTGCTCTACTTTCAGGGTATATTTATCTTCATGTGGGTGATGTACGAGCCACTGAGGTACAACAGGGTCTACGAGTACCCCGTGTGGGCCCAGGCCCTGGGCATCGTCACCGCCCTGTCCTCCATGATCTGTGTGCCCGCCTTTATCATCTTCAAGCTCTCCACCACTCGTCATCTCTCGCTCCGCCTGGTCTGTCTCTCCTTTAATACTCTGCTCGCTGTTGTCGTGGACGACGGGCTGGTTGTTGTTGTTCTTAAATATTGTTATAGTTCTCAAGCTCGCCACTAGTGGCCCAAGGTGCAAACCTTTGCTGAGTCTTGACAATCTCGATCTGTGGTGAGAACACCATTATGAATTAGTTAATATTACCATCTTTTGTTACCAACCACTAGGCAATGAATGTGTGTTGTTTTCCCAAGTGGCGAAATAAAAATATATATATATATATAGATATATATATATATATATATATATATATATATATATATATATATATATATTTATATATACATGTATATAGTAAGAGTTTTGCATGTGGAGTGCCAAGAGAACTATAGACGGCGGGATTAGCGCACTTGGTTTAGTTGCCCGTCAATTATCGAAGTGAAGTTAAGCTGCATTGACCTCGGTTTGTACTTTGTGGGTGACCACCTTGGAAGACCAAGTGTTGGTAAAGGCTTAGGAAGGAAAAAATGCTAGGGTGATGGAAGCTTATTCTTAAATCCGCGCCGGCTGCAATTGATCCGCCAGCAAAGGGCAACGATTACTAATAACCATGAAGAGGAAGGAGGAAATGGGTCTTAAAGCAAGCATCTGTGCTTCCTGACCCAGTGTGCCGTTATGTTATATTTTAGACATGGGAGCCTAACTAAGCAATAAATTAATCCCTCTCTCTTTATTCTCTCCACTCTTTCTCTCTCTCTTTCTCTCTCTCTCTCTCTGTTTCTCTCTCTGTTTCTCTCTCTGTCTCTCCTCTTTCTTGCTGTCTCTCTTTGCTTTCACTGAATATTTTTAAGCTTTTTCAAATTTGCGAAGAAAATGTTAGATATAATTTCCTGTGGATGTATTTTGTGCAGAAATGGCAGAAACTGACCACGCCCCTACTCAAACCTCAGAGAATCCCTTCTCATTGGCCAGATCATAAGGAGCTTTCTCTGATTGGTCAGAGTTACTATCTGCGTCACAGATAGGTGTAGATTTAAATAGTATATTCAGTTCTACTCGTTAACATCATTGCACTTAGTTTAGGTAGTTTTATCCTTAGTTAATTAGTGTATTGATTAGATATAGTAAATGGTAACTTTATCAATGATTTATAGTAAATTAACTGTATGTTTCGCGAGAGGCTGCAAAGCAACAACTTAGAAAAGCAGCGGGAAACCACCTCAGAAGCCATACTTTCTCTAGCTATAAGCCGCAGAAGATATGGATAAGACATTCCTTTATGAAAGGATTTACTTGTTGATCTATGGAGTCCTCTTTATTGAGTATGATGTAGACTCTGAGTGTGAATATGTATCTTGAACCTTCCACTTTAATTAGTACATATTGCTGAACGTTCTAAATGCGGCTTCCCTATATAGGAACCCTATAGAGCCCATATTGCTTCTCAGCGCACGGTAAATATATAGAATTCGATGAAGAGGTTTTTTGCACATGTCTCTTGTTATATTGTTGACGTCCCTGAGATCATCCCTGGATGAGGAAACGGTCGTCAAGCCTGTATTATTGTTATTATTATTTTTTTTATTTTTTATTTTTTATTTTTTTTACCCCGGTGTAAAGAACCTGTGGTTTGATAAAAACGATTCAAGCAATACGTGCTGAATCGCCGCCCGGCTACTCGAGGTCATCAAACGGCTTAAAAGAATTATTGAAGCAGACTGCATTAAATCTTTGCAAAGTCATGGAAAGCCTTTGCCAAAGAAAGAAAGTCTCTCGCTTATCGCCGGTTTGCTCTGCAATAAGACTGCCTATGCCATAAATAAAGTCAGCTCCTTCGGGATTCATCGGTCCCATGGTTTCAATGGCCACTGGAACAACTTCATATCCTAAGGACAGATAACGGTGTTTATCCAATTTTCTAGAGGCGGCATGAACAGCAGCTCCACCGGCTGTGACTGAAGTCGTATTCAGGTAGGAGTTTGCCATAGTGTCAATGACCGTGACGTCCCATACGGCACATTTACCGTTGCACCAGGGCACTGAAGTCAAGCCGTCCGGACGCTTGTCGTCTGATCTGGACAACCCACTTGGTTTCTTAGAGGAAGGGATGCCTGCTCTTGAAAGTGCTCGCCATATTAAGTCATTTAAATTGTGATGGCGAGACATTCTACCTGAGCTTCGTTTGCAGGAGAGGCCGTGGAGACCTAAAGCGTCGACTTCATAACCGCAGGGGCACATGTGAGGCTCGCAAGTTTTCGCCCCTAAACGGAAACTAACGGCTACTCGAATCGCCTCATTATCTAAAAGAAGCCCACAAGAATCAGCAGGGAGAGCGTGAAGCCAGTCGCTGCTTCTTTTGGTTGATACGGCTAGGAGTCGTGCTCTATCTACTGCATTGGACTGGGATTCTAACAGACTGATATAAATCCGATCCACTATAAGCCGGTCCCAAGATTTCTGGTTACTGACTGAGGTAGAAGGTGGAGCACTGGAGGTGAGGCTTTTGGACCAAACTGACAACGCAACGTCAATGGAACTATCGGCAGAAAGGGAGCACTTATGAAGAATGGCGTCTTGCAACTGCCTCGTTCCCATCGCTGATGCCAAGAAGGCTGAAGGCGCGATATGGGAAACAAGACGAATTCCAAGACCACCTTTGCTCACCGGTAAACTGGCTTGCTGCCACTGCAAATCAGACAAATCTGCGTTGATAACGGCGCACAAGCATTGCCTAAGAGCCTCGTCGTAGTCTAAAAGCCGCGGATTAGAGAAGCTCGGACAAGAGCGCAGAATGTGCATAAGTTTAGGTGCACTTAATGAAAAGCGAAGGATTGTCAAAGCATCATGAGCGGCTAGCGACTTCAAGCGCGATGCTGAACGTTTGAGAACCTCCAAGCGACTAGATAAAGCGGTGGTAGTATTATTATTATTATTATTATTATTCCTAAATGTTTCATTTAAAGTTCACAATTAGTTCACATTTAGTTTGTTTTCTTCGTGTTGCATGTGCTAGATTGACTGTATTGTTTGTGAACTGTAAAGGGTTCTATGACCTTTTTGGCGTTTTTATTAAATAAATGTCTTGGGTTGAGTAAATGTGGCGGTTAATATTTCATTTTCATTATTGCCCATTATTCAAATTGAATTTGTTTATATTTGCTCGATGTGGTCATGAGCTACGGCAATATTTTGTTTCATTGTTAGCTATCTGTATATTTTACGTCTATACATTGCCACATTTATAAGTAGAGTACAAAGAAGAGTTGATGTTAGATATGAGGAGGTTGTTTTGTCTAATCACGATAAATCCCTATGATATAGGTTGAGCTGTAAGACGTCAGACAGAATAAAGCCAATGTTAACGTCAGTTTCCTCACTTGAAAGCGATGTCAGTGACGGACGAGCCCTAGATTTGAACCGCGCTCATACTGATCCGCGGTCGAGTACCTTACCGACACAGCCACTGGTTTCAGCCAGAATGCGCTGTTATCTCTGAGAAAACTTTCGATTAGGTTGAGCCGATGGTTTGTTGGTATGTTCTTTGCAGCAGACTAGATTGTGCAGGGTTCAACTCCAGTACTCTCCCCGTCACTGACTTACTGTCCAACGTTAAACTGACGTTAAACTTGCCTTTGACCTTTAGCGTTAAGTATACCAGAAGTGTGAACTGTAAAATCTAGTCCATCCAATTTAAAATTGATTGTAAAAAGTTATTTAGCCCGGTGTATTCCAATGAAAATCGTCTATTAATGCATTAGTATGCTTCTATTAATGAATTCATTAATCGATATACAGACTATGTTTATATTTTTGTATTGTGTTCGTACTGTATTAATGATGCATGTTTGGGCTGAATCAAGTATGGTATGAGGCATAATTACTATACGAAATGTTGCATAATATTTTATGAAATGAGGCATATATGGAATGGATGTCATATGCTACCTGATCCATAGCCAATCAATAGTAGGTCGAATTCTTTGCTAGAAAACGTTACAGCACTAAGCCTCCGCCTAGTCTAAACCCGTAGAAATGTTTAGACGGGTTTGGGTTTGTGTGCTGACTGCTTGAAGAGAAAACTAGTCTATTTATATCCTCTCGGTTATCTAGGCTCGGAGACTTGGCGTTGTCTAGATATTACGTGCCCTATAGGTCTACGTATATGTTAGTAATATGCTGGAATTTAACTTCCTTATTCTTGTTTACAGATGATTGTGAAGATCACGTATACCTATTTTTTGTTTCATTTTGTTGGAACTCCTTAGTTTGGAGTTTCTTTTAGTTTGGATACATTCTATTGTATTTGTTATATTTTGTACGATCTTGTAACTGAATGCTATTAAATAAACAATTTTTTGCAAAGATTTCTGTGTTGTATAGCTACTGTTGGTTGTGTATGATTTTTTTTGGTAAGAAATAGAGTTATTGTAAGCTAAATATATTACACGTATCTTCTTACTAAGTATCTAATTAATTATAGAATTGATTGATAGTCCATGGATACTCATTTAGTTAAGGCCTTCTTTTCTCTTCTTTCTTGCTTGTAGCCGAGTTCTTTCTTGAGGATAAATTTATTATTAATAAAACTATATCTACATCTAGTAGTAGTAATAATAATAATAATAATAATAATAATAATCTCTATCTTCAGTTATAAGAGCATTATATTTGCTGGAAGTGAACCGATGGGGTCGTGGTGTTAATGGAAGTGAACCTATGGGGTCGTAGTGTTAATGGAAGTGAATCTATGGGGTCGTGGTGTTAGTGGAAGTGAACCTATGGGGTCGTGGTGTGAGTGGAAGTGAACCTATAGGGTCGTGTTGTTAATGGAAATGAATCTGTAGGGTCGTGGTGTTAATGAAAGTGAACCTATAGGGTCGTGATGTTAATGGAAGTGAATCTATAGGGTCGTGTTGTTAATGGAAGTGAACCTATGGGGTCG
Organism: Enchytraeus crypticus; assembly: GCA_905160935.1. Classification (NCBI taxonomy): domain Eukaryota; kingdom Metazoa; phylum Annelida; class Clitellata; order Enchytraeida; family Enchytraeidae; genus Enchytraeus; species Enchytraeus crypticus. Next base: position 695,831 of record CAJHZI010000419.1, on the reverse strand, counting down.
TGGTGTTAATGGAAGTGAACCTATGTGGTCGTGGTGTTAGTGGAAGTGAACCTAGAGGGTCGTGTTTTAAGGGAATTGAATCTATAGGGTCGTGTTGTTAATGGAAGTGAATCTATAGGGTCGTGTTGTTAATGAAAGTGAACCTATGAGGTCGTGGTGTTAATGGAAGTGAACCTATGGGGTCGTGGTGTTAATGGAAGTGAATCTATTGGGTCATGGTTTTAATGGAAGTGAACCTATAGGGTCATGGTTTTAATGGAAGTTAATCTATAGGGTCGTGTCGTTAATGGAAGTGAATCTATAGGGTCGTGTTGTTAATGGAAGTGAACCTATGGGGTCGTGGTGTTAATGGAAGTGAATCTATTGGGTCATGGTTTTAATGGAAGTGAACCTATAGGGTCATGGTTTTAATGGAAGTGAATCTATAGGGTCGTGTCGTTAATGGAAGTGAATCTATAGGGTCGTGTTGTTAATGGAAGTGAACCTATGGGGTCGTGGTGCTAATGGAAGTGAACCTATGGAGTCATGGTGTTAATGGAAGTGAATCTATTGGGTCATGGTTTTAATGGAAATTAATCTATAGGGTCGTGGTGTTAATGAAAGTGAACCTATAGGGTCGTGGTGTTAATGGAAGTGAACCTATAGGGTCGTGGTGTTAATGGAAGTGAACCTATAGGGTCGTGGTGTTAATGGAAGTGAATCTATAGGGTCATGGTTTTAACGGAAGTGAATCTATAGGGTCGGGGTGTTAATGGAAGTGAATCTATATGGGCGGTGGTGTCAACCACCCATGAAATCACCGGGATGTTTGAATGTTATTCTTAAATCAGC